>CAMRHE010001152.1:0-198578 GCA_947044405.1 Leptodactylus fallax
ACTGCTCCGAGATATTCAAGTGAAGGAAAGAGGGGGCTCGCCAGCCTTCTGTAACCCTGATCGGACTCTCCGTGACCAGTTTGTCCTGGGGATACGTGACGGCAGTTTAACTGTGACTATGCAGGATTTTATACGACGAGAGACTGATGCTAAATTCCATGATGTACAGGTAGAGGCCATCTCCCGTGCCAATAGTATGGTCCCGAGGCCGCAGACCGCAGTTGGAGTTACTTTGTCACAGGGGGCTAGTTCTGGCTCAGAGACAGTAGAAAAAGGGACGGTTAAAGAAATTCTCACAGTAATGCAGAAACTGCAAGAACAAATGGAACACTTGCACACTCGTTGTGATGAGCAGTCTATGAAAATTGCAGACTTCCAGAAGACTGGAGATGAAAGGGTGAGCCATCCACACCCAGCAAGTCAGAATCACCCACCACCCCGCTGGAGGGGTGAGGATAGGACCTACCGAAGGGGTCCAAATCATTTAGTGCAGTGCTCAGGAGAAATCGAAGGGGCTTACCGAAGGGGCCCAAACAGATGGCCAGAACGACGGGGGATACGCTGCTGGGAGTGTGGACGGATGGGCCACGTTGCTGCTAGATGTCCAGAGCAGCGACAAACTTATGAGAGACCGCCGTTAAACTGAAGTCCCCTGCTGCTGAAGGGCGTGTAGTAGGGGAGACTGACAAGGAGACTATGTGGGGAGAATGCCCTGATGATGACCTGATCGCTGCAAGTCCTGTCATACAGGTGGAAATGGAGGGTATTCCGGTTACCGGGATGATTGACACGGGTTCCCAAGTAACGACCTTGAGTAGAGACTGTTATGAACGGTACTTCCGGCAACATGTGAAATATGATCCCCATACATTCGTACGAGTGGTCGCAGCTAACCAGTTACCAGTTCCGGTCGTGGGAGTGGCCTGGATGAATGTCCGGGTATGTGGCCAAGATCTAGGTAGGAAAGGCATTGTGGTGGTACAGGAGTCACATGAAGTAAAGGTCCCTGTCATTTTGGGGATGAATGTGTTAAAAGAATTAGATCAGATCCTCTTTGAAAAGAAAGGTCACGGTTATTGGAAAGAAACCACCACCCATCGGCCTACTCAAACAGCTTTCCAGCGGCTGATCCGGACATGTGGCTTACAGAAAAGTTCAGATGCACAGCGTCCTCTGGCTCGAATTTCAGTTCCTTTGCATACAAAAGTTACACTGCCACCCAGTCGGGAGACAATAGTGTCCATGCCCGTAGGCACCTGTCGGAAACTAGAGGGCATAGCTGTGTTGGTAGAACCACTGCAGGCAGCCGAAGGAGGTGTTGATCCGCTAGTGGCCCGTTCCTTGGCAATAGTTCGCAATGGAAGAGTACCACTTCGATGTGTAAACACTCAGGACCAGAGTGTGGACCTGACCCCAGGGAAGCTGCTGGCTAACATCTATGTGACTCCGGAGGAAGTAAGGAAAGTAACTCCAATGCAGCTGAAGCCGACTGAAAGGGATGAGTGGACCGTAACTGTGTCCATGGGAGAAGATGAGGAACCCACCTCTGAATGGAATGGCTGTGCAATTCGAGAACAGATGAAGATGGATGCAAGTTCATGTTCTCTGGAATGGGTGCAGAAGGTAGATGAGCTGTTGTGGGAGAACCAAGCCACCTTTGCACGGTATGCTGAAGATTTTGGATGTACCACAGGGATCTACCATGAGATTCCCACAGGAGACACCCCTCCAATTAGAGAGCGCTACCGACAAATTCCTCCACAGTTGTATCAGGAAGTGAAAGAACTGTTAGCTAAGATGCTACAGGGTGGGATCATCCAAGAAAGCCAGAGTCCCTGGGCGGCTCCTGTGGTGTTAGTAAGAAAAAAAAAGATGGGTCCATCCGATTTTGCGTAGACTATCGGAAGTTAAACGCTTGCACCGTACGCGATTCCTACCCCTTGCCACGGATTGAGGAGTCCCTCTCAGCGCTAGGGAGAGCCCGGTACTTCTCCTCACTAGATCTGGCTAGTGGGTATTGGCAGGTGCCGATGGCCACAAAAGACAAGGAGAAGACGGCATTCATCTTGCCCATGGGACTATACGAATTTAACCGGATGCCCTTCGGGTTGACAAATGCACCCGGAACGTTTCAGCGGTTGATGGAGAAATGTCTCGGTGACTTCAACTTTGAGTTCACTCTCATCTACTTGGATGACATTATAGTGTATTCTGCGACCTTTGAAGACCATCTCCACCAGTTGGGGCAAGTATTTCGAAGATTGCGGGAACATGGGCTCAAATTGAAACCCAGTAAATGTCGGTTGTTCCAATCTGAAATTGATTACTTGGGTCACCGCGTATCAGGAGAAGGGGTGAGACCATCAAGAGACAAGATAGCGGCTGTTCAAGATTGGCCAATACCGACTACCCTGCGAGAAGTGAGGGCGTTCCTTGGAGTAGCCGGTTACTATCGACGGTTTATTAAGGATTTCGCCAAGGTAGCAGCACCACTTAATGCTCTCCTACGAGGCACATCCGGTGGTCCAAAGAACCGGTCCGTGAAGTGGGGACCTGAACAGGAACAAGCCTTCCAGGCATTGAAGGATGCACTGACAACAGCCCCAATCTTGGCATATGCTGATTACCACTTGCCGTTCCAGCTATATACAGATGCAAGCCTGTATGGTCTTGGAGCAGTGCTTTCCCAGCTTCAGGATGGCCAGGAGAGGGTCATAGCGTACGGCAGCCGGTCTTTGAGAGATTCTGAAAGAAACCCCGAGAATTATAGTTCATTTAAATTGGAGCTGTTGGCACTGGTATGGGCCATGACTGAGAAATTCTCTGAATATTTGACCGGTGCTGAAGTTTTAGTACTGACTGACAACAACCCACTAGCTCACCTGGAAAATGCCAAGCTCGGGGCGTTAGTGCAGAGGTGGATAGCCCGAATGTCTACATTCAATTACCGCATTAAGTATCGGTCCAAGACAGAGAACCAGAATGCTGACGGACTTTCTAGGGTAACTGCCCAGACTCCCACAGAAGACGTGGATCATGAGTTGGAGCATGTGGAGGTGCCCGATTTCAGCAGATTTTCACAGGCCTTGACCGCCACTAATCAGTTTGAGATGGAGGGGACTGAAATGGCTCCTTTCTTTGGTCCCTCACGACAGGAATGGGCACAGATACAACAGACCCATGAGGGGCTGGCGCAGATGATCAAGTGTGTTGAGAAAGGCCAGAAGCCCTGTAGAGAGGAAAGAGAACGACTGACACGTGAGATATTATCTGTTTTGAGTCAGTGGGAAAAGTTGGAGATGAAAAATGGAGTGCTATGCCGAAAGGTCTATTTACCTTCTGAGATCGACATTCGATACCAAATTGTGGTGCCTAGTGAACTGGCTCGCTCCTTGGCAGTTGAGGCTCATAATAAGAATGGACATTTTGGTCATGAGAAGACCTTTCGTTGGTTACAGCGACTGATTTACTTCCCTGGTCTTCGTCAAATGGTCGAAGAAGTATGCCGCAGCTGTCGAACTTGTGAGATCCATAAGGCAATAGAACAGAGAGCTCCCCTGCAAACCATCGTGACCCAGGAACCTTTAGAAATCGTCATGATAGACTATCTAATGGTGGGCCCATCCAATAGCGGACACCAGTATTGCCTCGTAATGGTGGATCACTTCACCAAATTTGCGGTGGTAACCGCCACCAAGGACCAGACAGCTGAGTCAGCAGCTCGTGCTCTGTGCCAAGATTTCATTCGAGTATATGGGTGCCCCCAACGCATCCACTCCGACCAGGGCGCCTGCTTTGAGGGACACGTAATGAAAGAAGTTCAACGTATCTACGGGATAAAGAAGTCGCACACGACTCCATACCACCCTCAGGGAAATGGGGCCTGTGAAAGATTCAACAGAACTCTGCTACAGATGCTGCGGACTCTGGAGGAAGACAAGAAGTTACAGTGGCCTCAGTTCTTGTCTGAAATGGTGTGGGCCTATAACAATCAGGTCCATTCTACAACGGGGTACTCTCCTTATACACTTCTCTTTGGGCGGTCTGGGCGAAGTATAGGAGAATTACAGTTGAATGATGTGGATGGGTTCCCTCCGAGGGATCCAACCTCTTGGGTGCGGGCGCATCGGCAGAGACTTGAGACGATCCATCGATTGGTGCGGCAGCGCCTGCAAGAACATCCCCATCCTGATAAGACCCCAGTGCAAGAAGCACCATTGCAACCAGGCGACCTGGTGCTAGTTCGTGTCAAGAAACCCCAAGGGAAATTGGAAAGCAGATGGGAGGCTTTGCCGTATCGTGTTGTTGGCCGCAAGTATGCGAATGGGCCAGTGTACCAGGTCCAGAAAGAAGGAACTGATTGTGTTCGAATACTTCACCGAAATATGTTGCGCCTGTGTCATTCTGAAGGGACAAATCACGATGGGCCTGCCAATGTGAATGAGCTCCCACAGTCAGAGAATGGAGGTGCGGAATGGGCCTCCGACGAGGAGGATGATTGTTGGCCGATCCCTGCTCCTGGGGATGTTCCACCTGTGACTACTGTATCTCCGGCCTGTGCCCCCTCTGGTGCGGAATCCGCTGGTCCTTCTCAGCCCATAGCTGCAGCACCCCATAATATACCACCGGTCCTCAGACGGACCACTAGGCCAAATGCTGGTATTCCCCCTGTTCGGTATGCGCAGGATGAGTTTGTTTGGCCTGCCATACATCGGTATACTACCACCCTGTGCATAAAAGTACAACCCTCTGGATATACAGTCATAGGCAGGGACTGCCAATCTTAAAGTGGGGGGGAATATGTAAGAGACAGCCAATGTTGTCTTAAGCTTCATTTGTCTGTATAAACTGTTAATGTTGAATGTATTTCTGTGATTCTGTTCCTTTAAGACAGCAGCCATTGTAATTGTGACATGATGCTGGAGTGAGACCCCCCCCCCCTTTTATGTCAGCCTGCCTGTTCTGCAGACAGAGTGTGAGCAGAGAAGCAGGAAGTGTCGAGACAGAGAGCAGCAGCCATCTTGGCAAGTGTTGTATTGAACTGGTGTGGAGATTTTTCTGTACAGCTAAGCTGTATCTTGGTCCAGAGACAAACAGAGTGTAAAGAGACAACAGGACTAGTGAGTCCACGTGAAAGGAACTGTGCTCAGTGGCTGATCAGTGAGACTGACATTGTGACTGTGTATATGGATACCACAGATAGAGACTCGCAGTGCTGTTGATGTACTGGACGGCACCTGCTAAATCCCGGCTTACATCCCAGCTCAGTGTATGGATTCTGCAGGACTGTCAGTGTGCTGAGTGGAATCTGCTGTTGGATTACATTGCATTCAGTTGGTTTCCCTGTCTGTTAAAGAGGACTTCATTTCTCCCAAGATCCTGATAACCGTGAGGAGAGGACGCTTCACTATAAAAGAAAGGACCGACTTTGGGCCCCACCGGCGCGCTTCTACGGACTGTAAGCGGTCCACCTGGACCACTGGGAAAAAGGGGGGCACCCAAATGTGAAGTCAGGGTCAGTTAGGGATAGTTTTGAGTATATTGTTCATTCAGTGTCCATACTGCAGAAGTGGACAGAGTAAAAGTAGAAACCATTGCAGAATTTGCCTTGAAATTGTTTATGCTAAAAAAAACAATTTTAAATATATTGTATATTTTGCTTGTCTTTAGCCCTGTCATTTTACCTTTAACTAGCCTTTATTAACTTATAGTAAATATATATTTTTTTTTTAAACACCGGGGGGGGGTTTTTTTGGGGTGGGGGAGTAAAAACCACCCGCCGGGCTCTGGGTTCAAAAAAAGAAAAAGTTGTTGGCCGTGGGGGGGGGTTAAAATGTTAAAGGGGGGTTTTTTTCACCAAATAGTCAGTCATGTCCTGGTCATCTTTTCACAAGTACTTCTGTTTTCTCCAGTACAGTCTGTCAGCAGCAAATACCATTTGAAAGAAAATGTCCAGTAGAGTAACCCTAACTAGATTCCATAGATCCAGCGCCATCAGTTCGTCCCAGGTCTCAAACTTAATCTGTCACTGTCATCTCCGAGACCATGGTATTACTGTATGGCCTAGCAACACAAGTTCATACCCCCTTACCACAGGAGAAAACTAGTAATGTCCTCCATTAATACTAAAAAGAGACAGCGTATATTTTTATATGCAACAAGCATATAAAGTTTGCTTGAATCTAAAGGGATCGATATTTAATGTGAACCTATGTTTTATGCTATTTTGCTGTGATGTAGAGTTAAATTGGAGTTTCATTTGCCATTGTATAATAAGAAATGCAAAGTCAAGGTTTAATTGTTGCAAAAAGGTGTCCTTTATGTATGACTACTGCAAGCTACGATTATGTAGATCTTGCCTACGGATGGCGACATAAAAGTCTTGCCACCTAGAGCCATTACAGGTGCTTACTGAATACACCTACAGTACAGACCAAAAGTTTGGACACACCTTCTCATTCCAAGTTTTCTGTATTTTCATGACTATAAAAATTGTAGATTCACACTGAAGGCATCAAAACTATGGTGGCTACTTTGAAGAACCTAGAATATAAGACATATTTTCAGTTGTTTCACACTTTTTTGTTAAGTATATAATTCCACATGTGTTAATTCATAGTTTTGATGCCTTCAGAGTGAATCTACAATTTTTATAGTTATGAAAATACAGAAAACTCTTGGAATGAGAAGGTGTATCCAAACTTTTGGTCTGTACTGTATGTATTGAATTTAGTATACAATAAGCTCCTAAGCCTTCCCTCTATGTTGCTGAATCACGTGCTATTAGGTTAGGTGCCTGGAAATTTCTAAATCATTGGCAAAAGATATCATTTTGGTTGTGAGACATTGAGCCTGAGGTAACAAAGTCTTTCAGATAAAAAATGTCTGGTTGAAATTGAGCTAAGCTCCCAAAAAATATTTGGGTGAATGCCATAAACTTAGGTGGTTCTATTGATGCTAATGACATCCAGATATTCTGTCTTTTTCCAAGTATTTGGTACAGGTAAGATTCCAGTTCTGTCTATATCCCTCTATATACCAAACCTTTTAATCTGGAATTTATGAATCAGTTAATGCCTTAGACCACATCACTGACTAGTGGATTCCTGAAAAGCTTAGGTTTTTATGGTATTTTCCCTATTCTGTTCTACTCTGGGGTGTCTTTTACTCTGTCCCTTGGTCTCTGAACTCTTGATCTCTGTTGCCTCTTCTTCTCCTGGAGAAACTGATACAGGGCCTGAGGGGGAGGAACTTAATCCAAGATCCAATAGTACCAATATATGAATAATGTTTCACCACCCAACAGTCGGACTCCCTTGATCTAAAATTAATGGCCTATATTAAGGATAGGCCATCAATTTTTAAAAGTGGAAAAACCTATTTAACATTTGCCAGAGTTGGTGGAATAAAGACTAAGCCGACACTCACACAACCCTGAGTGCAAACGGCTTTGAAAAACATCCATTTTTCATGACTGTTGTATACCCGAGGGGTGCATGTTTTCATGGATCCCTTATATGTTGCAGTGTATGGAAGAATGGTGGGAGTGTATAGCGGGATCCCTAAAAATGGACAAAAATAGAGAATGACCTTCATTTTGACAGTCCGTTACAACGGACCACCAAAATATTCGTCATGTGAATAGCTCCCATTCACAGACAGTGAAATTAATGCGATTTTCACTTTATTTCTCACCAAGGACAATATCAAGTATTGGAGATTGAATACAAAGTTTGTTGTCAATACATTTTTTTTGTTAGTTCTTTATGCACTTAATAAATAATAATACAAAATAAAGAATATAAAAAAGACTTTATTTTTATGGAAAAATATTGTGTAACTAAAAATAACAACTACCTCAAAAGTGTACAGGCCGCAGAAACAAGTAAGCTGAAATAAAAGAGGCCATAAGCACCATTAACATGTCATTTTAATGAAAAATAATCATTGACACACAATGACACCATATACCATCAAAACATGACATCATAGCAATCTGAAAAGAACATACATTGCAATATAGTCATTTCTCTCCTACAGAAAGCCTGAGACAACACATAGCACGATGTAGATTTATATTTATTTATATATATATATTTATATATATATACCTTTTTAAACAAAATTACATAGTCTTTGTATATATTTCTCTAAAACAAATCACTTTCAAGCAACCGTCTGATATGTGAAAATGACCAGTCCTGAATTTCATTGTTTCCATAAAAAAATATTGAGCTTTGTGTAGATTTTTGGATAGCACACTGTTGGACAACGCCATTATTCAGTCTATATATATATATATATTTATTTTACATGTTATCACTATAATCACTGACTTCATTAAATGCAATCCACATAAAAAACATACTTGCCAATGCCAATACTCCCCTATAAGAGGCAGGGATATTTTATAATTTGGGGGGCATTCATGAAAGGAAGATGGGGGGGAGGGGCTTAAAATGTTCTATAATTTTGGATTCAAATGTAGGTAAATGTGCATAAAAATATATATCTAAACAATGTTTCTGTGCTCCAGCTACTAGAACAGAAGAAATATAATACTGGTCAACACTGAAAGGTCATGGAATCACCCAGAACCTGCAAAGATCAGCTGGGTGCCAGAAGCTGGTAGAGGACAGGGAATGCGTGGAGCACCACTTCTATTCAAGTATTAGGAGCAGCTCAGCAGCCCATCCACTGCATAGTGGTGCTTCTGGGAAATTGCAGCACGTCTCTTATTACTTGAATAGGAGGGGCACTGCAAATGTTGCCCATTCACATTGCAACAGCTGATCTGTGTGGGGTCCATGTGTTAGACTCCGAAAGATCACATAGTGATGATGTCATCAGATGTCATCAGTATGAAAACTAGATTTGGAGCTGGAAAACCCCTATAAGTTTCCCAGCATTTTACTAACCTGGTAGTATAGTTAATCCTTCACTAAATTCATCAACAATGCATGTGACCAGCTAATAAAGATCCAGTGCATGTACACCGTGAGAGACGTGAGATACGGTCGCCATCAGGGTTTCATTTTTGCATGGATTGTTCTTTTAAGTCTATTCATCAATCATCCAACACAAAGTTCTCCCAGCAGTCCCAATACTCCTCCAGGTTACTGACAAATTATGATGGCCCTGGCACAATGGATGGTAAAGGAAATTTTTAAGAAATGTTTCTATAAAATTGTTTGGGTTTTTGAAAGATTTTGTGTCTTGATTTAATAAGTAGATAAATTAAACTTGACCTAACCAAGACTTATTCATGGTCCCCTTACCAACCACTATAACCAGGATACACTTGATTTGGTTTAACATAAAGTGAAATGCGTTTGAGGAGTGCTTAGAACTTGAACTTTTTATGCAGGGCCAGTCCTTTGGCCATGGACACTAATGCCCAAATGGTCAGTCTGCCCTGGGGTATAATACATATATCAGAAAAGTTTTACAATTAAATGGTAAATAATTCTAAGCTACATGTAATAAGAATTTGTAGTAATTATGCAAATTGTAGTAACAAACTGCCATGTTGTAGTCGCACAGAACATGCCACCTGTAGGTCACAGGAAGGTATGACAATGTTGTGAAATAACAATAACATTTTAATGATGTGGCTCTAGTTCTGGGGTCAAACCTTACATGAAGAACTGATATCAGAGATATGTGTATCTCCTTTGTAACTTTCCCTTGAACTTTTGTTTTGTACGCTTTTTGTAACAACAACGTGAAATGAGAGCAACACAGACATACAACATGATATCAAAAGCCAAGTCAGCTTGAGGAAAAATACATCTTCTTGGAACTAGTCTTTGAAAACCTGACAGCAGAATTTTTTAATAACAGTCAAGCCATTAAAACAGTCATTCCAACACAACTTTCTCCATGGGACATACTGCATAAAACTCTAACACTTGCTTTTGTGTCATTGCAACCCTAAAACAGTATGCCTGCCACCTTGCTTGTCCCTGACTTGCTACACACACCATGGCTCTGACCTGATCAGAGGGAAATATCAGGCACATCACTGGCTAGAAGTGTTCAATATGTATAAGCCAGTCCAGTAGACACTTTCAGGTTGATTTTTAGAGGTCAAGGCATGAGACTACCAGACTCGACATCTTTCTATAGGGTGCATTGTGGTGCCTTTCTTGCAGTTAAATTCTTCAGAGAAAGCTTCAAAGTTTTGTAAAGATCCCATCACCCTGAAATGAGAACATGGTTTACAAATGTGACTGGTTAAAGCAAAGTTATATGTTTTACACATTTTATCAGCTTATTGAGTAGTTGATGTTTTGGGATCCAACAAGAAACAAGGTAATTGCAGTAGAAGTAATGATTTCCAGTTTAAGCAATTTTTTCCATCTTGAAGAAGAGGAGGAAGAGAGCAAAAGAAAAATGATGTCCTGATGTCCAGATGATGAAACAGATCATGAGCAAGAAAATAGATAGAAAAGATGCAGAAGGACATAAATAAATGAAATAATAGAACATCAAGAAGAAAGAGAAAAAGATTAAGAAGTAGAAAAAAGCAGAAGATAAATATAGAAGTAAAAATGTATGTGATAGCAGAAAAGAAGAAATTAAGTAGATTGGATGGAATACATAAAATAGAAGGGGAATAAGAAGTTAAAAATAAAACTAATAAATTGTAGCAGAAAAAGAAGATGAAAAGAAGTGGTAGAAAAAGAAAATTAAAAAAGTAGAAAAAGAAAAAAGGAGAAAAAAGAAATAGTAAAGAAAGAAATAGAAGGAATAGAAAGGAGAAGAGGAATTTGAGATAGAAGAAGACATTGAAGAAGAAAAAACAGACAAGAAAAAAAGGATAAAAGAAATAGTTATAAAGAAGGAAATAAGAAGACTGAATAGAAAAAATAGATGATGAAGAAAAAACAAGAAGAAGAAACTATATGAGGGGAAAAACAGAAGAATCTAGAGAAAGGAAAGTAGAACTATCTGATATAGAAGAAGAGAAGGTAGAAGAGAAAAAAGAATAATAGAGTCTGGAATAGAATAAAGAAACCGTAACAGAATGAACTATATTCACATGACTACGAAACAAATGATATGTACAGTATATATTGAGTCAGTCTTAGAGTATACAGCTCACCTGTACTTAAATGGACTATGCACATCTGTCTTTATTGAGTGTCTGGCATACTCTGGTCGATAAGATCCACACCATACCTGAGTACAGAAATATAGATCATATTCACTGGTTACACAAAGCCAAGTTCTGTCTCTTTACTACAGCTACACTATATAGAGAAAAGTATTGGGCCCCAGCTCTTAGTCACTTAGTCCCAGTACTGCAAGGGTATAAAACCTGCACCTAGCCATGCAGTCTGTCTGTACTAAAATTTGTGAAAGAATGGGTTTCTTTAGAGAGCTCTCTGAAGTCCATTGTGGTATTGTAACAGGATGTCACCACTGCAAAACGTGCTCTGCTGCCTCAATAACTGCAAATTTAGGTTATGTTCACACTACTGTTATTAAGCTTTCTTCCATGTTTGTTTACTTTTGTAAAGTAAATATGAAAGTAAAAAACATGACAGAAGAAATCTTTGTCATGTTTTTTTTACATTGGGGTGAATGCAGATGAACACCCAACGGAAGTGGCTCCATCTGCATTTGTCATTTAATGTTGTTTGCCCTCATCCTGTGATAGATGAATGCAATGGACATTAATAACGGTGTTGTGAACCCAACCTTACAAACCCTCTCTGGCATTAACATCAGCACGAAAAGAAGTGGGCTGGGAGTTGCATGGCAAGTGTTTCCATGGCCAAGAAGCTGCATGCAAGCCTTATATTCCCAAGCACAATTACAAGCATTGGATGGAGTGGTGTCAAACATGTTCTGTGGAGTGACGAATTACACTTCTCTATCTAGCCATGTAATGGATGAGTCTGGGTTGACGAATGCCAAGACAACATTACCTGTCTGACTGCATTGTGCCAACTAAAAACTTTGGTGGAAGAGGGATAGTGCTATATGGGTTTGTTTTCAGGGGTTGACTTAGGCCCATTAGTTTTAGTGAAGGAAAATATTGATACTTCTGCATACCAAGTCATAACAAACATGCCAAGATATTTTGAATAATTGTATACTTCCACATTTGTGGGAACAGTTTGGGGAAGACCCATTTCTGTTCCAGTATGACTGTGCACAAAGCAGGTTCAAAGACATGGTTGGGTGGGTTTGGTATACAAGAACTTGACTGGCCTACATAGAGCCCTGACCACAACCACACTGAACATCTCTGGGATGAACTAGAACAGAAATAGAGATCAAGTGTCTGACCACACTAAATCTCTTTTGGATTTAGAATAAGATGTCATAAAAGCTCCTGTAGGTGTAATGTGTAGGTGCCCCAATAGTTTTTTTCTATACAATATATGCTACTACACTGCCTAGTAATATGGAATACGTATTAATATTATATTATACTCCCTTGTACTATGGAATAAGTATCAATAACCTATATTATACCAACAATGTTATACCAGAAGTATGGCTGAAAAAGTTTAAAAATCATATATTATACCAAAAGAAGTGCCCATATATGCAAAAAGACTATTTGAATTTACCTGTGCAAAGTTCAGGAAAAAAAAGCTGTTTGTGTGTCAGGTCCAGTCCAGGCAGCTTAGGTTCTTTGCCATGTCTCTTCACCCATTTCAGATATGCCTGTAAGACAACCATGAATGTGCAGTAACTAGCCTTCTGTGTAGAAGCCTGACACATCCTTATCGACCCTCACAGAGATCTTTCTCAAGTACAAGTCTTACACATTCACCCTCTCGCTATTTAAGATGACAACCTCTAATCCAATATCATAGTATAATAGCCAATCTATAGCATTGCTACAATGACTTATACACAAACCCCTCAATATTTCATTTACCTGTATATAAAAAATCATTCCCCATTAAATATATCATAAAAATCATTCCCCAACTCTCATATCAATTACAAATATCACCTTAAAACAGTTAAGAAATGCTGATCCCAGGGTATGGCAGTAGCTACTGCTCATGTCCCAGTATACACATATCCCCCTGCCCAGCTTCTTCCCATATCTTACAGAGCAGATAACTACCCGAGCATCCTAGTTGTCATACCTACGCACTCCGCTACTCACAGTGCAGCTTACTAAAGGGCCTATTTTGTATGTAAGCCTCTGATATCTATACTGATGGGTCATAAAAAGCTCCTCATTATATATACCATTAACCAATCTAAAACAAAGGAGCTCTACTGTTTGTTAAACAAAAGGAAACAAGATAGATAGATAGATAGATAGATAGATAGATGTACACTGTGGCACCAAGTGTAGTATAATGGAATATCATGTACCAGGCCGCAGGACATGTCTGGCTGAGTGGTGGTACCTGTGGCAATATGAGTGGCAGTACGGCATGGAATGATATCATGGACCAGGCCGCAGGACATGTCTTGCTGTGTGGTGTCAGTGGTGGTAGCTGTTTAGGAGTAGGCAGCATCAGCAGTACAGTAAATGAAACATGATACAGAGGGACGGCGGCACCACTATTGGGAGGCATCAGCTGGAGGTGTGTGAAAATCCTTACGGATCCATGCCTGATCAATTTTGACAAAAGTAATTTTTCCATGCTAGCTTTAACAGTTTCGTCCTTCCAGTGTTACAATGTCACCGGCAGTACAAAACCCCCTCGGCCATTATGCTTAAGGCCGGACAAGATAAAACTCCCATGGCAAACTGGGCCAGTTTTTTCAACTGCTCTAATCTATTGGCCCAGAATTCCATGGGTTCACAGTTATCTGCTGGGATATAGGTGCATTCTAGATAGTATGGTACCTGCTGCTGCAGCTGGTGGGTGTCCGTTGCCTATTGTAGCTTCAGTTGGTGCTGTGAGCTGAAAAATGTCTGGTTCATCATGCTCCTGATACTGTACTGACTGCTGATGCTGCTGCTTTTACTCTTGAAACCTGTAGCTGTGGCACTGGCAGTGGAGGTGGCGCGTTGGCTGAGTGAGGTGGACTGGGAGCTGGCAGAGACCACCTGGGTATGCGCATTGCTGGCATTTGAAGTGGTCTCCCTAAACACTGCAGTAAGCTGGGTATATAGCCTATCCAGATAATATTACAATTTTTCTTCCCTTTGAGAGGCAGGGAAGAATTCCCCCATTTTGGCCTCACAGTGAGGGTGTAAGAGCACTATCATCAAGTACACATCCCTCTGCTTGATGCATATTCATACAGTACATGGGAGATAACCATGTAGTTGCTGCTGCCAACACCAGAAGCAGCGGAAACGTGTCTGCCACTACCACCACAAGTGCCATCACACCCACCCTATGAACTTCCCTTAAGTCTGCCCTGGGCTGGACTTTTGGATGGTGGGTGTGCACAGTGGCTGGAATTGCTAATGTCATCACTGCCACCACCCTCTCCATCTGATGTTACCTTGTCACCCGGTTGCTAGGTCCTATCTGCAAAAGAATCATCATCAGCAGCAGCAGCAGCAATGTGTGCTTCTTTTCCGCTTTTGTCTGACATATGTCCATGGGATTCCTGTACAACCTCATAATTTCCAGCTCCAGATTTCCCTCTAATTCCTCTACCAGATCGACTACCAGTAGTAGTATCACACCACCTGCCACTACTACCTTCAATACCAACAGTCATGTCTTCCTCTTCTACTTGCACACTGGTGACTGTTCTCATCCAGCTCATCAAAAAGAAGAGGAAGATTACTCTGACTTGGAGAAAAACATTTCTCAGCAGGTGCCAAAAAACTACTAGGCATCAGAGTCAGTGAAGAAGATGAAGGAGAACTGGCTGACAGTCCAGAAAAGCCCTGCATATATTACACGTTATGGACGAGGAGGAGGAACACATAAAAGCCTGACTCAAGATTACATCATTCTCGGATGCAATATAAAATAAGTAATAATAAGTAACAATAAAGTAATCAAAAACTTTATCTTCATTCTCAAGAAGTACAACAATCCTTCAGCTACTGGCGGTCTCACCAAAACCAGAAATATTATTTCTGTTGACACCCACATTCTTATATACGTTCACAAGTGTTTCCTCATCCCCCTCCTTTTACCTGTCCCCTGCCCAGTTTTTTTTTTACTGCACACTGCATAATTATAACAGTGATTGGCGACAATTCTGACACTGTGGGTATGCCTTTTTTTTTTCTTTAACAAACAACGATTTGAAGAAAAATAGCAAAGCACTAAAAGCACTAAAAGGGTCACCTGGTCAGTGACTATTAGAATAGAAATGCATCATTCAGCTTTATATAACAGATCTTTTTTTTTTTTTAGATTAAGCACATTAGCACAGGCTGTGAGACTGTATATATGAGCAACACAAAAACACACTTTAGAAAATTTTTACCTGCTCACCGTATACACTTCACACTGTGTATTGGATGAGCAGAGCAGAAAAATAACTCTTAAATAACAGAGATTTTTTCAGATTAGTGCAGGCAGAATCAGGATTTTGATGTTATAACAGCATGTATTTAATTAAAAAAAAAATAACTCTTGCCCTAAAAAACCCTTAAGAAAAGATTTTTCACTTACAAGACTGTCAGTAAAAACTATGTATATAGATGAAACTGCTCTATTGCCCAACAGACTTAGACAAAATTGGATTAATTTAAAATCTGACTAAACTGTCCTATCCCTAAAATTCTGTAGCTCTATTGCTTCCAATTTGTAAGCTTTTCAGAATTCAGTGGTCTATATGATACAGTGAGATGAATAGATCCTTCCCTATCTCCACCATTACTGGAATGAATGGTGATCATGCTAACATCTAATATAGGGTATATGACATCAGCAGTATAAAGTGTCCACCTACAATTATCTATTGGCTGAGAAGCTGTCAGCTGATATCAGGTTATACCAGAACGTCACACTGACTCACAAGACACATGTCTCTTCTTAATTTTTCCTGCTCAATACATGTGACGGTGGCCATTTTAGTTCATCTGAGACAAATCGCCATTTGTTTGATTTCATTAAAAAAATGAAAAATTTGGAATATTTGGGTTAATAGAGGCTCATAACGAATCAATTCGACCATCTCTAAATATAGGCTATCCACAGAGCCTTTTAAACAGGGCAATATCATCCCCAAGCTTGATGGGATTGAATAAAAATTGGCAGTACAAGAGATTCTCTATCGAAATCCATAAAGGATCAGTACTAGGGGATTAACACAAAATGGTCAGACTTAACAATATAGCTATGTACCTATGAGCAAACTATCAGTAGATTTCTGTTGGTCATGAGAGTAACCTTATATTTTGTGCAATAGATATGTGACGTACATATAGGTATAAAGACCTTTATACATAGGTATAACGACATCACTATGATAAATAGCCCATGGTAGTTTTTACTTGGGGGTTTAGGAGGTCCAAGTTACACTTCTGCTTTATATACTATGTGTTATTATTATATAAGGAGAAGAGACTTTTGCTAGAGTTACAACTATTATCAAAATTGAATTAAAAAAAAAATAAAAAAGCCCAAGATACAGCAGGAACCCGAGTGAGGCAGCTGCATTATCAGGCTGACACTGTAACTAACGCGTCATGAAAGATTGCAGATTTGAGCACATTAAATAGTGTGTCGCTTCCTAAACACCATGAAGAACATTAATTATTGTGACATTTCAATGTCAGAACTCTGTCACTCCCCATCCATTCCTACTGGCAATAACAGGGACGAAGTAAAATCCTCATCATACTGTACCTTATAAGCTTGTCGGACGCCGCCATTATCTGCAATATTTTCTCCCAGGGTAATGATACCGCTTACCTAAAAAATGAGAAGTCATGATTTCATATAATTTATGCTGTCTCCAGAGAAGACTTGTCTTTAGTCTAATGTCATATAGTTATATGTATGCTCTAATGAAAGGTTTAAGGTCAATGGATCATCAAGCAAAGAAGAGAAATGAAATTTTAAGTGGATCTATCAAGACTTAAGGCACCAATGAGAATTTTTGTGAAATCTGGAATTAGTGTCATTGACACTGCTGTCCTTATCCTCTACAGAGGTAAGAGTGGCTCCAGCTCTGGCAGACTTGACACATCCCTGTATTATGTGGTCAGACATTCATTATAAAAGCCAATGCATAATACCACATTCTCCCTGTAGTGGCTACTGCAGGGAAAATTTATAGGCTTCGGGAACTTTCCCTGATGAGGTTAGCTGATTATAATGGCTCCAGGAATTGAACTCAGTGTCTTAAGAAAAGCAGTTAACTTGTTGAGGCACCCCATTTAAATGGAGAATCCAAGAGATAAATCCTCAATAACATCAATTTGAAAAAAAAAAAAATTGCAAAACAAAAAAATTGCTTTTAGCTTTGTTATGTATTTATATGACAGATTTAACAAGTACAATAAACACAAAACTAGTTAGAAACTGCCAACAGGTTTACAATCTATATGGGAACATAGGTGGAAACAATAGGTGCGGGTAACAATTACTCATATAGTGGCATACTGGCAGCAAAGTTACTATGTGTTATAAGCAATTCTAAAGAGGTTGGTTTTCAGGTTCTGTCTGATGGCTGTTATTCTGGAGGACAGTTTTATGGATTGTGGTAGTGTGTTTCAGATTATGGGTGATCCACATGAGAAATTTTGGAGGCAGTTGTGTCTAGATTGAATCAGAGAAGAAGTGGCTGTGAAGAAGAGAGATTACATGTGTGGAGGTAGTGGGAGATTAGGTCACAGATGTATGAAGGGGACAGGTTGTGGACAGCTTTGTATGTCATAATTAATATCTTGAATTGAATTCACTGGGCAAGACAGCTGAATAATGGGGGAGAGGTGCAGCAGAGTTAAGGATGGCAAGAAGAGGTAAATGTTTGAATGTTTGGCTTGAAAAACAGGGCAGAAACAAAGGTTACTCCGAGGCATCGGACTTGTGAGGCTGGTGAGAAAGTGGAGCCATCAACTGTAATTGATAGGTCACGTAGGCGGGCTGAGTGAGATAGGGAGAAGATAATGAACTCTGTTTTATCCGGGTTGAGTTTTAGGAAGGATAGTTTATGTGAGATAAAGCGTTTTATAATGTCTGTTAGTTTGTTGCAAATAGAACATGCATTCCAGAGGAATTGAAGAGGGAGGAGGAAGAGAATTCTGCTTTGGTCCTGTGCCACCTTTCCCCTTAAAAAATGCCGGCCATGTTAATGGGAGAAAAAAAAACAGACCCTATCCCCATAATAAGTATAGCCTCAAAAGATCCCAGAATAGATAAAGATCTCACAATAAATATAGTCTCCTTAGTCTGAAATAAATAGACCCCAAAATAAGTACAGAACCTTAGCATAAACTAAATAGAACCCAAAATAAAAATAGACTCTAGACCTGACCCTAGAATACAAACCAAAGACCCTGAAATAATCAGGCCTTAGACTAGACACCAGTATAAATACAGACCCCACACCAAAAAGAAAAAAAAAATACAAACCCAAAATAAATATGGGCAACAGATGAGTACCCAGATTAAAAACAGACCAAAGATGAGAATCCAGAATAAGTACAGACCAGGAATAGACCTAGAATAAATGTCCACCCAGACTAGACCCCAGAATAAACACAGACCTCAGAATGCATACCCCAGACCCCCGAATAAACAGAGACCCCAGATCAGATGCCAGAATAAATGAAGACCCAGGCCAGACCACAGAATGAACATCGACAACAGACCAGACCCTAGAATGAATATAGACCCCAGACAGGACCCTAGAAGAAATACAAACCCCAGACAGGACCCCAGAAGAAATACAGACCCCAGAATAAACACAGACTTGTAGAATAGAAACAGATTCCCAACCAGATGCCAGACCGATAAGCTACAGTAGACCCCCTGAGCCCCTAAACCGATACAACCCCCAGTATAACTACAGCCCCCAGACACATAACACTGACACTCACAGTCTTCATGTCATCACCCTCAAAACATAACAATATTTATGGTACATTTGTAGATAATTGAAAGTAAAACATTTTTGCAAATAAAACTAATCAAGTTTTAAAGATTTTCTCTAATCATTTTAGTGGTGACAGTCTATTGTCTGGATTGGCTGCCAATGGACTATGAATACAGGAAATTTTTATACTCTGAAACCCAGCCATGATTTCCTTCTTGTGGCCAGATTATCTTCTCATATACAGTGCTGGCCAAAAGTATTGGCACCCCTGCAATTCTGTCAGATAATACTCAATTTCTTCCAGAAAATGATTGCAATCACAAATGCTTTGGTAATAATATCTTCATTTATTTTGCTTGCAATGAAAAAACACAAAAGAGAATGAAAAAAAAAGGCAAATCATTGATCATTTTACACAAAACTCCAAAAATGGGCCGGACAAAAGTATTGGCACCCTCAGCCTAATACTTGGTAGCACAACTTTTAGACAAAATAACTGCGAACAACCGCTTCCGGTAACCATCAATGAGTTTCTTACAATGCTCTGCTGGAATTTTAGACCATTCTTCTTTGGCAAATTTCTCCAGGTCCCTGAGATTTGAAGGGTGCCTTCTCCAAACTGCCATTTTGAGATCTCTCCACAGGTGTTCTATGGGATTCAGGTCTGGACTCATTGCTGGCCACTTTAGAAGTCTCCAGTGCTTTCTCTCAAACCATTTTCTAGTGCTTTTTGAAGTGTGTTTTGGGTCATTGTCCTGCTGGAAGACCCATGACCTCTGAGGGAGACCCAGCTTTCTCACACTGGGCCCTACATTATGCTGCAAAATTTGTTGGTAGCCTTCAGACTTCATAATGCCATGCACACGGTCAAGCAGTCCAGTGCCAGAGGCAGCAAAGCAACCCCAAAACATCAGGGAACCTCCGCCATGTTTGACTGTAGGGACCGTGTTCTTTTCTTTGAAGGCCTCTTTTTTTTTCCTGTAAACTCTATGACGGATAGTACGAGTTGACACTGTTGTACCCTCGGACTGCAGGGCAGCTAGAACTTGTTTGGATGTTAGTCGAGGTTCTTTAGCCACCATCCGCACAATCTTTCGTTGAAATCTCTCGTCAATTTTTCTTTTCCGTCCACATCTAGGGAGGTTAGCCACAGTGCCATGGGCTTTAAACTTCTTGATGACACTGCGCACAGTAGACACAGGAACATTCAGGTCTTTGGAGATGGACTTGTAGCCTTGAGATTGCTCATGCTTCCTCACAATTTTGCTTCTCAAGTCCTCAGACAGTTCTTTGGTCTTCTTTCTTTTCTCCATGCTCAATGTGGTACACCCAAGGACACAGGACAGAGGTTGAGTCAACTTTAATCCATTTCAACTGGCTGCAAGTGTGATTTAGTTATTGCCACCACCTGTTATGTGCCACAGGTAAGTAACAGGTGCTGTTAATTACACAAATTAGAGAAGCATCACATGATTTTTCAAAGGGTGCCAATACTTTTGTCCACCCCCTTTTTTATGTTTGGTGTGGAATTATATCCAATTTGGCTTTTTGACAGTTGTTTTTGTGGTTTTTCATTGAAGACAAATTAAATGAAGATATTATTACCAAAGCATTTGTGATTGCAATCATTTTCTGGAAGAAATTGAGTATTATCTGACAGAATTGCAGGGGTGCCAATACTTTTGGCTAGCACTGTATGCACTGTCCCTATGTGATAACCTGTCCACAATAAAAAAGTCATGTCTGGGTTTTTGACAAGTGCCAGACCAATAGAAACTTCCTGCATTCATGGTGGTATCCATTAACAACCGATCAAGACAAAAGACAAGTCACCACTGAGCTTATTAGTGAAAATCTTTAAAACTCTCCAAATGTTAAATTATTTATATCTGCAAAATTATTAAATTGTAATTGTTTATAAATTTTAATATAGTTATATTCATGGGGAAACCCCTTTTAACGACCTTACAAAATATGATCAAGTGATGAGGTCATGTGATCATATCTACAACTGTGTCTTATTACACATTGAAGTTGTGTTATATTTTATAAAATGAGGAATGATTTTATACTGGCATTTATTGTTGGTGGTAAAAACTTTTATTGCTACCAGTCTTTCGATAAGATGTCCGCACAAGAGATTGTATGTTAAGTTGATCATTTGTGCCTGCATGTGTGAAAGGACCCTTTCTTCTCTACAAGTCTTTGCTGAGTGTTCCCTGAGTAGTCTAGACCAGTGGTTTTCAACCTGCGGTACCACATACCCATGGAGATATGCCTCACTACCCCCAGGGGTACATGCCACAGTGAGTGCCACCCCCCATAATGCTAGTTCATGGAATTGACCATTCACCAACTACAATTATACTCTGGGGTCTTTTCATACCATCAGAGTATAATTAGTGGAGGCCCAGAGGAGGTGAGTATACATAACAAACAATTCCCCTAGGCCCCGCGGCTGGGTCTCAGTCCTCTTCAGACTATTCTAGCCTGCTGAGCGACATTAGAGACCACTGAGACCTGTGAATGGACCTCAGCAGTCACGTAGGTTACGTCACATGGGGACACTGTAGGGGCCATTAGATTACAAGTAGGGCATTGAATAGGGACCATTTTATTGAGTGTGAATTCCATTATACAACATGTGGGGACTCTGATGGGCCATTATATGGAGTGTGAGGGCTACTACACTACATGGTGGGGCACTGATGGAGACATTCTACTTGTGGGGGCATTGTGAGGGCCATTATACGAAGTGTGTGACACTGAGGGGGCCATTTCATAATTGTTAACAAAGGCTCCAAACAAAGTTTAGTTTTATTAACATTTATAAGTGATCACTACTTTGGTTGCGACGTTTTCTCACCAGGGGGTTCTTTGCTTGAAAAGGTTGAGAATCTCTGATCTAGATGAAGTACCACACATCTGTTTGCCCCACTTTAGATGAGAATTGGAGTCACCATAAGTCCTAGCAATTTTCCAGTTTGCCTGGTGCTGACTGGCCTTGTGCGTCCATCTCCTACGAGCTTTGCTAGAAGCATCCTCAGACACTATAGCTTTTGTTTTTGTCTTTTCCCCTGGTTAGCTAAGAAATTTCTGGCAAAATCAAACCACGAATTGTTTTTTGGATATTATTCCTTGTTTTTTTTTTCTTTATTTTCTTTAAAATAAGACTGAGAAATGCTTTTAATGCTTCAGGTTATAACACAATCATTATACACAACTAAAAGTATCCAACCATCCTCAGTTATTATTCAGTTTTATGCCAGTCTGGTAAGTCAGCTGAGTCCATCTCACAGGCGTTTTCAGTGGACTCATAAGAGAAGAATACCTAATGATGTATTATAGGAAAGATAAAACATACTTACATTCTGCCCACCAGCTAAGTCCCAGGTGTAATTTCCATACTGGTAGACCATGCATCGAGACTGCTCTTTGAAATGCATTGCTGAGAAGTTACTCCACCAGTCAAACATATTTCCATCCTTGTCAAAATTCCTTCCTGTTGAATAACAACACTGAGTTTCACATAAATCACATTTGTGGCACAGTTACACATAGCTACATGTGGCATAGTCAAAACTACATTAAGGGAAGATGATAGGGAAGAAGGAAGCTCCAAAATATCTAAACTTCTAGATGATGTTGCTAGACAAAGCCGATAGCAGAGTTTACAGAGGTGCACGGAGAGTGAATAGGATAATGGGAAAGTTTGGTGAGTCCTTCATGCAGTGTCAAAAGCTTCCACTTTCATAAATACACATATGTATACCATTGATTGCTCCACAAGTTATCATTATAGTATTGATCCCTTCTTGTGATTACCATTGTCATCAAAGCCGTGAGTGATTTCATGACCAATGACCATACCAATTCCACCAAAGTTCAATGCTTGGGGCTGCTGTTTACTGAAAAATGGAGGCTGAAGGATCCCAGCAGGAAATACTTTAAGAAAGAATATTACAAATATTACTGGTTGTATTTCATGTAATGACAAAGACAAGGATTGATCTAGTATTATGTGCCCAACAGTATGGTAAGACAGCTTAAAGAGGACCTTTCATGTCCTCATGCACATGCGGTTTTATATACCGCTAGAAAGCCGACAGTTGCGGAAAAAAACGCGCTGCAGACACGCGGCGATTTCCAAAACCGACATGGCCTTGGAAATCGCAGCATGTCAATTATACCTACGGAAACGCTGGCGGTTTCCCCATAGGTATAATTGAAACAAAAAGTCCACAGAGGAAACCTCTGCAAACTTTCTGTCTAAAGCGCTGCAGAAAGAACCGCGATGCGATCACGTCGCAGTTTCTCCCACAGCGTTTTTTTTTCTGCGGGACGCCACGTGGGGCCTTAGCCTTAAGGAGTTTTCCCACCATGACAACTTCTCCCTAGGCTCTCCATAGGATAGGGGAAGTTCTAGATCAGTGAGGGGCCGACAGCTGAGAAACCCATCGATCACAGGACTGGGGTTGTTTTGCTCGTGAGTCTAAATGAGGCGGTGGTCAGAAAAGCATGTCCCTACTACACCTATTTTAGATTTCTGAGCACTGGATTGACGTATTGGAGAAACTCACCGATTTGGTTCCGATTGGGGGAATAGAAGGCATCAGCCACTGCTGCACCAATTATCCAACTAAAACAGAGTAACAGAAGGATGGTTATTATGGTAAAACCCCCCAGTTCTATGAAGTTATTTTGTATGTCTTTACTTTCAGATGGAAAATAGTGAAAGGTATATATAATAATATAATTTATTTGTTCTTTGGTCCCAATGCAAATTCTGTAATAATACTGGTGTCTTCTTATGTAGTAGACCAGTTCTTGGATCCCCATAGGCAGAGTGTGAATGCAACTCCTACAATCCCTTTAGCTACACCCCTGATTCTAATTGACTTTGACATTTTTTTATTACATTATTCAGCCTGTACAGTAAGTTTTGGTGGAAAGTTTTTTTTTTCTCTTCTTCATCTTCATGGGTTCCTCCTTAGAAAGATAAACATTCATGAAATGACAGAATAATATTAAAATGGGTGTTCTAGCTAGTCCCTAGTCAAAATTCTCATATATGTCAGAAAAGAGGGCAGCTATAAAGAGCCCTGGAGGACAAAAATTATCTGCACATTACACATGCAACCCAGTAGTTTCAGTGGGCAATATAAAAATGTTTATTTTCCCTGTGGTACACTGCAGAGAAAATAAACACTTACTGCTGGGTTCCATTATAGAGGGACTGAATTGTAAGCACCATCATTAGTGTTGTGTGCACAGTATTATAGGAGTAAACATACAGTAGTTGCCAACATTTTAAATAAAAAAAAAAAGATTTTAGGGACAGTGGTAACAGTTTTCAGGGGGTCTTGCTTGGAATGGGTGGGCATTCCCTGAATATTCCATTTAGGGTGAAAAGGAATACCGATGTACTAGACCATGGCCCTATTTACTTGTCCTCCACCCATCTATAGGTACTGCCCCCTATTTACAGGTCACAAAATCTGGGATAAAATAGTGCAGTGTGTTGTGCTAGATTCTTTGTTAAAATATCAGGCTCCCTATGCTGTATCCCTCCATACAGGACTGCTACACACAGTATAATGCTCCTTTATCAGCCCACACAAAGTATACAGTGTAATGTCCCTTTAGTAATTTGATACAATATAGTGTCCCCTTCGTGGTCCCCACATAGTATAATGCCTCGTTAGTGCCCCCACACAGAATAATGTCAGTTTAGTGTGTTTTATATGCTAATCTTAATCAAGTCTCTGGATGGTGCAATATGTGTCTGAATTATTGAGGTCTGGCCTCTTAGTTATTCAGGCACACTACCGTGCACTAGGATTGAAATCTATGCAGGTCAGGAACTGGTGTAGATTGTAGGCATAACTCATGCCAGTTTTCTGGCATGAGCTATAGCAAATGTGTCAAGCCAAGGTATCCCTACCCTGAGCTGTTTTGAACTCCACCCACTTTAGCAAAAAGTGGCAAGTGGGGTGCACAAGAAACAACGTGGCGCATGTTAGCCATTTCCTATTGTCTAATACAATAGGTAGTGGCTGATTATAAAAATAATTTAGAAATGCCACGCCCGAAACAGTGCCTGGGACAAAAATTCAAGAACTGCCAGATAAAAATCGCAACAGACCTGGCAAATTAGGGACTATTGGCAACTATGACTTAATACTTACGCATCAGGGTCAACTGGCTCTCTTAACTTTTTTAGGCTCTTTTGAGCTGTAGCTTTTAGGATTTCCAATATGTTCTCAAAGTATTTCTCTTCACTAAAGTTTAACTGTGGAGCAAAAGGAAAAAAAAAAATCAGTGTTTTATCCATTAGATGTATCCAGCTTGATCTGTGTTTTTTTTACGAGGCCATTATATTTGTCAGGCTGGCTTTCAATACTATTCAGCTTGTGAAAGCATTGCAATTACACTGACCTTCCCTCTCCTGTATAAGCATTTTATGAAAGCGCTCAGAGCTGTCACAAGTACTGTTCAAGTTACTGCAAATCAAAGGAACTCCTGCCAGATGTCTGTGACCTGGAGAAGATGACTTGAACCACAGGAGCCAAAACAAATGACACTCAAAGCTATTTTAGAATGCGTGGCGGTGAGGAGCTGTCGTTCTTTCTTGAATAGTTATGTCACAATTAAAACTGATTTCAACCCTTCAATGTAAAAACAGAGATCGGAGAAAACATACTAACAAGCGGCTCAGAACTGAAGCTGCAATTATCTACTGGAGATTGCCAATTTCACATGTGCTGGCATATCAGCAGCGCTAGCAACCACATTGGGGACCCAGCTGTGACCCCTAAACGCAGCACCGACTAAGTTCTCCTTTATAATATTGGGAACTTTATAGACAATTGGGATTAAAGGAGCAAAACTGGCAAATATTTATTAACAGTTTTAGACACTTTCTGACATTTTTCTAGGCTTGTCTGTCAAGGAATGGGGCTTATCAGGAAATGGTTAGTAGTTTTATGAGAAAGGGGCAGGATTAAGATGTGTTCTAGATTTATCATTCAGTATTAGACACTTTGAAAAATCTGCTGTAGTTTAAGACTGTGTAGTCTAAGTTTGGGACTCCATCGCAGAAACTGCTGAAAATCAGCGGAGAAAAGTCCTTCATGGAGGACCACAATAGAGTCAATGGGGTCCATTGATGTTTATGTATAACCGCTGTTTTAGCAAACCGGCTCTCTGTCGTTCAGCTATTCCGGCAGACCCAAACAACGGAGACTACAATACTAGTGTGAACCTAGAATAACTTTGCACTGTCTTACTTGTAGGCTGGGGACACACAAGGGCAAGTTTGCAGCAGTTTAGTTGTGTTGTAGTCACCGGTGGCTAACCACTGTCATTTACGGTATCACACTGCACATCTACACACTGCAAAAAAAAAAAAAACACAGCGCAAGTGTGTTGCATTGATGGTTATGAACCTGCAGCATGTCAATTATTGCTGCGAGTCTGACTTCAGTTTTGAACCTTCGCAATGTAAAGGTGGAAAGTGAGGCCAACTACCTGGGAATTGTGGCTGAAAGTTATGGCAAAAACCAGTTGATTTTGTCTAGTTTTGCAGATATCCCACAGCAGACCAAATCCCACGTGCCCTTAGCCTTATGACTGTATTAGTTAATCTGCTCCACTTTGCTGCTCTGCCTCAGTGTATACATTTTACCTGGGGTGCTCTTTTAGGCTATGCAAGCTTTCAAATTTATTTATATATCCTACCGATGTAAGGTGCACTTGCTATCCTTCTTCAAATGATCAACTGGCAAGGCAAGTTCATTGACAGCCAACTGATATCAGGCAAAACCACACCCTCATTTAGCAATATCCTTGGTGTTCTGGGAAACAAAGTGTCCAGTGACATTGCTCACCTGGCTCTATTAGCTAGTGGTTTGTTTTCTTTATACAAGTTGTTCAGTACTTTGTTACCCCAATCTCTCTGGTATCTAAACCTTCTTTATCAGCAAGGACTCCCCACCACTGTACTAATGCTCTGCAGGTTGTATACGTATTCCATTAACACAGGTAGATAAGAACAGAAGAGGTTGTCCTTTGGCAATCACTCAGTCCTCCACCAACAGGGGGTGCAGTTCTGCTCTGACAGCCACTTCTATTTGATCAGAAGGAGCTCTTTGTGAGCACTCCTGCTGATCACTATCTGAGGATATTGGGTAGCCCTATGCTTTGTCATGGGAAAACACTGTGTCTTAGGCAGCTGACGCTCTTGCCTATCCCTTGCTTAGATACCAGAATAGTGTGGAGATTTTAAAACATCACTTGATCACACATCAATATCTACTTAAAGATAAGATAAGATCACATGCTCTTTTTACCTGCTACCAGATCTTACCCCCATTGTTGGGTCTGTACTACTTCTGAAGGGTAAGCAGAACCATCCCAGTAAGTACTTACTGATGTCGACTCCTGGTCCAATTTATCATTCTGATCTTCCAGAATATAGTCTGGATAACCAATTTGCTCTTTAATTGACAGTGCCTATAAAAGACAATAACATGGTGAGGGTATGTTTCATGCATACAGCAGAGCTCAAGACAGTGGTGTCCGATACTCATTGTGTATGTAACTCATTCATAGACTATATCTACAATCCACACAGTGAAAAAAATCACATCTACCGAAATCTCAGTTACAATAATTCCTTTTAAAAAGTGTGATATTCATGTGAGTGAGACAAAGTTGTCATATCCTGGCTCAGTATAACTAATGCATGGCTTTAATAGCACCTGTACTCTTTCTATTAAAATATGACCATTGGAGTATGTAATTCCATATATATATATATATATATATATATATATATATATATAGTGTTGAAATACAGTGGGGAAAAAAGTATTTAGTCCTCCACCAATTGTGCAAGTTCTCCCTCTTAAAAAGATGAGAGAGGCCTGTAATTGACATCATAGGTAGACCTCAACTATGAGGGACAAAATGAGAAAACATATCTAGAAAATCACATTGATTTTTTAAGAATTTATTTGCAAATAATGGTGGAAAATAAGTATTTGGTCACCTACAAACAAGCAAGATTTCTGGCTCTCACAGACCTGTAACTTCTTCTTTAAGAGGCTCCTCTGTCCTCCACTCATTACCTGTAGTAATGGCACCTGTTTGACATTGTTATCAGTATAAAAGACACCTGTCCACAACCTCAAACAGTCACACTCCAAACTCCACTATGGTGAAGACCAAAGAGCTGTGGAAGGACACCAGAAACAAAATTGTAGACCTGAACCAGGCTGGGAAGACTGAATCTGCAATAGGCAAGCAACTTGGTGTGAAGAAACCAACTGTGGGAGCAATAATTAGAAAATGGAAGACATACAAGACCACTGATAATCTCCATCGATCAGGGGCTCCACGCAAGATCTCACCCCGTGGGGTCAAAATGATCACAAGAACGGTGAGCAAAAATCCCAGAACCACACGGGGGCACCTAATGAATGACCTGCAGAAAGCTGGGACTAATGTAACAAAGGCTACCGTCAGTAACACACTATGACACCAGGAACTCAGATCCTGCAGTGCCAGACGTGTCCCCCTGCTTAAGCCAGTACATATCCGGGCCCGTCTGAAGTTTGCTAGAGAGCATTTGGATGTTCCAGAAGAGTATTGGGAAAATGTCATATGGTCAGATGAAACCAAAGTAGAACTGTTTGGTAGAAACACAACTCGCCGGGTTTGGAGGAGAGTGAATGCTGAGTTGCATCCAAAGAGCACCATACCTACTGTGAAGCATGGGGGTGGCAGCATCATGCTTTGGGGTTGTTTCTCTGCAAAGGGACCAGGACGACTGATCCGTGTACATGAAAGAATGAATGGGGCCATGTATCGTGAGATTTTGAGTGCAAACCTCCTTCCATCAGCAAGGGCATTGAAGATGAAATGTGGCTTGGTTTTTCAGCATGACAATGATCCCAAGCACACCACCAGGGCATCGAAGGAGTGGCTTCGTAAGAAGCATTTCAAGGTCCTGGAGTGGCCTAGCTAGTCTCCAGATCTCAACCCCACAGAAAACCTTTGGAGGGAGTTGAAAGTCCGTGTTGCCCAGCGACAGCCCCAAAACATCACTGCTCTAGAGGAGATCTGCATGGAGGAATGGGCCAACATACCAGCAACAGTGTATGCCAACCTTGTGAAGACTTACAGAAAATGTTTGTCCTCTGTCATTGCCAACAAAGGATATATAACAAAGTATTTTAGACAGTGGCGTAACTAGGAATGGCTGGGCCCCAAGGCGAACATTTGACATGGGGCCCCCCCCCCGAACCGCTGCCCCCAATCGTCCCCCCCCGGACCGCCCCCTCCAACCCCCCAAAAAAAAAAGCATTCCTGCGCACACTATTATGTGCCATAGTGGCTCCTGCACACAGTATTATACCCCAGAGTGGCCCCTGCACACAGTATTATGCCCCATAGTGGCCCCTGCACAGTATCATGCCCCATAGTGACCCCTGCACACAGTATCATGCCCCATAGTGGCCCCTGCACACAGTATCATGCCCCATAGTGACCCCTGCACACATTATCATTCCCCATAGTGGCCCCTGCACACAGTATCATATCCCATAGTGGCCCCTGCACACAGTATTATATCCCATAGTGGCCCCTGCACTGAGTATTTTGCCCCATAGTGGCCCCTGCACACACTATTATACAGTATGTCCCATTGTGGACCACCCATGAACAATTATTATACTCTGGAGCAGGCATGTCAAACATGCGTCCCGCGGGCCGCATGCGGCCCTTTACAGGCATATCTGCGGCCCGCACAAAAGTCTCAAACTTTGTCTCTAAAGTTTAGAGACAAAGTTTGAGACTTTTGTGCGGGCTGCAGATGTACAAAACTCACGATCAGCACTTCCGGCTCTTCATTCATTGGCCCATATCCCTGCATATGACCTGCTTACGTGATCAATGAATGACGACCCGGAAGTGCTGATCGTGAGTTTTGTACATCTGCGGCTCGCGTGGCTGCTGATCACCTAAGTCAGTTTTGTTGTGAGTGGAGGAAGAGTCGTGGCTGAGAGTGACTGGGATACTGTGACCGTGCTGAGGAAGAAGGGACCCACTGCCGCACAGGCAAAGTCCAAGCAAGTGAGTGGCCCTCCTGTATGTAACCATTAAAAACTAAAGAGAGGGGTGAGCACTCAGATTATAAATAATTGTGATGCAAAAAACAGTGGTGCTGATTGGATGTAAAATGCAATCGAACACAAAGGAGAAACAGCATCCAATATAAAGCACACACAAAATTTCTTTATTAAATAACACACAGCAAACAAGGAAAAATTAAAAGCAATTAAAATACATGTGCACCCTTGGAGGCAAATACCAGGGGTGAACACCAAAAAGAACAAATCCTACAGACGCCCATTAAATAAATATAAAGTAAATAAATACATATTGAAAATTCATAATAATAATATAAATAATAATATAATAATATAATATAATGAATAGGCCTATTAGCACAAAGCACAAAGAGGTGTCAAGCCTCAGGACAAAACACTAAAAATGATTGAAAAAAATGATAGCAAATAAATGTTTAGTTTTTAATTGCTGTATTTTTGTTAAATATATTAGTTGCTGTTGCGCACTGCAAATATATGTTGCTGTTACATATTACTACTTCATATCTTGTTTTCATGACTGCTGTTAAAATACGTGTGTGACATTAGCTGCTGTGTGCGGCCCTCGCAACAACCTCTTGTTACTCATGTGGCCCTCGGGGTACCCTGAGTTTGACATGCCTGTTCTGGAGTCTTTTCAGACCCCAGAGTATAATTATTGGAGACCCAGGCTAGGATAGAAACATAAAAAAACAACGTTGCTTACCTGTTCCTCGCTCCGGTCCACTCCCTGCTGCTTCAGCCGCCTTCAATGTTGGACCAGACCGGTGTCACGTGATGCGGGCAAGGCGTCGCGACGCAAAATGACGTCAGCGACGTCACCAAACAGACCCGAAGCCTGGAGAAGCGCAGGAGAGGTAAGTACATTGTTTTTTATGTTCCCTCACCTCCCCTGGGTCTCCAATTATTATACTCTGGGGTCTGAAAAGACCCCGGAGTATAACGATAGCAGTGATTGTGGGGTTCGGGCCGCGGCCTCAGATACCGATCCCCGCTCCTGCTCACAGCTGCCTCCACAGAATCGGAAGTGCAGACAGCCGTGAGCAGGACCCCGAGAATCGGTAAGTATATAGGGCCCGTTACCTGCTGGGGTTACTCCAGCAGGTAACGGACTATTAAAAAAAAAAAAAGCATCGGGGGCCCGCGGGGCCCCGTAATGTCCCGGGCCCTGTGGAAGCTGCTACCGCTGCTACCCCGGTAGTTACGCCCCTGATTTTAGATGAACTTTTGTTATTGACCAAATACTTATTTTTCACCATAATTTGCAAATAAATTCTTTAAAAATCAGACAATGTGATTTTCTGGATTTGTTTTCTCATTTTGTCTCTCATAGTTGAGGTCTACCTATGATGTCAATTACAGGCCTTGCACAATTGGTGGCTGACTAAATACTTTTTTTTCCCACTGTAGCTGTCAATCACTAGGTCCACCTCCTTGATTTATCAGCATACAAAGAACCGAGATTTCAATGGATTAATAACAAGCTATACCGAATCTTTTCCCATGAACCTATATGTCAATCTCCTAAACTCTTCCTGCTCCTAACATGCTGCCTGCAGATTAGACTGTATTTTCTATGTGACTGATTCCCTTCAAAGGCAGTCTGCCATCTCCCCCTATAATATTTAACTGTCACCATTGTGTTACAGTGCACAATGCAGTGAAAAACAAAAATAAAACGTAACTTTTTTTGGTAAATAAAAATAAAGTGATATACTATTTTATTCCAGCGCGGACGTCCACAAGCAAAATTAAGTCAACGAATGATACTGCTACATACACCAATAGACAATAGAAAAAGGAAACAACTGAAACAAGTTCCTCCGTAACCACTACTATCCTTAGAGTGGGTCACCCCGTATGCCCATAGGTATATAGGTAGACACAATGCATACACACGTGGACAAAATTGTTGGTACCCCCTCGTTTAATGAAAATAAAACCCACAATGGTCACAGAAATAACTTGAATCTGACAAAAGTAATTTTCCAAACTACATGATGACAAGCCACAAAGCTTCTGGGAGAATATCCTATGGACAGATGAGACAAAAATCTAAATTTTTGGCAAGGCACATCAGCTCTATGTTCTCAGACGGAAAAATGAAGCATATCTTTAAAAGAACACTGTCCCTACTGTGAAACATGGAGGAGGCTCTGTTATGTTCTGGGGCTGCTTTGCTGCATCTGGCACAGGGTGTCTTGTATCTGTGCAGGGTACAATGAAATCTCAAGACTATCAAGGGATTCTAGAGAGAAATGTTCTGCCCAGTGTCAGAAAGCTTGGTCTCAGTCGCAGGTCATGGGTCTTGCAACAGGATAATGACCCAAAACACACAGCTAAAAACGCCCAAGAATGGCTAAGAAGAAAACATTGGACTATTCTGAAGTGGCCTTCTATGAGCCCTGACCTAAATCCTATTGAGCATCTTTGGAAGGAGCTGAAACATGCCGTCTGGAAAAGGCACCCTTCAAACCCGAGACAACTGGAGCAGTTTGCTCATGAGGAGTGGGCCAAAATACCTGTTGAGAGGTGCAGAAGTCTCATTGACAGTTACAGGAATCGTTTGATTGCAGTGATTGCCTCAAAAGGTTGTGCAACAAAATATTATGTTAAGGGAACCATCATTTCTGTCCAGGCCTGTTTCATGCGTTTTCTTTTTTTAAAAAATTCTGTTAAAGCAGGGTTGAAAAGCAATGTCTGACTTTCATTTGTTCATTTTTATAGAATTTTTATATATTATTACTTTTGTCAGATTCAAGTTATTTCTGTAACCAATGTGGGTTTTTCCTTCATTAAACGAGGGGTACCAACAATTTTGTCCACGTGTGTATATCAGTGATCGCCTCTACTAGCTAAATATTGTAAGTAGATCACTACAAAAAATTGGAGGTCAGCCCTGATGAAAATTTCTATTAGCCAGGACCCCCTATGAGGTCGTCTTCTGAAAATAGTTAGGAGACGTTCTCTCTTCCCCATTGACTATGGGAGATTAGAATTACTTTATATGAATAGTTTTACTGGCTCATTGAACTAAAGGGCAGTACCAGTGAGGGATATCATTATTTATTACCCCTTCTCTTTCTGCCTAGACGCAGAATGACATCTGTGGGAGTCCTGGCTAATAGAAAATTTGCCCAGGTGATTTCATCAGGGCTGATCTCCAGTTTTTGTAGCCATCTACTTACAGTATTTAGCCAGTGGAGGGGATCACTGATATATGCATTGTGTCTACTGCTATATCGATATGCATACAAGGTGACCCACTAGTGGTTACGGAGGAGGTCGCTTTGGTAGGGGGTCTTTGTATGTGTGCCTCCTTTTCATACTGTCCATTGGTGTATGTAGCAGTATCACTTGTTGATTTAATTTTGCTTGTGGACGTCCGTGCTGGACTTACACTTTATCACTTTTTTATTTACCAATAAAAGTTACATTTTATTTTCATTTTTCTGTACTATTCCTTTCTGTGTAGCCCTTTTAAGTTGCGAATGTTACCCTCTGTGAATTTACCTCTATTATGTATGTCACTTATGTAGATTTAGAGAAAAACAACTTTATATAAATGAGGCAATTGGTGCACTGGGGCCCGGGAGCACTGCTTTTGCTGCTCAAGTAGGATGCTGATGTCAATGCTGTGAGAGGATCAACTCTAACTGCATAGGGTGGCATAGACAGAAGATGGTAGAGGTCTGAGCAGCAAGAGAAGTGTTCCAGGGAGCTGAAGTCCTGTCCCCAGTGCACCAAATGCCTCATTTGCATAAGACTTCAAAGTTGTCTTTCTCTAAATCTCTGAAAGTGACATCTATAACAAAGACTTGTTGTTTGTCACTATAATGTGCTCTGTAACACAATTGAAGCAGTTGAATATGCTTGGGGGACCTGGTAGACTCCCTTTAAAGGGGTTTTCCAAGCTAACCATATTGATAACTCATTCTTGGGGTAATCCAACAATATTAGATCAGCAGGGACCCCGATACCTGGGACTCCTAGCAGCTGATACACAGGGAAGAGAGTCAGAAGCAGACTCCTTCATTCTCTGTGTACTGACTATGCTGAATTACTGCAATTCAGTTCCCATTCAAGAGCATGGGAGCTGATCTGCAGTAACCTTGTCTGGCCACAACACAGAGAGTGGAGCTATCTACTTCCTGCTCTATTATCTGTGTATAAACTGACTGCTGATCTGTGTGGGACCTGGATGTCCATGTAGGGTATTTCGAGATCCATGTTAGAAAATCAATTCTAGAAAGATGTATTAGAAAGTAATCAGCATGGAATATTGGACCTAAAAAGGACATGGTGTTGAAAGCTGCAGATTCACTTTGCAGTCCATTTAGAGGAGATTATCAGTTATTATTAGCATTCCTTACACTTCATCATTATTTTAGGAATGTAAACATTCTACATGTGGAGCTGTTTTTCTTTTCTTGTTTTGATCTTGTAATTTTATGAGAATTTCCAAAGCAGGACCTGTCTTGATGCTAAAGCAGAGCAAGCCAGGAGGAGCCCACACACCAGGAGAAGCAGAATGTGCTCATTTATCACTGTCTCATTGTTTAAACATCAGAATTCTTGATAAGAGACGCGATGAATCCTCCAATTAAGAAATTCATTTGTATAATTTTTTCTTAAAGTAATAAACACCTGCTGTATGTGCCATTAGTCCTTCTGTGTTTTATTCTGTATATGTAGTGTTGCGTTTTTCTGATTTCATTCAGTTGCTCTCTAAGGAACTCTTAGAGGGATTTTCAGGCATTTGATATTCATGACTTACCCTTAGGGGGCGTTCACACTACTGCTGGTGACCATCAATAGTGTCCATTGCTATTGTCCGTGACAAAATTTTAGCCACAGACACTAGCTGAACCGTCACAATTTCCATTCATTTCAATGGAATTTTATCTTGTGTCTGTTAGTGACCGTTAGTATCCGTTATACACCCAATCCGTCACATGTCCATTTTTTTTCGCAGACAAAAAATCCTACATGCCGGACTATTGTGTCCGTAAAAAAATCGGTTTCATGACGGACGTCATTATTTTTTAACATTAAAGTCTATGGGTATCCGTTATACTGTCCGTTATTACTGTCCGTTTTTTGTCTGCGCATACTCAGAAAGCAGAAACAAAACAAAAACAAAAAAAGCAGACAGTAAAAAACCAGACACTAACGGACAGTAACTGACATTAACTTATGCTAATGTGTCCGTTTTTTTATCTGATCCATTAAATGGATCAGTTAAAAAACGGACACATTAGCATCAGTTAGTGTCCGTTAATGTCTGTTATGATAGGTGTCTGTTTTTTTTTTTTTTAACGGATACTATCATAACGGATATCCAATGGTAGTGTGAACCCTGCCTAAGTATATTTCATCAATATCAGATTGGTGGGGAGTCCGACTGCACTAGAACTATACAGTGGACGGCTCTATCCGCTTTGTATTGGCAATGATGGGTTACTGCAACTAAGCTCAAATTCAATTGACTGGTTGCTGAGTTGCAGTTATCGGGAACAGCCACAATGGATGTATCATCTGCTTCTGGATCTGTCCACTGTATACTATAGTCCTGGTGCTGGCAGTTTATCAGATCAGCTGATTAGTAGGGGTGCCGGATGTCAGGCCCCCACCAATCTAATATTGATTATATATACTAAGTATAGGTGATCAATATCAATTGTCAGGTAAACCCTTAAAAAATGAACCTGACAACAAACTAGATAATAATAACAATTATTTGAGCATCAGGAGGATAATATTAGTGGTATATGTGGCATGTGCTCATCATCAGAAAACCACTTAACTAGGTTCCAAGGTCATTGACCCAAAGTAGAAGAAAGCTTTTTTGTTGAGTCGTGACTACTTTTTTGTCACTATCAGACATGAGTGGTCAATATGGACAGCTGGGCAAGGATCAATCTAGTGACTCTCTATACTCTTTGTTGAACATGCTGTAAGTGTATCACTTAGTGTTCACACTGTCATCATTGCTACCATTTTTACAGGGCTGAAAACAGATATGATGGATCCATTATGATCTGTTATAATCCATTATGACCTTATTGATGGGTCCCTAATAATAATAGGATTCAGAATATTCATGACGGCCTTCACCCTCTGTCATAGATGAAAATATCAAACAGGTGTTTGTGCAATAAATTTGTAAAACAACAGGCATTTCAATTGGAAGTGTAGATTTGCTCTTAACCAGTTCAGGAATGATGAGAAAGATAAATGTTCACTTGTTCAGTGGGTACTATTAAATGATCAAAGCATGTTGAGTAATGATCTGTATTGCTCATTTGGTTGCCATAAATGATTACCCAGAAACTTTCTTGTCCCAAATTGTTACTGTGGGCGAAACTGAGAGCCATCACTCTGATCCTGAAACCAAAAGGCAAAGCATGGTGTGGAAACCTGCTGTGTCCCTACTTCCACCGTCATTGCTTCTGCAGAAAAGGTGATGGCAATGATTTTTTGGAATATGGATGGTTTTATCATGGACAAATACCTGGAGAATTGACTATAGTAACTTAATCAGTAAAATGCATACATTTGTTAAGGAGAAGAGGTATGGAATATTGAAAGACACGTCTGTAAAACTGCCATTTCCTCCATCACTGCTGCAGTGTTCAAACTACTGGAACACCCAACCTACTTTACAGATCTTACTGCAAGTAATTTAAATTTATTCTGGAGAATGAGAGAAAACCTAGAAAAATATTGGCAAAATACTTGCAGATGATTCTCTAAGTGATATAAGCTGTTGGTGTGTAGCCCAGCAGGCTCTTCCCTGGGCCACTATGGGGAGCTGGTCTTTTAACTTCAAGAAGTCCAGAGGTAGTTGCCAAAGGAGAGCAGGGACTTCATTCTGGTGCCAGCAGAGGAAGAGAGAATGTCTAAACTGTAGAGCTACCCGAGAAACAAGTAGACATCAGAGAACATACAATGAGGCCTAGCCAGAGAGCTACATACAGAGTGGTCAGCAGGGCCGTACCATGGGCCCCAGGCTGTTCAGAAAGAATGCCCCCCCATTCACGCAAAAAAGATACTTGTGAATAATGTCTCATATTGGGACTCCACGCAGTATAATGTCCCATAGTGGCCCCTCCACACTGTATAATATCCCACAGTAGCTCCTCAACACAATATAATGTCCCAAAGTTGCCCCTATGCTAATAAAAAAAAAATATAGACATAGGGTTGACTGAACCTGAAATTTTTGGGGTTCTTCCACCATGAACTACTATTATTCTCTGAGGTCTAAAGAGAGTGTGTCCCACATAACCTCAGAGGCCCAGTCACAGGCCTCAGCCGTGACCCCCAAGGTGTGTGACGTCAGATGGAGGCATGAAGATGTCGTTGAGGATCGCCCTGGAGAAGTGAGGTAAGTTGAGTATAAGTGCTAATTTTCCTCACTTCCCACAGGCCTTCCCTTATTATACTCTAGGATGTGACAAGACAGAGTACAATAGTGGTTCGTGGATGATGAACCCCAGAAGTTTTGGGTCAAATCTAAGACTAACATATCACTGTGTAGGGGCCAAAAAGAGGGCAGTATACTGTGTGGGGCCAAAAAGGGACAATATACTGTGTTAGAGACAGTAATGGGGCAATATACTGTGTGGAGACCAGTAAAGGGGGCAATATACTGTGTAGGGACTGGTAAAAGGGGCAATATATTTTGTGGTACTCAGTATAGGGGGTGTTTTACTGTGTGGGGGCCAAGAAAGGGGGTAATATACTGTGGGAGCCAGTAAAGGGTGTGTTATACTGTGAGGGAGTCACTAAAGGGAATAATAAACTGTGGGACCCAATAAAGGGGTATTAAACTGTGTGTGGGCCAAATAAGGTGACTTTTTGATCAGCAAATGGGGGCATAGCCTAAAATTTAATTAGGAGGACCCCATTACAGAACAAAACACTGAACACACTTGGTCAGGTATTAAGGGGAGGGGTGACTTTCTATAGGTATCCACTGTCAGCAGAGAGGTTAGGTTCACCTCTGTATATGTGATCCCATTGAGGATACTAACTGACCTTTTCTCGAGCCTTCTGTTTTGATGTCTCATCCATCCACTGTAATTCATCCAAAGTCTCAATAAAAACTTCACGGACTTTATTTATGAGGTCACTGATCTAGAACATTTGAAGACGAAACATAATAAAAATATGCACATAAATACATAAATATGCCCTTCCTGCCAAATTTCACAAATTAAAAAGCAAGACAAGGTAAATATGATTTACCACACTGATACTAGGCCAACAATTTAGCAGTCCTAAAAAAAAAAACTTTAATTCACCCCACAGATGACTCAACTAATTTTATCTAGGAGTTTCTTACCATACCAAGAGGTTTCCTTACCTTGGACAGGAGTTACTTAAATCCACCTGAGTTACTGAACCCCAAACAGTACTTTCCTAACCCATCTGTGAGTTTTCCAAACTCACCCAGAAGCTTTTTAAACCCACATATTCCTTACATGAGGAGCGCTTTTTTTTTTTTTAAAATCAGACATATAGTTTGTGAATTCTCCAACTTTTTTTTTAACTCCAAGTTTCTTCCACAAGCCTTATTTATGGCTAATACATCACAAGTGATAATGTAGCACATTATGTGCTTAGTATCTGATGTGACTGATATGTTTTCATTTATTCAATAATTTTAATACATAAAAGGGAAAATTAAATCTATAAAAAATATAATAATTTATTCACATAAATCATCTATAGGATAGGTGTGACTTCTGTTCCTGTACTATTATATATTACACTCTTACATAGCTGACTAGGAGCTAAACAGAAATCCTGAGATACCCAATTTACAGGCCAAATGTTCTTGCAATACCCCAGAGTTAAAACACAGGAAAAAATAGAATCAAAAACAAAAGATACCAAGCCAAAGATAGAGCAAGATAATTATCATCATAATATATCAATGTATTCTAAACAGAGCCAAAACGGAACTAATGAAAATAGACCAAAAAATCCAAAAGTATCAAAATAGCCTTAGTTTCTTAGAATTTTTTAAGCATGAGATAATGAAAGGTTCTGCAGCTTTCAAATATACAACACAACACAATGAAACCATCTTCCAGATTCAAACAAAAAGCCCCACTCCTTTTTGAGCAAGGGGCAGAAGTGTCACAAAATATCTAAACTATTAATAAATATGGTGTAAAGCATGCATGCTAGTTTTTGAAGCAAATTGCACCTGAATCCTGAGGCATTTTCATTAGAAAAGCTGCCCAACTGTACTTTATTATGGCATTTAGATTTAGATTCCAGCTGCAATGGTTTAGAAATCCCACATTCAAATAACCTTTTATGTAAATGGGGGAGCCTTTTTACAGTAAGTAGCTACAAAGAGTGTTGCTTGCTCTGGAGAAGCTGGCTTGTCTGAACATTTCATTGACAGCAGGCCATTGACTTCAATGGACACATAATTTCCCTGGTAGTGCTATAGAGGAATAGAACACTCCAGATTTGCCCACAAACAACAGCTGACCGCTGCCAGTCTTAGAAATCTTACAAATTACTAACTCAAGGCTTTCAGCATTTTTTCCAGAAACACTATTGACCTTTCTATTGATGGCTAGTAATATTTTGTGGTGTATACTATTTACAGGTGGATAGTGTGAATGTTACATACCATCCTCTTGCTCTCACCAGCAAATGTTTCCTTGACATACATGGCTCCGACAGCATTCTCCATGTTGCTGTTGACATAGCTGACACACTCCCTCCACCGAGCCTCCTCTAATGTGGTCCCATACAAAGCCTACAAAACAACCCAGATCACTTCAGCTCACTTATAACCACGATAGTTCATCACTCCATTTCCTATCCAGACTAGGGATATTGCATAGCATTATCAGTGGTAACAGGGTGGCTCACACAGTTTGGCATTTGACCAGGGGCATCATCTACAGTTTCAGACCCTCTCAAAGTTCCATAGGAGGCTTTGGTTTTGTCCCACGCTGCAAAAAGGCAAGAAGGTTAGAATACTAAAGTTCCAATGGAAGTGGTCATACTGTGTAGGAAATCATCGTGGGTTCTTCTGTGGACAATGATTTCCTTCTACACTTGTTGGCATCAAAAGGAATATATTATTGTTTAACCTAAGCCATAGTACTGGAGCTGGAACCTAGTTGATAGAAGTATTCAAGATTCTGACTTGTCCCAATGTCCCAAAGTTACATAATTTTCCAATATACTTTCTGTTTCAATTCCTCAAAGATCTTTAGATATCTACTTGCTGTTATTCTCTCTGCTTACTTCTAATGGAGAAAATCAGTCCATAGTCATGTGATATGCAGTCCATGGTCATGTGATGGATGCACAGGTACACAGCTCGTTAGCAGGTAGATCTATGATTACTGTGCTGTGCACCAACAATGACATTTGTTTGAAGCTGGACAACCCCTTTAAGACTCAATGCCATCTGAAAGAATCAGGCACCCTGAATGTTGATTTTTTTTAAAAAAAAAAAAAAAAACTTTACTGAAAAAAAATTTGGGTCCCATTGATCACTTGGGATGATCTGATGGGTTCTGAAATACATAGCTTGTTTCACCTAAAGTATTTTCTTAGAACCAAAAGACTGAAAAGCCTGAACATTGATAAGACCGATTAGTATGTGCACCAAACCATGTATTAACTTATTGTTCCAATATTTCTATTGAGTCATTGCATATAAAAACTAATATTGCTGTAAATGAAGATTGTAACTCACCTTTCTGTAGTTGGCTCTTGCGTCTTTGTAGCGTCTACTCAGGCTGCTAACTCGATCAATTAGCAGACGCCAAACTAGATAATTTTGCAAAGTGCTGGAGGGAATGAAAGATAGTAGGTATTAAATTCTATCTCCAATTATATAGCAACTTTTAGAAATTATTAGTACATGTGAATATAAGAAACATTCTAATATATATTTTATAAACAAAATGCTTAATTTGCCATTTATCACATTTAGTTACTTCTAACATAGAAGTCAATGAAGAGGGAAGGGGGAAGCTGCTAGAAAACACAAACACACAAGATCTGTTACACTGTGAGTTAGCTTTTTTAACTGTACTGTATTGTATTAGTAAGACAACTCTCTACAACAGTACAGAATGAGGCAAAATATAAATTACTATCCAACAGCACAGTTCTCCTCCCCCATCCCATCAAAGACTTATGTGTGTGAGGCTGGATAGAGCTGTGGGTGTAAAGATAAAGGTCTGTGAGTGAAGTGGAGAAAAAACAGCCTGATAGGTGGAGAAGGAAGCATTATTCTTTAATGAGATTGTATTACTCTGGCTTCTAAGGACGGTGAGAATCACTATCTTTAGAATAACACAGTAAATAAAAATACTAAACAGTAATACAGACATATATAACAAAGTTGTTATGTGAACCCCTGTGCTCTTCATATATGACAAGTTATTTTATAATTGGAGGCACAGTTAAAGGGGTTGGTCACTTTCAGACCAATATTGAGAGACAAATGTTATTGTTTGTATAATAAAAAGTTGTACAATTTTCCACTATACTATCTGTATCAATTCCTCGTGGTTTTTTAGATCTCTGCTTGCTGTCATTCATTCTGTTACTTCTGAGTGGATAAAATTCTGTCCATGGTCATGTGATGGGCATGCAGGTGCACAGCTCGTTAGAGTCACAGCTCAGTAATCAGATAGCTGCCTGGTAACAAGTTGTGCACCTGTGTGCTCATCACATGACCATGTCCATAAACCACATGACCATGGTCAGACTGTCATCCACTATAAGTAACAGAATGAATGACAACAAGCAGAGATGTAGAAAACCGTGAGGAATTGATACAAAGAGTATATTGGAAAATTCTATATATTTTTATTATACAAACAATAACATTTGTCTTTCATTATTGGTCTAAAAGTGGCCAACCCCTCAATGCTATGTAAGCAATAGAAATTACCTTAAAATTACTCTGCATGCTTTTCTAGTTTTGTTTCCCTATTGCTTAAGTATGGTGCATATATCACATACTTAAAGAAAAAGGTTGTAGTAATATACACTAAGACTAAAACTACATTCAGAGGACCAAGGTGCAAAACATCCATGAAAAACATCCATTTTTCACAGCCATCTTGCATTTGAGGGGGGGAGGGATCCGTGAAAGTGGATAAAAATTGGAAATGACCTTTTTGATGGTCCATTACAACGGACCTCTAGAATACCGGTCATGTGACTAGCCCCCATTCATTACAATAAATTTAATGCTACCATGTAAAGTCTGTTAAAAAACAGATGTCACATGGTCATTATTCATGTGAATTATGTGAATGTAGCTTTAAGGCCCCGATACACTGCCTAATATACATGCCCAATATAATGAAACTAAAATATTGATCAGCTTTTCAAAGACATGAAAAGCGGATCAACCATGGACAGCACACCTTCCACAATTGAGCAGGGTGAGGTGTTGTCCGTGAAAAAGCCAGTTTTCAACGGCTTTTTTGTGGATACAGTTGTATGGATGAGGCCTATCTAGGGTGTGCTACCGATAGTCAATGTAGTCGAATGGGGGTGGGTCATAGTAGAGATCGTTCCTCATCCATTCAGTTTGCATCGGCTTGTGCAATCAGGCAGATGCAAACGAGTACCGATCAATGTGTTTCTCACTGATCGGCAGTTCGGACAGACGGGATCTGGCTGTCAAGGAGCACCTGAAAGCACCGTAACATTTATCATTGTTTCTAGACCCTTTTCCTTTATGTATGCCATTGCTAATGACTTCCTCTGCAGATTACACCCAATTGTTGGGGCTTCTTAACAGTAACACATTTTGTGATTAGGTCATTGAAGGGAAACTCTACTAACCACAATTGTCCATAGTAAACATCCCCTATAATGAGGAGGTGTCTGCATGATACAAAGCACTTGCTTGATATATAGCCAGGCCATAACGCAGTTTATTCTAAAAATGTTTTTCCATGTTAGTCAACAAAACCTAAAAATGGCGTGGCCTTGATTATGCTTATGTTAATTTATTATATATCATATGCAATTTACATAACTTAGCAATTATGCAATTATTTACACTACAGTGTTAATTTTTCAGTAGCAAACATAAATTACTTTCCAAAAAATGTGTTTAAGTAACAGGATTATATGACTTACAAGTTGTTTATAGAAAGTGCCTTCTGAACATAAGCATGGGCGGTATCTAAATAGTACACTTGATAATACACTAATACACATGTCTCGAAGGATGTTAGGACCTCCTGGTAGAAGCTTAACTCGCAAGAGGGCCCTATGACACAATGTATATAAGAAACCATGAATCTACTGTATTATGTACACATTGCTGATGGGATGCTATGTTAGAAGTGAAGACAAGTTATTACAAAGATAATTAGTTGTAGTAGGGAAAAAATGTGGCCTTCTGGGAAGCAAAAATAATAAATTATTGTTAGAAACTGTAAATGAACCATAAATCACCACCGGACATTTAATACTAGGAAAATTCTATTATTATAGGTCAATAAGACAAATGGAATTTGTAATTAGAATTTAGAAACTATCAAAACAGATGGTGGTTTTGGTAGTGGTAGGAGCACAATTTATTTTAACCCTGAGTTGCATTGTAGAACCTTGGAATACAGCAGTAAAATGTAAGTTAAATCAGACTGGCTCTAGACACACAAACTGAGTGGGGTATTATAATCAGTGTATACAGTTTTCCCAACTATCCGGTGACACAACATGATACAACCACATAACACAAATGTATAATATATATGCAAAAAAATGACAATCAGGCCCTGGTGCCTTAGGGGGCCCAAAGGCTCTTCTGCCATAGAAGAAGCCACCAGTATTGTACATGAGACACATGAGACATGGTAAGTGAGAAGGGTAGGGGCCAGTTTTGGATGACTGGACCTAGACAAACTTACTTTAAAGTGTAAGGTTAGGTTTAAATGGAGGAAAGAGTAGAGGAATATGAGGCAGTCTTCTGCCTAAGTTTCCTCTCCAAGTTTCAACCCTGTGCAACCTATGTCGAAAAGCTGAAGCAGAGTTGATGCTCAGACATGATGAACTAATCTGCCTGAGCCTCATCCAACACAAAATCTGCAGGAAGATTGAGCTGGGCTCTTCATTTTTCAGCATCCTGAAAAAAGAAGTGACTCTTGCTTCTGCTTAATGGAGTCATATTCTGGGCGGAATGTGGAGCTGATTGGAGGTGGAATCTGCCTCAAAATCAGCTGTAAATGAAGTTGTGTGAACTTGTCCTAACTAAACTTTCTAACAACTTTAGATTTTGTGACAGTATTTGTGTCATTAATAAATTTTGTAATGTACTTTATTAGCAAGTTTTGTCTCCTTTCTGTGAAATCCTGCATTTTTCATTATTTTCCTTGTTTCTATAATGTACGATTTCTATGTCACTGCTCACTGAAGCTGGGGTGTACGGGTATGTGTATAATGCAGGGAAGCTGAGTTTTGGAGGGTCCCAAAGAAATGGCATTATAAAACATAGAAAAGTACTTTTCAAGTACTATGAAAGATGAGATTCACACATATGATCAACTTCCAGAGGAATCATCTGTTGGAAACACAGTCTGTAATGGGTATATTTATAGTATATGCAGCTGCAACTGTTCTCAGTTCCCACTGTGTTTTCATCCAGTGATTCTTCTGGAAATTTTACAGCTAGAACTGTAATCTTGGTGTCATATCAAAACTGAGAATCTCATATGACACCAAAAGCATTGTACTTTGTTTTAAAAGGCTGGAAATATATCTGTTTGAAGTGACCCTCCCACCTCCCCAGTCTCAGCTTCCTGCATTACAAAGGAGCCCACTGCTTTATATAGCTCTCAATAAAGAAAACAATGGAAAGAAAAAGAAGCGCAGGATTTCACAGAATGGAGCCAAAAAACATTAACAAAATATAACACAAATGCTGCCAAAAAATCAAGTTATTCAGATGATCTATGATAGACTACAAACACACCCTGTGTATAGTCTGATTCTGCAGTTGTGTTTCTTCATTCCTTCTGCCCCCACCAGGGCCAGTTTTAGACAAAGTGGGGCCCTGGGCAAAATTAAAAGCGGGGCCCCAACTGCTGATATGCAAACAACACCATCGTCTTGCAGTGGCAAACCCTATAATAATGCCTCCTTTCTGCCAAAAAAAAAGTAATAATAAGCCCCATTTTACCACACACAATTCAAATGAGCACCTAATAGATTTTTGCACGCAGTCATCAGTTATTATAGTACCTCCTTATAAATAATAGCCCCTGCTTATCTTACACCTTACATCTTACATCTTTATCAGTAATAGCTCCCTTATAAATGATAAATAGTGCTCTGTATCAGTAATATTCCCCCTTATCTGTAACAGTCACCCCGTAAAAATAATTCTGCTCCCTTATAAATAGTTCCCCCTTAATAATAATAGCCCTCTCATAAAGTATAGTTACCCTTATAAATAGTAGTCCCCATTATCACTAATAGCCCACTTTATAAATAAGCACACTTATAAATAATAGCTCCCCCTTATAATGGATGCCTTATATATAATAGTTCCCCCCTTATAAATAATAGCCCGTCTTATAAATAATAGTTCCCCCCTTATAATAGCCCCCTCATATTTAAGTTTCGGACTGAAGGGCCTTATGCCCACCACAGGAACTTGTTCTGGGGCCCCACCCAACAGCTTCCTGCTAATAGCCTACACCACGGCTCCTTCACTGAAGTCTTACATATGTGTTGACTATGTGGCATTACTGAGTATGTTCCCAGTATAGTCAGCCCCTATATTACTGTGCAGGCTCCAATAACTCCATGGGGAATGACATGGCCATGGAGCACTACACGTATGTGCAAGATTATAGTGAGGGAGCTGTGATACAGACATAGCACACAGGGCTGCCAGCAGGAATTTTGAGTCTCCCCCCACAGCATAATGCTCCAAATGGTATATAATGCTCCACAGTATAAAATGCTCCCCTGAGCCCTCCACAGTTTCCCCACATGGTATATAATGCTCCACAGTGGACCCACACAGTATAAAATGCTCCACTGAGCTCCCCATAGTGGCCTCACATGATATATAAGGCTCCACACAGTATACTACCTCTTAGAGGCCCCAGACAGTGCAATATGTTCCCCAACAGCCCCACACAATATAATATGCTCCATACAGTATAATATGCATCCCACAGTGCCCCCCCAGCATAATGCTCCACAGTGGCCTAACACAGTATAACATGCTCCACAATGGCCTCCACACAGTATAATATACTGCCCAGAGGTATTCCCCCAGTATAATGCTCCACAGTGATCCCCCACAGTACAATATGCTCCCCACAGTCCCCCAGTATAATGCTCTACAATGGCCCCACAGAGTATAATATGCTCCCGAGAAGCCCCACACAATATAAAAAACTCCAGAGTGGCCCCACACAGTATAATAGGCTCCCCACACTGCCCCTTCCCCAGTATAAAGCTCCACAGTGGCCCATAGTATAATATGCTCCCCAGAGGTCCCCCGCTAGTATAATGCTCCACAGTGCCCCCCCAGTATTTTGCTCCACAGTGGCCACACGCAATATATTATGCTCCCCAGAGTGTCCCCCCAGTATAATGCTCCACAGTAGGCCCCACGCAGTATAATATACTCCCCAGAGGGCCCCCTAGTATAATGCTCCTTAGTTCCGCCCCCGAATAATGCCCCACAGTGGCGCCAAGCAATATAATATGCTTTGCAGATGGCTCCCCCAGAATAATGCTCTACAGTGACCCCACACAGTATAACATGCTCCAGAATGGCCTCCACACAGTATAATATACTGCCCAGAGAGGTTCCCCCAGTATAATGCTTCACAGTGGCCCAAAACAGTATAATATGCTCTCCAGAGGGCCCCCCCACAGTATAATGTTCCACGGTGGCCTCACATAGTATAATATGCTGTCCAGAGGGACTCCCAGTATAATGCTCCAAAGTGGCCCCAGAGAATATAACATGCTCTCCAGAGCTCCCCCACATTATAATGCTCCACAGTGGCCCCATACAATATAATATACTATCCAGAGGGACCCCCCAGTATAATGCTCCACAGTGGCCCCACACAGTATAATATGCTATCCAGAGGGCCCCCTCCCCAGTATAATGCTCCACAGGGGCCCCTCACAGTATAATATGCTATCCAGAGGGCCCCCCTCCCCAGTATAATGCTCCACAGTGGCCCCACACAGTATAATATGCTATCCAGAGGGGGCCCCCCCAGCATAATGCTCCACAGTGGCCCTACACAATATAATATGCTATCCAGAGGGACCTCTCCCCCAGTATAATGCTCCACAGTGGCCCTACACACTCCCTTAGTGCTAGTATTATATTATACTCTGGGGTCTCTTCAGACTCCAGAGTATAATTATCGAAGGCCTGGGGGAGGTAAGGCAAAATAACAAACAGTTATACTTACCTTGTCTTACCTCTCCTGGGCCTCCTCGCGGTGCTCCGCTATCCCTGTTGGCGTTGGCTTCCTCTTCTCTGCGGCTGACGTCACGCGTTGTGGACGTCACTGCTGAGGCCTGTGATTGGGCCTCAGCGGTTGCATGAGCACGCCCCACGTGGCTGCTGAGGCCAGGCCTCAGCGTTTCACCGGTGATGTCTGGAACGCCAGAAGATGACGTCGGACGCAAGGACAGGAGAGCAAAAATGTTTGTTATTTTTACTCACCTCGGAAAGGGGCTCTGCGGCACATGACGCTCTGTCCCTTTCTGTTATCGATATGGCCGGTCCTGACCCCTTTGGGGTTGGGGCCCTGGGCAATTGCCCAATTTGCGCCCCCCTAACGCCGGCCCTGGCCCCCGCAAATGCTTACATACAAATAGTAGATAGGGCAGATGTCAGAGAGTCACACATGACTGCAGGATCAGTCATGTAATCATGTAAACATAGGTCTGCATAGTAGCTGTATACACAAAAGGGTGGAGGTTTTTTAGCCAAGGCTATAAGCACAGAAAGTTCAATTTTTATGTTAGACACATCATATAAATTCTAGCCTAATACTCATTATTTAGCATGGCTCATTGAGTTAATTCTCTCCACTGTCCTTTGCAAGGCTCACATTTTATACTAGTGGGGTCCTAACATCTCTAAATAACTAGCATCCTACTAATGCAAACAATGGAAATGAACTGTTACAAAATATTCAAATCATATACAAAATATATATACAGAGTACAGTATATACAGTGTTGCAGTCAACCATCAAATGCCTCAAGAACATTACTTGCTCATTAGAAGACCCTTACTAACTACAATGGGTCCACACACGACATGATGAGAGCGGCTGAGCTAAATACTGTCTCTCAACATAAATGCTTGAAAACTAAATATACTAAGAATAATTACCTTGCTGAATAATTGGAGAGAATTGTTTTAAGCTGATATAGATAAGGAGCCCCATAGACCACAACTTCCTCTTCAGGATGAAGCTGAATGCTGACAGAAGTCATTACTTCTTGTATGAAGCTGGTCCAATTAAAATCCTAAAATGAAGAGTATCGATTACGTAACAGTAATGACAGTATATATTTTCATATCATCATGGTATAATAAAGTACGTCCCTCTTGAAATTACCCCAAAATGAGTCCAATACAGTGCCAACAATAACTGTGCCACTGTGGTCTATAGCCTGTGTCTGGTACTGCACTTGAGCCTCATTCACGGCAATGATACAATACCATCAGCCTATGGACAAGAGTGATGCTGTTACTGGAAAGCATCACTTATTGGCTTATGATGGAGAAAATTTGGCTAGATGGGTTGGATTTTTCTTATCCAATACTTATTGTTTCCCGTAAGATAAGCAGTGCCTGATGTGGCTGGCAGATTTTCATTTTCCCCTGCTCCACAGAACAGAGTTATTCCATAAGGCAAATTGTACCATAAGCCAAGCTGTACTAGCATTTTAAAAGGATAATTGGATATCCCAATTGTCTGCCAGGATATGTTTTGGCCATGGTTGACTGCAAAGGTTATTATGAAGTGAAATTTACCTCTATTGCAAACTTCTGCTGGAACTCAGTGAGGGTCATTTTGTTGTATAGCAAGGTAACGTCATTCCGTTCCTCAGAAGGTGCTGTAGCCTAAAAGACAAAAAGTATTATGATATTTCCTTCACACTGTGGGTATATACTTTTTAGTTAATGAGAGGTAGCTAAATAATCTTCACCTTCGCAATATCAGACTCTAAATCAATCACACGAGCCATTTCTTCCTGCACATAATTGTCATCTTTTGTGAGGTTCTTGTCTTCTCGTACCATTTTAGCAATGGTGATCATAAACTGGAGGTAGGCTTCTCTAATCTGTGGACAAAGAGAGGTCATTTTTATTGTATGTAACATCTAGGGTCAAAGCACTGTGGTGGATCTATATATTCTAGTACTAGTTGGTAGACAGAGGTTTGCAATGTGACACAATGGTGCTGTTGCTCTATGCAATGGACTCATTCAAACTATAAATACTGTGTGTGTGTGTGTGTGTGTGTGTGTGTGTGTGTGTGTGTGTGTATATATATATATATATATATATATATATATATATGTATATATGTTTATTTATATGTGTGTATACTCATCCAGCGGCGTAAATTGAAATTACTGGGTCCCATCCCATTGCAAAATCTGTAATGGGGCCCCTACTTACCTTATGACATTTACAATAGTGGTATATTTTATGTGGCAGTGGTTCCAGGGTCTGGTAGCAACTGCTACCACTACACTCCTATACTGGTCTGTCCATATAATTTCAAATATACCTGAATGAGAAACCTATATCAAGTCTTTAAGAAAAGCAATCATCATATCAGTATTTCATTAGGATATGGGTCAGCCACATCCCAGTGTGTCGTCTAAGTGATGTTACTAGTCTGAGTATGAGAAGTGTTGTTTAACACACAGACTGAAGCCAAGTATCGACTTGTTTCGGTATGGACCACCACTTATCAGATCATGACTTCTTCCCTGATTTTGCTGAGGATTTTGCTGTTGAGAAACTTTCATCAGCACCAGAGGTTTCACATTATCTAACAAGGCTAATGGACATTGATCCATTATACCCCAAATCATGATCAATGGACTTATGATTTATCGTTAATGGGGATTCGTATAGCTGTCCTGTCTTGATAAGTGTGACCAGAAGCAATCTTCTGAAGGTTCTAATGGACAAATAAAAGTCAATGCTATTGTAACGGACAGTGGATCGTGGACACACGGTGCCACCTAAGCAGTTTAACTTTGGGCTACTCCTAAGGTTTAATGTATTCACCCTTTAACCCCTATACAGGGATCTAGTCTTCGCTGCAGAGAACCAACAGGTTGCTATCTCAAGGTGTAATCGCGGTGTAGGTGGCAGCTGATCCAAAGGAAAGAGAGACACTGATGCAAGGCACCTGGGGATCAGGCAATAGAGTGGTCGAATCTGGCTTGAAGGTCAGGGGCAGGCAGTGGAGATGCAAGGTAATGGGAAACCAAAATTTCATACACAGAATAAGAGCAGATCAAGAACAGTATCAGAGTCAATTAGGCCAAGGTCACTAAATAGAAGATCAAGCTGGATCGCAAGCAAAAAACCCTCACAGGAACTGGATATCCAAGAGTATATATTGCTTAAATACCGTGCAGAGAACTATGCAGATATAAATAGACCAGGGCATTCTGGGATTGGCTGGAGGGTCCACAGGTGTGCATGTAAAACTCTCAATTTACTATGGCTGGGCTCAGATACATCAGTAGCACGATGATGGTTACATGGAGAAGAATGGGCTGCATGCAGTAAACAAAGGTCAGAGGATGGTGTCTAGTGGGAGTAGTAGGAATTGCAAAACCGCTGTCATTACAGCCATAAGGCCTCAATCTAGGAAATTGTCAAAAAAATCCGGTTTCCTACTATGGAAAGCTCCTTGTTACATTATGTATAACAGGATGTGACAAAATAAGATATTTTTCTGATTATTTATGCAATTTCCAGTTAAATTACAAAAAAAAATTGAAGTCTTCGTTTGAGAGAAAAAAAGTTCTATATAGTCAGAGAGTAGTTTCCATGCAATATACAATACATATGGCTTTTATCAAGAATCTGCTCTACTCATTGAGTAATTTATAGTGCCAGACACTAAGCCCCACTGGGTAAAGATGTTATTATCCACAGGATGTTGTGATTCCCGCTATTTTATATCTTCAAACAGACTGGACTGCAATACTAAAAGGAACCACTACAAGAAAGGACCAAGGAAGAACATAAGGAAGAACATAACATTAAAACCTGGCACAAGGATAGAATTATTGCTGTGTACTATAATGGGCTTGAGTCTAACCAATATGCCATCTGCATTGACGTTCTAATCTCCTGGGAAACATATGGATTTTATATTGGTAATGGCTTATTAGCTCCTCTTGAAGAGAGTTCAGTGAGTGCATTTGTCTGTCTTTGAGAAGAAGAATAAAATGTAAGCTCCAATGGGGCACGGGACTAAACAAATAAATTATATGTACTAGAAAGAGCATTCATATAGTTACCAGGAATGTTACAAATGAAGAGACCTGCTGTGCTTTTTCGCAGACATACCCCTCATTCTAGGGATCAGTGGAAGCCCAGAGGGAAGATACTTCTACCGATAGTAAATAAGGGCTTATCCTACCAATATGCCTTACATTACTATGGTGGAAACATTTCTTTAATTCAAGGGGTCTCCATGAGATCAGCTGATCCTTGGTGGAAGCCTTAGCAATCAGCTGTTATTATTGGGAAGGTCACTGAGTAGGTATAATGGACTCTCTTCGTGCGTACCCTTTTTCTTCTATGGTCTTGATGTATGGAATCGATGCATCTAAAGGTGTACTCAGCAAAGTATCCTGACATTAGTTCATTATGCCCTAAAAGAGGACATAAGCAATAATAACTGTTCAACACAGACAATTGCAATGTGAAGGATAATTTTTCACCCTGTGAAAGTGCAGATTGCAGGTATTCTGGGAGATCTTAGCTGTAGAACTTGGTGAATATCAATGCAGCTCTGAGGCATAATACAGGCTGTAACTCTGAATCAGTACTATTTAATAGAGTTCTGTGGTGATCTAAACTTGGTCCATTTTAACCACACGAGTTTTGGATGTTACAGCTATGATATGGATCTGATTTTTTTACCTAATATTTTTTTACCTACTCACCCGCTGATAATTTCCACTGTTAAAATAATAATCTCTGGAAGGCATTCCAAGGCTGGGCTGGTCAATCTGAAAACAGAATTAGGATGGTATTAATACATGGGTATGTAGTAGTATATAATATATTAATATAGATTATACCAAGAAGTCATAGTCACCATCTTTTTACTAGAAGGTTAGGATAAAGCAAAATTTCAATAGTGTTATAGGGTGGGAGCAACAGTCTTATTTATTGCCAGGATCAGACTGGACCACCAGAGTACCAGTGTAGTCCAAGGTTTAGACACAATATTAGGTTCTTAAAACAACATAGTTCCAAAGTAGACGACAACCTGTTTGGGAATTCATATTACCCCTTTTAACTCCATCAGCTCTCTCACTTCACTGGACTCAGACGAACTGACCTCTCACCTGGCCTTAGGTTAGACAGCTCCTCACTAGCTGCTAGTCTGTCAGAGTATGGGCTTCCACAGCCTTACTGAAGTAGCAAAGGCTGCCAAACTGTACCAGCTTCTCTATAAACACTCACCAGTTGCTTGTGTTTGCTTGTGAAGCGCCTCTTCGGTAATTGGGAAACTCTGGTCTCTGTCTCTCTCTCTCTCTCTCTCTCTCTCTCTCTCTCTCTCTCTCTCTCTGGCCAAAAAACATTCCTACTCCATTCCACTCAGGTTTTCCATCACCCAGCCTCTGTCTCCATACCATGGAGTACGCCATAGTGAATGTACTGCACTTAAGCATGCCGTGCTTGCACCCTTTGAACATGATCCATAAACATCTCACATGTCAGACACTTACTGCTATTGGCCCCAAACTCCCTTTTTATAACTTCACTTGACCCCTGTTATGCTCAGTTTCACAGTGCTCACCCCTTTATACATAAGGACCAATAAGGTGCACACCCACATTTTTACATAAGTGAGGATTAGAGGTATATCCCTCTTACAAGTTGTGAACTCTAACTTTTAATTTTTGGCAACATTCAAAATGTTAGTAAAATCTATGGATTGTAACATATCACAGCAAAATTCTTACACTGGGTTGCATCTTCTCATGAGAAACTCATTGTCAGGGGAGTATCTACCAGGTTAGACCGACAACTGCAATGAGCCCCCTCTATTGTAAAAGTACCCTTTGAGGGCTGGAAGACCAACTAAGAAAGATAAAGGTCACAAGGGGCACAATAAAGATCATAATGGTAACAATAGTCCTTTAACTGATTTGGTGACCTTGATCTTAAGTCATTAAGGCTCCGTACTTAGTATACCCAAGCTCTACAATATGTACAAAAGCAAGTCTCTTATTCCACTGCCATGTTAAGCTACACCTCGAATTCTCATGACCATTTTATAATAGTAAATCAAAAAAGAAAAACAAAGAGGCCCAAGCACATTAAGTCAATGATATCAATCAATCATCATGTTTTTATTGAGATCTACCCAGTATATATAGTAACTGAATTATAGTCTTTTTAATGATACATTAATAAACTTTTTTATATTTATGGATTTTTTTAATATGCTTGGGCATCTTTTTTTTTTTTTAATTGATGTATTATTTCACTGCTATACCATATTATACATCTATGTGTATTGGGCCTTACAGTCACAGTTTTGTAATTTCACAATAATACTTTTGAGATATTACAGAATTCATGAAGTGTGCTGTACTTTTTCCAGTCTTATTTTAGACTTGTTGCATTTGTTATAAAACTTTCTCCCTGCATATGGCAATGTTTAAAAATCTTCCAATGCTATTTATTGCAGCAGGAAAGTATTATATTGGCCCTAAGAGTCCTATTCCACCATTAGCATGACCTAGAGCAGATGTATGTACACTGGCTGGGTCACAGCACATTAACTTATATAAGATGAGCTCAGTATTATGGACCACAATCTATAAAGCTGTCAATCATACACTAGATCAATTAGGACAAGGTGTGTCTAGCCACGGAAAGCATCCCAGGACTAGAACAGCTAATATTTTTTATGGCCATTAAAAATCTTCAAAGGGGGTTTTAGTGTTTTCTGAATTCCTCTGTGGTGTTTTTACTTAGTAAATTGCTTAATATTTCAAGGTTCCATGCAAAACATAAAATAAAAAAATGTGTGCCATATTTTTGTTAAAGTTGGAAAGATAATAAATTTTTTTTTTTTTATAGTTTGGCTATAACTGGGTATGGTCAGTTAGTCCTCATGCACATTATTGTTTGAAGGATCAGTACAAATCACCTGTACTCTTTGCTCCATTTTTTTGCCCATGAAAGCTTATACAAGGATACAAGTTTTCCGTCTTTTCTAGTATTTTTAATGGAGGAAAATTGTGTCTAGTTTGCATACAACGATGTACGGTGTGATATTTTTTTTTGCATACAGTGGCATCTCTGTGCAAACATATGATAGCACATTGGAGTACAGAAACCTCCAAAGAATACCACCATTTGCAGCAAATGCCTGTATATACATTGACACAATATACAAGATTCTTTATCCATGGGACCAGCAAAATATCAAAACTATTGAGGCCCGATAAAGGTATTTTATTCACCAGTGAACACCTAGTACTGAACAGTCAAGTCTTGTATGGCTTATGATTCTTATTTAGCATTTTGTTACGCTAGGTTCACACTTGCGTTGGGTTTACCATTCTTCGGGTCTGCTTGAGGACCCGAAAAACAGAAACCCAATCCTCTTAAAAAGCAGTTACCTAAGGAGACCCGCTGACCACACAGACTATAATGGGGTCTGCTGGTTTTCCACCCAGTTTCCACCTATTTTTCAAGCTGAATAGGGGACGGTATCCCTGAATGGTTACCGAGCGCAGATGCGAATCTAGCCTTACTTTGCAGATCTTCTATTGTCTCAGATTATCAGTTTATGAACAACTGAAATTACTTGATAAATCTTAAATAAATTACTGTAGCACAGAAAGTGAGAAAAATACAATATTTAAATGCATCTCCATACATAAATGATGTGCTTGCTTGACTCCCGATCATCATTCCATACAAAGAGGTCAACAAGGACTCTTTTGTTGAATCTATGGTTCAAAAGGGACAATTTTTCTTCTAAACTCCAGCTGGACTCTATAAAAACAAAACCTTTAGTTAACCAAATAACCAAAAAAAAATGAAAAATGAAAACAATACAAATGCAAGAGAAAAAAAAACGGAAACATTTCAAAAGTCGAAAAATCTTACAAAAATCAATTCATTAGCAGACGTGAATACTCAAGCCATATTGCTCAACTTTGGGCTGGATTTATAGCATGTAACAGAACGTAAATCAGCAGCGCAATAAGGTAGTTTAGTTGTGTTTCTTATTTAACGAGGTTCAAAGCCCTCATGAAACATTGGTCTGGTCTCTGAAGACCTGCCCTCTAATTTGGCTTCATCCCCTTTCACTTATGATAAATAGCATTTGCATGAGATTGTTGTTGTTAGGAAGGAGCGATGTGCTAAGTGTTACCTTTGGTGAGGTTCCAATCTGTATAAGCCACTGGCCATTCTCCAACGACAGTTAAAAGTTCTAAAAGAGGTAATGAGTCTCTCTGTTCTATCAGACCTGGACATAAAGACACAGCAATCAGCATGGAAACATTATACATTGACGTCATATCAATATGTTGTAAGATACCTCAGATCAGAGATTAAAAAAGCAATAGATGGCCAAAAGTACAAAAGTCTATCAGTGTTGGCTGGAACATGATGGACAAATCCCAAAATAAACTTAAATAACTGTCTTCTGTGTTATACTAGAATGCTTTCTTTTGTTGAAGACCAGAGATCACTGTCAAACATGTTCACAGTAAACTCGTTGTACAGTACAAGGCTGCCTATGGATTTCCAAAGATCTAGTCAACAAAAAACATATAAAACGTCAGGGGCTTTTATGATAACCTCATTAAGATACAAAATGCCCATCTGACCTTTTGTTGTGTTTGGGGCATTTGGCAAGAAAATTTGGAATACAACAGTTAAACTAATACTCCAGGCTAAAGCTAAAAATGTAAAGAATGCCTGGTATAGAGTTCCCCATTGTTTCATCTAAAAGGTCCCTGTCTGTCTGTATGCACTGGTCCAAAGAAGCAGCTGTCATAACCCGTTGAAGACCTGTACAAGAAATAAGTCACTGTGTCTGCATGCACAAGTCCAGAGAAGCAGCTGTCATAACCCGTTGAGGACCTGTATAAGAAATAAGTCACTGTGTGTGCATGCACAGAATAATTTTCTTGAACATTTTTGAATTCTTGGTCAGCCTGGATCATGTAGGTGAGATTTTGAGGCTGTTTATTTTAGCATTTGCCCATTGCATCACTTGAACATTGGAAGTCTTACAGGCCATCACAACATTAATATACAATGTATCATGTACTAATCCTGAGTTACAGCCCAGTGGCATATTGGAGGATGGACATATCAGGGGGCGTATGGGGGTTGGCATATTGGAGGGAGCTCTCCACACACATTATAGTGTCCCCTATGTGCCACCCATAGTATAATGTACCCAGATTCCAGACAGTATAGTGTTCTCATGTCCCACACTTTATAGTTTCCCCAAGTCCCACACAATATAGTGCCCACCCCATGTCCCACACATTATAGTCCCCCTAGGTCTCACACAGAATAGTTCCACACAATATAGTGTCCTCCAGGTCCCATATAGTATAGTCCCTTAGATCCCACACAATATAGTGTCCTACAGATCTCAAACAAAATAGTGCTTTCGCAGGTCCCACACAGTATCTTGCCCCTAGGTCCCACATACTAGAGTGCTCCCAAATCCCTCACAGTATAACAGCAAGAACGATTCCTAGCACTTACTGCTCCTTGGACAGAGTGACACAGGTGCAGAGAAAGTGTGGGCAGTCCTAGGAGCGGCAAGTACCTGTGATTCGTATTTACCACTCATTCCTGGGTCCTGCTGCAACCAATGAGTGCTTCTATCACTAATGATGAAATAGCTCATTGGTTACCAGACCACCGCTCTCCTGACTGAAGAGTGGTGGTGGCCAGGGTTAGCAAGGAGGCGGTTTTAACCATGAAACCACCTCCCCGGGTTTATGACCCTGTTACAGCCTACTCTATACTCCAAAGCTACATTCACGTCTACATATGTGCAAGGAGTAAAATGTTTACACAGCGTTCCAATTGCGACATAACTGAATTTGGATCTGAGGCTGCTGATGCTTTCACTTACATGTAAGTGAACCATTACAGACTATATCTCATTACTGACTGCATGGTAAGAGCAAAATCACACAGTCAGTAATGAGATATAGTCATGCTGTGTGGCAGTACCGTAATTCAATTCTAGAATAAGCTTGTTGACAGTTTACAGTATGAACTAGCTGAATTGTGAGTGCTGCTCTGCAGTATAATACAAGCTGCTGCTCATATCAGAACAAAAAAGTAAACTCATGTTTTATTAAATTACTCTTTGTTTTGTATAGATATGCTACATATAAACTAAAGTGAAAAAAAAATAGCATATGTTTTTTTTAACTTAAAATGTGCGGTCCTTTTGGAATTTGGTGGTGTTGAACGCTTATGCTGTGTTAATAGTTTGAAACTAGTAATGCACCTGTATAGTAAACTCTAAGAAGCCATCTGTGTTTTGTTACCATCTACAATGGATGGAAAACTTCCCAGTCCAGTGGAACTTTGCCAACATTAATGTAACCAGCTGCAATTGAACTGTGATGAAAAAAACATTCTGTTTGGAAAGTTGTGTCATAAGTGCTTCGGGACTTCAGAAGGAAAGGATGATTGGGAATGGTCATAGGACTGTAGTAAAGGGAGGGATGAGGAGTAATACAGATAGTTAGGGCAGTGGATATGAAAGATCGCAAAAAAATAAAATCAACAAAATATGGAAATTCACTAAACACATACAAAAATGGCAATACTGCCCTGTTTTATGGCTGGTACGAGTTGACAATGATATTGACTATGCTGTATTTAACAGTATGTCTGGGATAAAGGGTGGGCATAACGCCAAGTCATTCTCCAGGAGAGCTGCCAAAAGTAAATATTCTTTTAACCATATTTGCAAGATTCCAATACATTTTGTAAATGAATTTGCATTACTTACTTTCATTCATGCAGGATTTGTACAAAATTTTGGCTTTTTTAAAGGCATCTCGGTCATCTTGGTCAGAATTTTCCAGTAAACCTTACAACAAACAAAAGTAATGCTGATAAATATGATAACAAAATTGTAGACTACCTGTCTTAGGTACTTTAGGTCAGTATTCTAGTAGGTCAGTGATTCTAGGTCACCATTTATTTGTTGTGTGCATCATGGCAATAAGTAGAGCCATACCAAAGAACCTTTATAGTAATACCCAGAACCATATTCACTTATTCACTCCATTTGCTGTCATACAATGTTCCAATATGCCACAATATTACAGTGGGATCCTTCCCTAAAATCAATGCTTCTCCTCTTGGTACAAACAGGATAACCTCTTTAATCTCCATTGGGTTAGAACTGCAATATATATAATATATATACATATTTATGTTCGTCTTCTTTTTGGTAGTCAAATAAAGATGGATGAAAGTCCTAACCAGGGGACATATCCATGTTTGAGAGGTGCCTAATAAGGGGTTGTGACAAAGGGCCCAACATTTACACATCCAATGACAGGCCATAGATACCAAATTAAAGGTAATTTTTCTTGTTTGACCAACTTTGTGGTATACTTGGTCAAATGCTCATGTGACCTGGGGTATGTTGAGAAGACACTCTGGGCTGAATATTTTGTGATGACCCTCTTAGCTGAATATTTTATGATGGCCTTACAGCTTAGATTCCAGGTAATAGACCGCACCACCGAGGAGAGAGGGTGCCTTAAAGAAAGGGAAATGGAATGAATGACACTTCAATACATTACAACTGAATGATATGAACAAGAAATATTGCATTTTATGACTATAATGACATTACTACCGTATGTTGCGACTTTTTCTTTCTTATAGGGTCACGTGGGTCTTGTATTGGTCTGGTGACACCCAAAAAAACATGTTGGCCAACCATCAGAAACTAATCTCTAATTTCATTGGTAAATATCATTGCTCCTTTTTGTGGGTAATTGCATCGAGATGGATGGATCATCAGCAGCTCACATGCAAATGCAGCTCCATTCAAAAGGGATACTTGGGAATTCAAATCCTTGTGATCAGTGGGGTTACCTTTGGTCAGACCCCTACTGATCAGACACCTATTTCCTAACCTGTGGATAGGCAATAAATCTTATTCATGGTAAAATCTCTTTAAAGAGAATGTGTCAACTATTAAACCAAGTTAAACATATTTTTTAAGAATTTTTGGTGATTTTTTATATAATGTTATTAGTCCATGTTATATATTATATCCATGTTATTTATATTTTTAAAAGTCCTGCAGTTCTAACTCTGCCCACTAAGCCAAATAATATACCAACATTCAAACACAAATAGTTGCAACTGCACTCTGATAGCACCAATTGCATTAATGCTGATTCATACTATTGGGCAACTAATTGCCCACACCTGCCCATGAAACAGCCTTTGAGTCAATTGTCCAATTACTTTTGGTCCCTTTAAAAACAGGGTGGCACATGTAAAGGAGCTGAAGCTCCTAAACCCTTCATCCAATTTTAATGTGGATACCCTCAAATGAAATCTGGACTTTATGTCCATGTCCATTATATAACTATAACTTTAATATGTTTTAGTAAACAGGTTAAAAAAAAACAACATTTGTGTCAGTGTCCAAATATATATGGACCTAACTGTATATAAAATACATGCAAATAAGGTTCTTGATTAACATTTTGATAAAATTGTATAAGCCCTTCTACGAGCAACAACATGATCTCTTTTAGATGGGACCCCACATTATAATGGCTCACCTCTCTTTAGGCCTTGGCCTCCAATGAATTAAGAGCAAGGGCATTTCAGCCACATTATGCTTAGTATACAGCACAACTTCTCTTCTCCCTGGATTTGAACCTCAAAATGAATTAAAGGAAAGTGTAGTTCAACCACATCATGCCCTAATTAAAATCAGCCTTGAGCAGATGGGTGGCATGCACGACCAAAGACACAGAATCCACCAGCCATAATAGGTGATTTCACAGTTTATCTACTCTCCCCTCTGTAAAATGAAACCTGCAGAGGTCGCAGAACATGCCTATGAACTCTCCCATAGAAGTCAATAGGGTCTGCTCTAGACCATTTTGCCTATGGCCCATGGTCCATCTCCAGGAAACAGGAAGTTGTAGATTATTTTAGGCTTAGTGGCAAGAGTTGAAATTGCAAGATTTTTAGGATTTTTAAAAAATATAAATAATAACATGGAATATTAAAAACATGCCACCAAAAAATCTTAAAAAATATGTTTAACATAAAAACTCAGCTTAAACAATAGGTCATTTTCAACATGACACATTTCCTTTAAAGGACTATGTTCCATTTTGCCAAATTGTCAATCCATCCATCTTTCACTCATCCGGACTTTCTTACCCTTCAAAATAATCTCCATTTCATCTCGAAGAATATCAAAGATGCTGTAACGGGAGCTAGTCTCTGGTATTACATGCTTGTTCAACCAACCACCACAGGCATATTGGTAGAAATCAGTGCAAGGTTCTATAGATGGGTCCATGTTCTGGATAATTCTTGCGGCTAAAAAATAAATATAACAAAGTTCCAATGAAACCAATAAAACATACAGTTTCTGGAGCGTAATGGAGTTTTCCTCATGCAGGTAATTGTATTGTACAGAGAACAAGGGAGATCTATTTTGTATCTCAACTTAATTAAATATCTTTGTATTACTAAACAAGCTCATTAAACAACGAAACCTAATTAAACATTCCAACATGCAATGAAGGGGTTAATCATGAAATGATAGTACATACCTGCAGTAACACACCCTGTTGTTGTGCATACGGTCTCTGAAAAAAAAAGAAGCAAAAATTTGTAGACTAAAACCTCACAAAAGAAGAGTTGGCCACTTACAAATGACAAACAAATGTTACTGAGAAGATTAAAAGAATATCATAAAAGAACATAGAGCAAACAAGAAACAGATTTATAGTAAAGCCACATTTGTATGTTTTCTGTAAATATGTTATACCTGGGCTACGTTACAAGCTTTCTGTGCATAATGCTTTTCTGTTTATGTCCCCAGGACAGGAGGAACAATGGCATCCCTGTTTAGGCTGTGGAAATCAAGAATGTGCCAGTCTGATATCTGAGGATTAGTGTTATATAATAATAATAATAATAATAATAGTCCTTTAATAGTCCCACAATGGGGAAATTCAGTGTGTTACAGCAGCAAAGATAAGCAGATACAAATACAAACATGAACAGGAATGTTCCAAGGTAAGAGGCATTACATTGATAGTAGACAGACAGATAGGAAGTATCAGAGGAGGAAGGGGGGGGATTTAACAGGCAGAACAATATTTCAGTTCTCTGTATGGACTGATCTCCGCTTAGGTCGGTGTTGGTTGTACAGCCTAACCGCAGTGGGGAGGAAAGACTTCCGATAGCGCTCCTTCTTACACTTAGGGTGGAGCAGTCGGTCACTGACAGTACTACCCAGTGCGATCATGGTCTCATGCATGGGATGGGAGTTATTCTCCCGCATGGAGCTCACTACAGACAGTATCCTTCTGTCACTCACCACCTGCACTGGGTCCAGGGGGCTCCCCAGGACAGAGCTGGCCCTTCTGATCAACTTGTCAAGTTTCTTTCTGTCCCTGGTTGATATACTGCTCCCCCAGCAGGCCACTCCGAAGAAGATGGCTGATGCCACTACCGAGTTGAAGAAAGTCCTAAGAAGTGCCCCCCGGATTCCAAAGGCTCTCAGCTTCCTAAGCAGGTAGAGCCTGCTGTGGCCCTTCCTGTACAGGACCTCCATGTGATCTGCCCAGTCCAGCTTATTATTAAGGAGCAAACCCAGGTACTTATTGGTGTTCACAATCTCGATGCCCGTCCCCAGGATGTCCACTGGTTTAGGAGGGCATCTGCATTTACGGAAGTCCACCACCATCTCCTTGGTCTTCTCCGTGTTAATCTTCAGGTGGTTCTGCTGGCACCAGTCCACAAAATCCCGGTTCAGTTCTCTGTAATCCCTGTCATCATCGTCTGTGATGAGGCCTACTATTGCAGAGTCGTCAGAATACTTCTGTAGGTAGCAGCTAGATGAGTTGCACCTAAAATCTGCAGTGTACAGTGTGAAGAGGAAAGGGGCAAGAACTGTACCCTGAGGTGCCCCCGTATTACATATCGCAGTATCTGACACACAGTCTCGGGCTCTCACGTATTGAGGTCGATTTGTGAGGTAGTCTAGGATCCAGTTGGAGAGGTGGTGGTCCACTCCAGCAAGGCCCAGCTTGTCTCTCAGTAACCTGGGCTGTATGGTGTTAAAAGCACTGGAGAAATCAAATAACATTATTCTCACCGTGTTCCCTGGTTTCTCCAGGTGAGACAGAGCCCTGTGCAGAAGGTGGATGATGGCATCATCTACCCCAATGCCCGGCCGATAAGCAAACTGGAGAGGGTCTATAGCAGGGCTCAGTAGAGGGCAGAGATGTGTGAGAACCAATCTCTCTAAGATCTGCATCAAGTGGGATGTCAGTGCTACAGGTCTGTAGTCGTTGAGGTCCATAGGGTGAGGTTTCTTTGGAACTGGTACCACACAAGAAGATTTCCATAATTCAGGGACTATTTCCTGCCTCAGGCTCATATTAAACATGTATGTAATTATACCACACAGCTGGTCCCCACAAGTCTTAATTAGCCTTGCACTGATGTCATCTGGCCCTGCGGCTTTCCTCGCCTTGATCTTTTTCATCTCCTTCCTCACCTGGGCCCTTGTGAAGGTCAGACTGTGGTCAGATATAGACAGATTTCTGGATTTACTGGTCTGTTGGGGGGTAGCTGCATGGGGTGAAGTCATTGTGGTGGGGCCTCAGGGCAACAACCCTGCCCTGCGCCATAGGACAGACTGGGTAACTTATTATCCTTCATCTTGGAAAGGGTTTTGGTACAGAATTTTTTGAACTTTTGTATGTGAGTGAAAATGGCGTAAAGCTTAGTATAGTGCAGACTGCCATCCAGGTGTATCAATTGCCAACCTAGCTCCAAGTCACAGTGGTAAAATTCAAGGAAGAGTAGCTTCATTAGTGGAAGCTGGTTTAGGCTAAGGCCCCAAGTTGCGGAAATGTAGCTTTTTTGTTGCAGTTTTTGTTGCGTTTTTTTAAGCCAAAGCCAGGAGTGGATTGAGCAGAAGGTAGATGTATAAGAACTTCCTATATATTTCCCATTCCTTTTGTAGCCATTCTTGGCTTTGGCTCAAAAAACCGCAACAAAATTTTCAACCAAAAAAGCTTCATTTCCGCAATGTGGGTCCTTAGCCTTAGTGTGTTTTACCTCAAGTAAAGTTGCAAATTACCATGTTCCTGAATATCTTTGTAATTTGTAATCTGTAAATAATCTGGAGTATTTTAAGACTATCTAGCCTAACGTTGCACAGTCTAATCCATTCACATGACAGTGATAATTGGCTGTGTGACACGCGTCATCCAAAATAACACTCATCCAGTCATGTAGTTCGGCCCCGTCTAAAGTTCCAGAGCAGTGTCATCATCAGTTACATCACGGAATGCTGCACTGAAATTCGTGCCATGTCTGAGCGTACTGCACACGAACTACAGGAGCGTACTGCACATGCACGGGATTTCAGCGCAGTGCTCCATAACTCTGCCCTGGAACTGCTGAGGGGGCCAAACTATATGACTAGATGGATGTTATTGTGAATGACGCGGCTGTACTCAGGCAATAAAGTCAATGCCCCCTGTGCTCCATGAGGGTCATTTGCATAACCGTACAAAACAGTTTTACAGTTATCCTGGCAGGCTAATCTACATATCTGGTACAAGACGCGCCTCAATTTTAAATAAGCTCTGCGCCCCTTTTAATTCAGGCGCATTACAAAATCTGTGACAGTCAGGAACTGGCTTAGATTTCAAGTATGTATCATGCCAGTTTTCTGTTTGTTGGGCCAAAGAGTTCCCTCCCCCAAGCTACCTTGGTCTCCATTTCACTCCACCCACTTTCGGAAAAAGTGGTGAGCAGGGCACAGAAGAAACAATGTGGCATATCTTTGGCACAAGAAAGGGCCAAACACCAAAGATATGCCACATTTACACCCATCTATACTAAAAAACTGGCATGGATGGGAAAAAATCATCGTGGACCCACACTGTTGGACCAGTCACTGAAGAGCCAACTTGAATTGCTCATTTGAATTTAGCACTAAAGCACCACAATGCCAAAAATTAAAAAAATATAGAGCCCATAAACCACTTAATGATCTTATTATGATGGGTCCCGACCCTAACACTTTATATATATATAGGGCCGGAGATAACCTTCTTATATACTCAGTTACAGTGAAGTCTTTAAGAACTTGATCTCAGGGTCTTGTCTAAGGTATGAGTACAGAATTTATTATAAAAATAAAGTCTCAGTGTAGGGACCCATCTGAATTAGGTCGCCGTGACGTGGTAGATGGGCTCACACAATTTACCAACCTGTGTGCTAAGAATCTCACATTTATTATTGTATTCAGTGATACAAAAAAGTGAAGTCCAAGAATTTTATCAATTAAAGCTCCCCCATCAGATGTATAAACTCTCTTATCAGAATTGAGTCTAATGATTCTGGATGCATCAGTCCTCATCCGATCTACCTGGCCTTTTACTTTTCCTCTATTAATCTACCTCTTACCTTGACCTAAATAGTAAAAATTTATCAACTATTCACTGGGTAGATGGCAAATGTTAGATTGGTTGGCACTAAACCGATAAATCACCATTTTAGCTGGCGTACTGCCTGGAGTCCTGTGACATTATTCAATTTCTACTAACCACATTTAGTGCCAGTAATGTTTATGTGAATTTTAGAAAATATGCCCTCAGCAAGTGGACTTGAATTGCAGAATGGGAGGGGGGTGTTGGGTCTTGATTTCCAAGTCCTCATTATACTCTCAATGTGCTCTTTGTGGAGGAACCCTCCAGCCATGAGTCTAATTGCAAGGATAACAGGCATAGCAGATGCCATCAGCCCCAACAACTAAGGGGTCTCATTTCCACTGAGACCTAGGTTACACTTAGTGATAACTATGTCTGATGGAATGAGAGGTGGAAACTGTATGACTTCATTACTTTACTGGGACATTATAATACCTACATGTGACATCATTATTATTACTTTCTTCATGTAATGTGATGTTACATTGTAAACAGTGATCTTTTTGTGTGTACATTATTCCTGTATCATTGTGGACATTATCTCTGTACTGTGATGTCTCTGTGAATATTATCCATGTACTGCGAAATCACTAGGTGTATTATCCCTGTACTATGAAATCATTGTGTAAATTATTCCTGCACAGTGACATCACTTTTTACTGTGACATCACTCTATGCATTATCCTGTACGGTGACATCACTGTGTACATTATCCCTGTACTGTGACATCACTCTATGCATTATACTGTACTGTGACATCACTGTTTACATTATCCCTGTACTGTGACATCACTCTATGTATTATCCGATACTGTGACATCACTCTATGCATTATCCGGTACGGTGACATCACTGAGTTCATTATCCCTGTATTGTAACATTATTCTGTGTTTTATTCCGATATTGTGACATCATTGTGTGTTTTTTTCACAGCACTGGGGTATTACTGTGTGCATCACCCTGGTACTGAGATATCACTGTGTGACCATGGATTGTTGTGACATATAAAATGTTTGCTTTTACTTGCCCATAATCAGCAGCAAGATGTTTTTGTTTCAAAAGCTAGATTGTCTTAGAACGTTAGTGTTACTTTTGATGATGCTTGACGCATGTAAGAATGTGGTTTGAAAAGGTGGCATCCCTAGTTGGGGGAGAGCTACAAACACCTATATGGGCTCACGGCTAGCTGAGTATTCTTTTATTTTTAATTCTGACATGATTTCAGTGTGGTAGGCCAGTAAGGGAGCATTACACTGTGTGAGGGCCACTAAGGAGGCAATATACTGTGTGTGACCACGTGGAGCATTATACTGTGTGGGGAACATGAATGGGACATCATACTTTGTGTGGCCACTAATGGGGCATTATACTGTGGGGGTAACAAATGAGACATAATCACTATGATTCTACACATTATTACTGTGTTATAGCACAAACAGGCTGGGTATGAATGGGCAGGGTCAAATGGGACAACAAACACAAAAAAATTATGGGGCTTCCTTATGAGTCCTTTATATTGGATCCATCAGTGCATTAAAATGGATCTGCACATTATCATCATTATAGTCTGTTGCTCTCACCATAGGATAGTGATGACCGATACAGGACTTTTTCTTCAATTGGAAAAGTAAACAAACATGATGGAAAAAAGTTCATGGCATGTTTTCTTTTTTTTTTGTTTTGTTTTTAACAATAGAGTGAATAGGAACAGACACACATGGAGGGGGCTCTGTCTGCATCAGTCACTCTATTGGCACTTAAGTCCATTGCTCTGATCCTATGATGGAGGCAAGCAATAGATTTTACTAACGGTAATGTGAACATATCTTGACTTCTGCCATTTACAAATCTACTTTGGTCTAATATGTTATTTGCCCCATGCTTAAGAGCTTAAGAATGTCAAAGATGAGAGTTTTAGGGTAAAATGGCAAGCAAGAGTACGTATCCATATAGGTCCCTTAGAGAATAGGGGCCCAGCCCTGATTGGTCCCATTCCCTTTGCTACTGGGTACTTGTACAAAACTCAATTCTAAAACTAAAAATTGCAGTTACAGGCATTATGGAAAGGGGTGTATTTAAAAAAACTTTGTTCTTATGTCCTAAAAAAGGGGTGTCCATTTTGATCTTTGCTATAGGTGCAATGTGCCAGGGAAAGCAATGTGGCTGCAGTAGGTTGGAATAGACAGAAGATTCCAGAATGGAGAGGCTGCTGGATTAGCTGTATCAGACCCCCAATGAGCAGATGCTGAGGGCCTATCTTATGGATAGGTCATCAGTATAAAAATTGATGTTGGAGCTGGAAAACCCCTATGGCATTATCAGTCCAAATAATAAGCACACTTTTCCACAGGTAGCGTTCCTCTGGGATACTACACAGCACCTCTCCTTTCTGCTCAAGTATATACAATTATATGTATTTATAAAAAAAAAACATAAGCAATAAAGGTATAACAAAGAATATACTAAACTATTATGCTTACCCCATATACAACATTATCAAAATAACTCACTGAAGAGTTCCAATAACCTTGACAAATTGTTTCAGATAAAATAACCTTGACAACGTTACTTCCTGGACTTTTGTGAATACAAGTTATTAACATTCAGCCAAAACCAAAAAGGGAAGCATAATATCTCTATACACATAATTACATTGTATCATATGAGATATTCACTGGGTTCTTTCATAAGCACAAAAATAAATAAAACAATGCATGTGAAGGAATGTGAGAATTCAAAATGACCTTCTGGTTTTATCTATCTTCAGATAGATTCCATACCTTCCCTTTCCAATCCTGACAGATGGTGGCCCTTTCAAGGGGACAATCCCTAATTCTATATAATAATCCAGTAAGTAAAGTCAAGGAATTCTTATACAAGGCAAGAATGTAGCTGGTGATCATGAAGAAGCAAGTGTCCACCTAAAAACTTCCCAAAGATCAAAATAAATGCATAAATACTATACAGGAAGAAGTGTCCTTTTACTCCTACAGAACAGATTCCCAATTTTCCAATCCTTCTCTTTTTAATAATAAAAACAGCAGCACACCATGCATCTTCCTTGCCTTGAATTTTGGCTTCGGCCTCTTCTTGAACATTGTGCTGACAGAGCAAAACCCAAGTTTGGAAGATGTAGAGTGTGCTGCTGTTTTTTATTGTTAGGGTACATTCACTTGGCAGCATTTTGCTTAGTATTTTGTGCAGTATTTGTGAATCAAAACCAGGAATGGGTCCACATGACAAAAAAAAAAGTACAAATCATTCCGTTATAATATCTCTCTGTAGACTCCATTTGGCGCAAAAATACTGCTGCAAAATACTGTTCCTCTGCTCTAAGGTTCGGTAATGAATGGATCTTCATATAATAGACGTTCAAAGAAGACTTTATTCCAGGGACGAACTTTGAGGTTGCACCATTGTCATCCTCAGGCAGGTTCTCACAGAAAGAGATCAATGAATTCTGGTAATGCATTACTTTTTGTTTTCTGGAAGAAATGGTGTGATCATGGACCAAAATGAAACATCTCTGTAGAGAGCTCACACACCTTGGTTATGTATCAGATTTCCAGTCACAGAAATAGATCAAAGACTTCACCAATGTCATCTTCTCATAGGTCGCTATCAGAAAATAATTTTCAGTGGATTTACCCTTTTAAGGGCACATTCACATGATCGGGTGTGGGTCCAGGAAACTTGGTCCATGAATGAGCTACATTTACAAGCCTGAACAAAGCTAAACTGAACTCAACTCAACATGTCACTTCAATTCAAGTCAGGTTCCGACCAGTAAATCCAGCCAATACAGAGACTGAGCTGAACGTAGCTGTGGGAAACCATCTTTAGCATGAGTCACAATTGTAAAGCAGTGGCACCATGCTCTACCACTTGTCAGAGCATATAAAATGAATTACAAGACAAAATCCTTCCCAGGATAAAGAGAATGGTCCTCTATTTAAAAGCAAGATGGGAGTGACTTTCAGAATTCAGTATCTAGAATTGTCTTCTGGATTTAACCTCAAAGTATTTCTTCTACCGTTGATAAGTAGTAAATGAACCTGCACTTTAAGCCTGACCACAAACATGTAATATTTCTCCACTGAATTACATGAAACCTACATCTAGTTCCAAATACATTTTCTACTATTGATTTAGTATTGTTTTCACCTTTACAATTTCCATATGACTATAGGGAGAGACAGAGTAGTCACAAAATCACCAATAACCTTTATTTAAACCCTTGTAATATTATAGCCAAATGATTTTCCACACACACTTCATCTTTCACTCTATATGGAGGCCAAATGAAAAACTGCACATTCTCTGTCCACATCCAAGGCACAAACTGCTCAGACAACAGCAGTCCAGTAAAAATAACGTCTTGTTTCACCAGTAACGTGAGTCCCTCAGCTTTAGAGACACGTTGCTCCAGTCCAACACAAATAGCGCAAGATACTATGTAGCATACCTCAGCTATCTTGGTGGTTGGGGCCAATTATATTTCTTTGCTTATCGAATTTCACTCGTAGAAAATATTTGAAGTGCAGTTAATCCTTTACGGTTCCACTGGGGATTTGGGTTGAATATTTATCTACTTGTTTTTTTATGCTGTGGAGGCAATGTTACCATTGCTGTTGGGTTAGGTCTATGCTATAACACGAGTTTGTGTAGTAAATTCCTTACTAGTCCACCAGTAACTCATTCACATTCTAACCATTCTGGTTCAGGTCTCTAATACCTAGGCAGGGGTGTAACCATAGGAAATGCAGAGGTGGTATTCCCACTCTGATATCATGGGAGCCAGTGGCGTAACTAGGAATGGCTGGGCCCCAAGGCGAACATTTGACATGGGCCCCCCCCCAAACCGGTTACGGGTCCCCAAACAGTAAAATATGCTCAACAGTGGCCCCAGATAGTATTATATGCTCAACAGTGGCCCCCACACAGCATTATATGCTCCACAGTGGCCCCCATACAGCATTATATGCTCTACATTGCTCCCCCCCACACACAGTATAATATGCTGCCCACAGTGGCCCCACACAGTATAATATGCTCCACACAGTGGTCCCCACCCAGTATTATATGCTTCCCACAGTGGTACCCACCCAGTACTATATGCCCCGCATAGTGGGCCCCACCCAGTATTATATGCTCCCTACAGTGGCCTCCACACAGTATTATATGCTCCCCACAGTGGTCCCCACCTAGGATTATATGCCCCCCACCCAGTATTATATGCTCTACAGTGGCCCCCACCCAGTATTATATGCTCTACAGTGGCCCCCACCCAGTATTATATGCTCTACAGTGGCCCCCACACAGTATTATAAGCTCCCAACAGCCCCCCTCCGCTTCAGTGCTATTATTATACTTTGGGGTCTCCTCAGACCCCAGAGTATAATAATCGGAGGCCCAGGGGAAGTGATTAAAAATAACAAACATTCATACTCACCTTGCCTTACCTTTCCTTGGCATCCCCGCTCTATCCTGCCGTCTTCAGCATCTTCAGGCCCTCTTCCGACGTCGCTGCCGAGGCCTGTGATTGGGTCTCAGTAGTCACATGGGGGCGCACTGACGTCATTACGCGGCCGCGCCCCATGTGACCGCTGGGGCCCAATCACAGGCCTCAGTCATGACGGAGGAGCGCCGGAGAGAACGCTACGCCCAGGAGAGGTGAGAATATCTATTTATTATTTTCAGTCACCTGAGTAATCCCTTCCTTATTTGCCATAGTAATTTTTTCAGTATTCAGTAGGGTGTATACTGATAGCAAAAATATTACGAATATACTGTACATAGCAAAAACTTTTAGTAATGTCCTTCTATAGTTTGATTATCTTACTTCTGAAACTCTTAAAGGAGGTATTCCAGGAGTATGAGATGTCAGATTGGTGGGGGTCCCCCAAGATCAGCTATTTATAGAGGCCACAGCCAGTGGTGTAACTAGCAAAGACTGGGCCCCCCCCAGCAAACTTTTGACTTGGGGCCCCTCCACGGCATAGCACCCCCTTTCCTGGCCTACACACAGTATAATGCCCCATTTACACACACTATAATGTCCCAAAGTGGCCTCCAGACAGTATAATATCCCATAGCAGCCCCTCCACACAGTATAATGTCCCATAGCGGCCCCTCCACACAGTATTATTTCCCACCGTGACCCCTGCACACACTATTATGCCCCATAGTAGCCCCCGCACACACACCATTATGCCCCATAGTGGCCCCTGCACATAGTATTATGCCCCATAGTGGCCCTTACACACAGTATTATGCCTCATAGTGGCCCCTGCACACAGTATTATGTCCCATTGTGGCCCCTACACACAGTATTATTCCCCATAGTACCCCCTGCACGCAGTATTATGTTCCATAGTGGCCCCTGCACACAGTTTTATGTCCCACAGTGGCCCCTGCACACATTATTATGACCCATAGTGGCCTCTGCACACACTATTATGCCCCATAGTGGACCACCCATGAACAATTATTATACTCTAGGGTGTTTTCAGATCCCAGAGTATAATGATCGGAGACCCAGGGGAGGTGACAAACATAAAAACCAATGTTACTTATCTCTCCCGGGCTCTGGCACACTCCCTGCTGCTTTCGGCCCTCTTCAATGTCGGTATAGAAGTGACGTAGGCCAGGCCAGCGTCGCAACGCATAATGATACCGGCCTGGCCCACGTGACATCTGGGACGTCACCAAAGAGGCTCAAAGACTGTCCTGAAATGCCGGAGTGCAGGAGAGCTGAGTAACACTGTTTTTTAATGTTTCTCACCTCCCCTGGGCCACCGCTTATTATCCGCACTTTACTTATAGGCAGAAAAAAAGGGGGTGATATACCATGTGGAGGGCCAGAAAAAGGGGGTCATATACCGTGTGGGGATCCAGGAAAAGGGGGTCATATTCTGCGTGGAGGGCCAGAAAAAGGGGGTCATATCCTATGTCATGTATTGTGTTGTGGGCAAAATAAGGGGGCGTCATATATCATGTCGTGGGACAAATAAAAGGAGGTTGTATATTGTGTGAGGGACAAAAAAAGGGTGTGTTATACCTTGGGGGTCCAAATAAGAGAATTTTTTGTTCTGCCAATGAAGGGGGCGTGTCCTTTTTTTTTTTTTTTTTTGGGGGGGGGGGGGGGTAAGCTTGCCTCAGGCAGCAGAGAGGCTAGGTTCACCTCTGCATACAGGACAAGGGAAGTGGTACTGTGCAGTGCCCATGTATACATAATGAAAGCAGATACCGAGAATTACACCCAGTATACAGGACAAGAGAAGTGGTACTGTGCAGTGTCCATATATACAGAATAAGAGCAGATATTGAGAATTACACCCGGTATACAGGACAAGAGATGTGGTACTGTGCACTGTCCATATATACAGAATAAGAGCAGATACTGAGAATTACACCCGGTATTCAGGACAAGAGATGTGGTACTGTGCACTGTCCATATACTGTATACAGAATAAGAACAGATACTGAGAATTACACCCAGTATACAGGAGAAGATAAGTGGTACTGTGCAGTGTCTATATATACATAATAAGAGCAGATACAGAGAATTACACTCAGTATACAGGACAAGAGAAGTGGTACTGTGCACTGTCTATAGATACAGAATAAGAGCAGATACTGAGAATTACACCCAGTATACAGGACAAGAAAAGTGGTACTGTGCACTGTCTATATATACAGAATAAGAGCAGATACGGAGAATTACACCCAGTATACAGGACAAGGGAAGTGGTACTGTGCACTGTCTATATATACTGTATAAGAGCAGATACTGAGAATTACACCCAGTATAGAGTACAAGAGAAGTGATACTGTGCAGTGTCCATATATACAGAATAAGGACTGAGAATTACTCTGGTCATACAGAGCAAGAAAAGTAATACTGTGCACCAGCTATATATAACTATAGTAAATCCTGGATAAAACATCTATATATATATATATATACAGTCATATGAAAAAGTTTGGGCACCCCTATTAATCTTAATCATTTTTAGTTCTAAATATTTGGGTGTTTGCAACAGCCATTTCAATTTGATATATCTAATAACTGATGGACACAGTAATATTTCAGGATTGAAATGAGGTTTATTGTACTAACAGAAAATGTGCAATATGCATTAAACCAAAATTTGACCGCTGCAAAAATTTGGGTACCCTTATCATTTTATTGATTTGAATACTCCTAATTACTTTTTACTGACTTACTGAAGCACAAAATTGGTTTTGTAACCTCACTGAGCTTTGAACTTCATAGCCAGGTGTATCCAATCATGAGAAAAGGTATTTAAGGTGGCCAATTCCAAGTTGTTCTCCTATTTGATTCTCCTCTGAAGAGTGGCATCATGGGCTCCTCAAAACAACTATCAAATGATCTGAAAACAAAGATTGTTCAACATAGTTGTTCAGGGGAAGGATACAAAAAGTTGTTTCAGAGATTTAACCTGTCAGTTTCCACTGTGAGGAACATAGTAAGGAAATGGAAGACCACAGGGACAGTTCTTGTTAAGCCCAGAAGTGGTAGGCCAAGAAAAATATCAGAAAGGCAGAGAAGAAGAATGGTGAGAACAGTCAAGGACAATCCACAGACCACCTCCAAAGAGCTGCAGCATCATCTTGCTGCAGATGGTGTCACTGTGCAACGGTCAACAATACAGCACACTTTGCACAAGGAGAAGCTGTATGGGAGAGTGATGCGAAAGAAGCCGTTTCTGAAAGCACGCCACAAACAGAGTCGCCTGAGGTATGCAAAAGCACATTTGGACAAGCCAGCTTCATTTTGGAAGAAGGTCCTGTGGACTGATGAAACAAAGATTGAGTTGTTTGGTCATACAAAAAGGCGTTATGCATGGCGTCAAAAAAACACAGCATTCCAAGAAAAACACTTGCTACCCACTGTAAAATTTGGTGGAGGTTCCATCATGCTTTGGGGCTGTGTGGCCAATGCCGGCACCGGGAATCTTGTTAAAGTTGAGGGTCGCATGGATTCAACTCAGTATCAGCAGATTCTTGAGAATAATGTACAAGAATCAGTGACGAATTTGAAGTTACGCCGGGGATGGATATTTCAGCAAGACAATGATCCAAAACACAGCTCCAAATCTACTCAGGCATTCATGCAGAGGAACAATTACAATGTTCTGGAATGGCCATCCCAGTCCCCAGACCTGAATATCATTGAACATCTGTGGGATAATTTGAAGCAGGCTGTCCATGCTCGGCGACCATCAAACTTAACTGAACTGGAATTGTTTTGTAAAGAGGAATGGTCAAAAATACCTTCATCCAGGATCCAGGAACTGATTAAAAGCTACAGGAAGCGACTAGAGGCTGTTATTTTTGCAAAAGGAGGATCTACTAAATATTAATGTCACTTTTCTGTTGAGGTAACCATACTTTTGCACCGGTCAAATTTTGATTTAATGCATTTTGCACATTTTCTGTTAGTACAATAAACCTCATTTCAATCCTGAAATATTACTGTGTCCATCAGTTATTAGATATATCAAATTGAAATGGCTGTTGCAAACACCCAAATATTTAGAGCTAAAAATGATTAAGATTAATAGGGGTGCCCAAACTTTTTCATATGACTGTATATATATATCATCTCTAAGGGTAATGTATATTATAAAAACCCTTCACACCATACGCAGCACATGACATCACAGAGCACATGACATCACAGACACTCCGTGATGTCACAATGAGTTTAGAATGTGTAAAGTTCTTATCCTGAGCCATCTTGTGTCACTTGAGCTTGGCAGCTTGAGGAGGACAGATGTGCAGGTAAGTAGCTCTACACTCACTGCTGAGGCCTTGTTCACACATTGTGTTGCTTAGAAGGCGGTAGACTATATCCAATTTGATGTGTTTTTGTCATGGTGGCTTGTAGAAATTCTGTGGCTTGTATGCTGTGTGTAGCCCTGGCCTAAAGGTTTCCGTATACATTAGACATAAGTCACTCAAACTAAACTGATTTTGGCCAAATTGAGAGTTACAAATTGTTTAATCTGTAAGTTGGTACCAGTCCCTGTTAAAAACACATGTGCACAAGTGTGCATGTGTATGGGAGAGGTGGGAGGAATAACTGGCAAATGAGTGTACAGGACCAGCTATTACTGTGTATAGTTTAGGGGGTGGGCAAAATACAGATGTAGCCTTCACCAACATGTCTGCAGGCATGTTATTACATGAGAAATAGTACCTGCAGCCTCATCCCCCCACATATCACAAGGCATTATGGGAAAGGAGCTGGGGAGCTCATGCGCTCTCCCTGTTGGATGTAACAGATCCTCAATTTGCTTTTGACTCACTGAGCCTTGAGACCAGCTAAAAGGTTGGATTCAGCCAAGCCAGTCTTCACTCACCTGCATACAGCGGTGCCTATTTTTTTCGAAGGTCTGCAAAAACTGTGCCAGGGAACCACACCAGGGTCACGACAAAAAGTGACGGGCCCTGCTACTGAAAAAAACGTGCAAAGGATGCTGTCTCATGGCGCAAAACCCATCTCAAAGAGGATAGGTGCCTCCGAAAACTATCCCCAAACTCACTGGGCCTGGAAAAGGCACAAGAGTAAGGGGGCACATTGTATCAACCCAACTGCCTAGACAGGAGGGTCAGTGACCCTTTGCTTAGTTTATCTCAGCATGGGTAATTTGCTAAGCCACCACGGAGGTAGTACCGGGCCAACACTGGCACGCTACTTCACGGATTGTTGTCCTTCATCAGTACGAGCAAACGTGAACTGGCTGGCTGTTTTGGGACTGGCAATGAGTGGGTGTAGGGATGCAAGAACCCTTTTGGGGAGAGCACCAGTGAAGGTGTGTAGAGAGTGTGTGGCCTTCGGGTTGCCCTCCTTCTTTGCATCTCCAGTGTCTGTCACTGCATTTTGTGGAGACGGACAACAGTTGCAGGCTCAGTCGCCCTCTTGGGGTGGCAGCCCTGATGGAACAGATCCTCAATTTGCTGGCTGTACTCAAGGCTCAGTGGCAGCCCATGGAGGAAACTGAGGATGTCACTGACCATCCTGTCGAGGGCAGTTGGGTTGGCACAGCCCCCCTTACCCATAGTGCCTTTTGATCTGTAGAGTTGTAGAGGGGCACAGGATTTCGGAGGACCCCTACACTCCTTCACTGGGGCTCTCTGCAATGAGACAGCATCCTTTGCCCGTTCATCCCCCCACACACACAGACGTCTGCTTTTTTGAATCCCAGACCCTTTTCGTTGGCACACTGTGCGGAGCTGCCCTAAAAAAAAAAAAGCTATTATTGTGACAGGTTACTGGGATAGGTCACTTTTTGAAAGTAGGCCAGTGACTACAAGTAACCCACAGATGTATTACTAAACCAAGTGTACATGTGTATTGGAAAGTTGGGTGAGATAGCTGATGTTTAGACAATATCTCATGTGTATGGCCAGATGTAGCTATTATTATTTATTTATTAAATATAATTATATATTGATTGGTTTTTTTTGCAGTTTTTTTTGTTTTGTTTTTTTTTTGACTCATTCAGATTCACTGGATGACGTCGAATGTTCAGCTTTTTCAATTTTTTTTTTTAAATAAAATGGTCAAAGAGGGATGTGCGGGGGAGTCTCCTTACTTCAATAAAGGATTTTATGTGTGTGGTTTTCTTATACATTAAGCTCTCATGAGCTTAAATACATATATACTGTACATAAATGCATACACACTCACATACATACAACATAAATACATATATCAATACAATACATACATACAGCACTAGGCAGCAGGCGAGATATGATCCAGGGAAATATCCGATCGCCATATTTGGGGTCAGGAAGGAATTTTTTTGCCCCCCTGAGGTATAACTCTCCGGGGGTTTGTTTCGCCTTCCTCTGGATCATTGGGTCGGTGACTCTCATCTCAGGACAAGGGTGGACTGGACCACAGTAAGTTCTATGGTCTCCACCAGGCCTGACCTCTGGGTCAATGTGACCTTTTTATAATTTAAAAGACCAGTAATATTTAATTACAATGTTGCCTATTCAATAAAAACCCTTTAAACTTATCTATATTGTGTTTGTGGTTTTTGTCTTGTGTCTGAATTACTCCTTAGTGACCATGATGATGGTAATGGCTATCACTCAATATTCTGGTATATTCCAATATCTGTATATACAGTAATAAAGTGTATCATCTATATATTTATATATATATATATATATATATATATATAACGGCAGCTGCTGCAGGACAGGGGACTATAGGGGGCGCCATATACAGTGAGCAGATCACACATAACTCTAGCCATTGTGATACCGTAATGTCATCTACTGTACCAGGTTACATTACAAGTGTTATGGGGTTCAGTCTCCCTGATGGGGGGCAATAACAGTGCAAGTGTCCTCACAGCTATTCACAGCATCCTACCTGAAAGAAGACTGAAGAGTCCACAAGAGCGACTGAGCACAGGAGAGACAGGGGGACTTGTATAATAATAGGAAAAAGACTAAAGAGGCTTCATATCCACAGGGCCCCATAACAAAACTTGGAAGGAGACTACGCTCAGGAAAGACCATTTTACCAGATAATGGCCCACATCTACTAAGACTGGTGGTATATCTTAAGCCAGTCTAAGTAAAGGAGATAGTTGGAGTAATTGGGGCCAAATTGTGTAAAGGATACAAGTGTCTTAATAAAACCTCAATACCAAAAAAGTTGGGTTGGTGTGTAAAATGTAAAGAAAATAAGAGGCAATCCTTTGAAGATTTGATATAACCATATTTTATTCACAGTAGAACATAGAAGACATATCAGAAGGTGAATGTTAGACATAACAGTGAAACAGGGTTGACAAATGGCTGGAGAAGTAAGTCGTAGTAATGAACAGGGTCAATTTTCAACTAAGGCTAGGTTCACACTAGTGCCGGGCCTCCATCGTTTGGATCCGCTGGGGGAACCGAATGTCAGAGAGCCCGTCCTCTAAAACAGCAGTTAGCCACGGACACCTGAAGACCCCATAATTTACAGCGGGATTGCCGGATCCCACAAGGATGCTGAGGAGAGGTGAGACAAGGTGAGCATAACAGTTTATTATTTTTACTCACCTCCCCTGGGCCTCCAGCATGGGTGACAAACCTCAAATGTTTCAAGTTCAGGTCAAACACAAAATTTTTTGAATAATTGGGTTGAATCCAGTTCTATACATATATATAACTCCATGCTTCAGAAGAGGTCAGGGCTCATAACTTCACAATATAGCTGTCAGTAAGTTATTCAGTAACAGTTCACTACATACAGACTCACTTTCAAAAGGGGAGCCATTTGCACGATGGGCAACAGGCAACTGTCCAATGCCCAACAAGTATCGTGCACAATGCCCAACAAGTATCGTGCATGGGTCCATTAAAGGGATTATTCACCTTGCAAATATTGATGATCTATCCCCAGATCAGCTGTGTGAGACACCGCAGCGTCCAGGAAAGTTTATATGCCAGGAGCTGTGCTGCTCACCCGCCATATGATGTGTAGCAGCGACTATAGGTACTGCAGTGATGTCCCACTGAAGTCACAGCCTGGTAGTTGTGAAGGCGATATAGCACTAAATAAGCACTGAAGCCTCTTAATTCTTGGTGGGGGTGCCAGTGATCGGACCACCACAGATCATAAACCAAGTTATATGCTATCTCTTTATGAGATGGGAATACCCATATGATCCAGCTGGAGGAACGATTTGGCTTGGCGTCAGGATCAACTAAATGATTGGTAAGGAAAGTTCCAACCTACAGTGTAAAGCATGGGGGAGGGACAGAGTAACAACCATTAAGGACACTTATCTCCTATCCACCGACAGAGGATAAGTGTCCAATCACTGGGGGGGCCCCGACCACCTGGCCCCTAGTAATCAGAAGAATCGGGGACTCAAAGTCTTGTGAATGGAGCGCCTGTGCGCTTGGATGACCGGCGCTACATTCACTGCTATGGGACTGCCGAACTGTAATTTCCTGTTGCGCCTTTAACCCCATAGAAGTGAATGGAGTGGTAGTCACGCAAGCACACTGGCGCTCTATTCACATGGAGGCTTTATGGGGACGTTCGGTCCCTCATCGTCCTGATCACTGAGTCCCTGTTGGACACTTATCCCCTGTTCTGTGGATAGGAGATAAGTGTCTATAACGGCACAACCCTTTTGAAGGGTTTATACAAGATTAGAAGAACATGGCTGCTTTTTTCCAGAATCAGTGCCCCACCTGTCTACAGTTTTTGTGGTATTGCATTTCACCTCTATAAAATGGAATAGAGCTGAGTTGCAATACCAAACACAACCAATGCACACATGTGGCGCTGTATCTGAAAGAAGTCACCATGATTTTCTAACCTTGTGCAAATCCTAATAATAAATGCATGTATTGATGTTATATTAGTGCAGTCAGCGTTCCGATGAGCACTGCTTCGCTGCTTACCAAGTATAGTGCTGAACACTGTATAGCAGCTGTACTCGATATTGCAGCTCAGCCCTATGCACTCAAATGGGACTGAGTTGCAAACAGGCTATGTGACCAATGAACACGCATCAAGCAGAAGGGGTACTCACCAATTAACAAATCCACAAAAAAACCATATACTTACTATGGGGTTCAATGAGATAAACCAAGTTAAACTTTAGGATCTTGTGAATTACAGTACCTGAATACCTGCACATTGCAGAAAAAAATCTGCAGTGGAAATGCTGTGATTTAAAAAAGAACGTTTTTTGTAAATCGCAGCATGTCAATTATATGTGGCATTTTCCGTATAGGTATAATAGAGACACTTTCTGTGAAAAATGCTATGGAGAAAAACATGATGCATTTCCGCTGCGGTCTTTTCCGTTTTTCAGCTGCAGCTCGCTACATGGGGCCTTCGCCTTAAAGGGGTTGCCCAGGATTAGAAAACAAGCTATGCACAGGTATGACAGGTATGACGTTGTTTATAGTGGAAAGCAGCCAAGTTTTTCAGAGGACGACCCATTTAATTTCAACATGAAAAACAATGCCCATGGACATAACAGGAGAGCACCCAGCCAGGCTACAGCTACAGACATTGAGAAATAATTCTCTGACTGCCAAATAAAAATGTGCTTTGTGATAGGAGAACGTCATTGCCAAATCTTTCAGAATTGCCGATAAATTTCTAAATTATCCTGACACATGCATAACAGTGTGAAATTAAAGTTAAGACTTCAGAATGAGTTGCTAACAAGGTTTTGACAGGCGCCGCTTCTCATTAGGTAACTGGATATAACTGTTTATCTATAAAATTCCACATTTGTCTATGTGGCACAGGGGATGGGAGCAACATTGGATTTATGGCTCAATTGCGCTCACACATTACAGATGTCAGAAACACAGATTGACATATTGGTCTAAAACAATGAAAATTCCATATGCAGACTTAAAAAGGGAACCCATCAACTCAAAAAAACAGTCTGATCTGCAGACAGCAAGAAGAAATCAGGCAATACCTTTTAGAGGCTGAGTATATTTATAAGTAAGCTTTCAGGAGTACTAGCTAGCTCCCTTCATCAGACATGGTGTGATACAAGAACTGAAAATTCACAGATTTTTATACACATGGTTTTCAAAGCATTTTAGAGTCCTTAAAAAAATGCAATCTAAGTAGAGAAGTTATTTACAACAGGTCAAAAAAACAGTCTGGAAACTTGTGGTGCGTGACGGAGGGATCAGTAATTGCAAGTTATAGAACATGAGGTGAGCAGATTGAAAGTTATTTTTCTGGGAAAAGATTTAGTCACTTAAGTGCCCGCATGTAAGTTGGTGCAGATGCACACTTCGAACTTTTGGCTACTTGTATGGCAAATGTTAAAGGGATTCTCCATGTCTATGATATTGAACAACTGTCCTTAGTATAGGTCACTAATATCAAATTGGTGGGAGTCTGACACTGGAAATGCCCACAGATCAGCTGACTGAAGGGGCTGAAGCTTTTGGACGAGCGCTGTGACCTCTTCACTGCTTACCAAGCACAGTGCTGTATATTGTATAGTGGCTGTGTTTGGGACTGCAGCTTGGGTCCCTACATTTGAATGGGACTGAGCTAATTTATGGCCATGTGACCACTGGATATGATGTCTCACAAGTCCCACAAGCTCTTCAAACAGCTGACTGGTGGGGGGAGTGTTGCACTTTACCAATCTTATATTGATGGTCTATCCTAAGAATAGGTCATCAATATTATAGTCTCGGAAAAACCTTTTAACTCCCTGTCTAGATTACCAGTGCAGCGATAATTAGGTGTACGACAGCAGTCTGGCGCAGGTTGATTATTGTTCTGATATAGCACGCATGTGTTGCATGTGTCTATGTCACTTTAAATGGTGAAGGTCATCATGCAGTCAGTGTTCTATTGTTTTCTAGAAGCTGCATTGCACATTGACTCCTTAGAAGCGGAACAAGGATGAGAAACTCAATAACTTCTGGTATGGCCTAGGTTACCTAAGGCGAGAATAGATCCATATTTGTGAGCTGTAATTGGGCAAGTTTGGAGGACAGTCTGAGAGTTGTAGTCAGAGATTGTAGGCATGGAGGACAGCTTGAGACATGGCAAACTTGAAAGCTTGTTGGGAAGATTGTATGGTAGAGCAGCCTTACAGTCAGAGATACCCCAATGGGTTCCCTGAACTGATGCACCTTAGAGGCACTCGTGAATAGGAGAATGAGTTCTTCATTGATGGACAGTGCAACCTCTGCGACAAGAGAAGCGTGCCTATCACTCAACTATTGAGTTCCACCTGTCAGACTCTCAACTGTATTTCACTGAAATATTTAATTTGCTGGGTTTGCAACATCTATCTCAGTAAAGATAACTTCAGTGAGAAGTGGAGTGTCTGTGTGTTCCTTCATCGCTAGTGGGTGGCTTCAGGTGACCCAGAGGATCAGTGTCTGAATGGCAACTCAGAGAAGGCAGGCGCAGGATAATGGCTCATCGTCTGCAGAAGAGCCGCAACTAGCTGATTTTTTCTGCAGTGTGTGGATGGGATTAGCCAGAATCTCATTCACTTTTCTGGTACTGTAAAACGCAGCATTTTTTTCAGCTGCGTTTTCGCAGCAGGAAAAACACTACATTTTCACAACATGGGACCTTAGCCTAGACCTTTCACCTCCTGTCAGAGCAAACTTAAATTCATACAGCTGTGTATCTGCTTCTTTGGGTTAAAGGCTATACATACAAATGGCACTCTCATAGGCCTATGCCATGTATAGCAGACTTTGTGCCCCTAAATCTAGGTAAAGGCAACTTCATTTAAGCTGCTTTACTCAGGTTATGGAATCAAGAACTTGACAGCAAACCATGTGGCCCCATATCACAACCTGTGATACAGCCCGGTGCCCAGTCCACCCCAATCATTTTCAGCAGTAATTGAATTTAGAACATGGAAAGTCTATCATAGATTTGGTCTCCATTCTCTGTCCTGTGCATTTTACTTCTTTCGATGGTAACCTTTCCTGGTGATCTACATTCAATTTCCCTCTGCACCTTCCATCATACATTGCTCCTCAAATCTGACGTCAGTGGGTCCCTTTACTGTTGGGGCCCATAGCAGCTTGTAAATGGAATGCACCTCATACATTGCTCTCTATGTAAAAACCTGGTGGTATGTCTTTACTGACCTGTTGGTGCAATTTATATATGTGTCTACATCAATGTAAAGAAGTTGACTATTGATCTTATTTATTAGGATAGATTTACACTATTATTGAAGTCCATTGCTCTCCATCATAGGATAGGTTTCTATCAATCATAGGATAAGAGCAATGGACTTAAACACCGATAGAATGGCTGATGCAGATGGACCACCCTCCATCTGCATTCACTATAATGTACAAAACATGACAGAATAAATCTTTTGTTTATCTACTTTGCAAATGGAAGAGAAATTCGTACCCGCAGGAGTTTTGGTGAACAATATGTTAGATCTTTATCGGCATATTTGATTTCAACATATGTAAACCTTTGTTTTTGTGAATTATGAGTTGCGAACAGTGGGGTCTGGAAGGGGCTTATTTTATTCTCACCATTAAAAAAACACACATGCCTGGCTGAACCCATTGTACAGGTCTATAATGGAGTCAGGTGAAATAGCTTTTTATTAAATGAGCATTCAGCTGAAAACTATCTTGTGTGTATGGTTGACATTCATTAATATGACTGCTTACTGTGTAAATATAATAACATAGAAGATAAGGTTACATAAATACAGAAGTCCATCAACATCAACCTATAATCCTACCCTACCCTCTTGAACCAGTGAAAGCCAAAAATAAAACACAATGTGGAAGATGCCAATTGCCCCACATTAGGGGGAAAAAATTCCTTCACATGTCCAAAAATGGCAACTGGACTAAATCCCTGCATCAACAACATATCCCAAGGTCAAAACTAGTTTATATCTCTAGCATTATTCTTACATGCAGTGTAATAGTTGGAACAGCTGTAACAAATTACTTGCCAAACAACACCAATAAATCAATACAAAATCAATCAATTCCTTGCATTAATCAATAAATATCAATTACCGGAAATGTGGATTCTATTGATGTTTATTGATTAGCCCCAATAATTGTTTGATTTTTTTTATATCCCCAGAACATCCTATATTTGTGCTTCATCATTTAGATATCATGATAGTGATCTTGGGACATATGTAAAATAAGGCTCTATGCTCCATTATTTGGGTGTATTTTTCAGGGGTAATTAATACTATTATTTTTCTATTCTTTCTTGTGCCTGCTCAATCCCTGTACAATAACAATGTAATTATACAGCAGACATTTTGGAAGTTAATTTATTCAGGAGTAGTATCGGAAGCTCAGAAACATGTGGTTATAGCCCTATAATTGCCTTGAAAATCTCTGAATAAGAACAGGATTCTATTATCCTATCACTTGAACAAACCTGCTCTAATGCTCTCATTTTAATGTAATGTCTTTGAAAAGCATTAAAAAGACAATTGCTTCAGAACAGATTTTAAACGTTTCTTTTTGACACTATACGCCGCCATTGTCTGATGCCAGGAAGCTTGGCGCCACTGACACAGCCTGTTATCTCAAACAGGTGAAAAGTTAAAAAGTTTCTTGTGTTTTACTATCATACACTTGTTTCTATTGTTTCCCCTTGTGAAATTCCATTTGAGTACTATCTTCAGAACAAATGTGTTTAAATATACTATAAAATGTCCCCCATTCAGGACTCTTATCTACTAGCCAGCAGGAAAAGCTACAAAAAGCATTTCTCCTTTTGGGGGACCCAACAAGTCCATAGACTATACATACACACCTTGTGTTTTAAGAACTGTTTAATACTCGATTTCCCCTGTGGTGGTGCTGCAGAGAAATTATATTATTATAATATTATTATCTTCCAGTACCCTGTAGGTAGATCAGAAGCAAGCATCATTTATAGAAGACTGTGTAAGACATTTAGGTGGTGTCTTGATCTTCACTGAATGTTTCAACATTCATTGGATATTTGTGATAAACAACTGGAATCTATATTAAAACACATGGTAGCCCATCCGAGCATAGGAATGATGACAGCAGCAGAAAAGGAGTGTGTTGAGCGATTCAGTGACCTCTCTGAGCTTATCTGTGTCTACTGACCACTAAACATCAAACTAATGGGATATCTCTCTATAGGACCCATCCTCAGGATAGGTGAGCAGTATCTTTGTATAGACACCATCCTATTCCTGCTTAGGAACTCTTCGCTTAAAGAGAGTTGTACCACTAGCACCACATATCTCTTATCCACAGGATAGGGAATAAGTGTGAGATTGGGGACTTGAAATTTCTCTTGAATGCTCCATGTCAGTGGCGTAAATACCGGGGTAGCAGCTGCCACAGGGTCCGATGCTTGTTTTTTTTTTTTTTTAATAGGCCGTTACCTGGCCGTTACCTGCTGGAGTAACCCCAGCAGGTAACGGGCCCTATTTACTTACTGTTGAAGCAGCTGTGAGCAGGAGCGGGGATCAGTAAGTAAGGCCACGGGCCCGTGAACCCCACAAACACTGCTATCATTATACTCTGGGGTCTTTACAGACCCCAGAGTATAATGATCGGAGGCCCAGGGGAGGTGAGGGAACATAAAAAACACTGTAACTTACCTCTCCTGCGCCCCAGCAGGCTTCGGGCCTGTTTGGTGATGTCCCAGACGTCAGTCGACGTCATTATGCATCACGATGCCGGCCTGGCTCACGCGACATCTGGTCCAGCATTGAAAGTAGCGGGGAGTGTGTGCCAGATCCAGGGAGAGGTAAGTAACATTGGTTTTTATGTTTGTATCCTCCCCTGGGTCTCCAATCATTATACTCTGGGGTCTGAAAAGACTCCAGAGTATAATAATTGTTCATGGCTGGTCCACAATGGGGCATAATACTGTGTGCAGGGGCCACTGTGGGGCATAATACTGTGTGCAGGGACCACTATGGGGCATAATACTGTGTGCAGGGGCCACTATGGGGCATTATACTGTGTGCAGGGGCCACAATGGGGCATAATAGTGTGTGCAGGGGCCACTATGGCATATAATAGTGTTTGCGCAGGAATGTGGTTTGTGCAGGGGGGAGTTGGAGGGGCGGTCCGGGGGGGGGGGTTGGGGGAAGCGGTTCGGGGGGTGGGGGCCCACGTCAAATGTTTGCCTTGGGGCCCAGCCATTCCTAGTTTTGCCACTGCTCCATGTGAATGGAACTCTGATACATATACGCAGGGTCCCGCACTCATGTCTGCCAGATTAATGGTTTTTTTAGTTTTTTGCTTTTTTTTTTATGGTTTTACTACTATACTGTAACCTTTTCATTTTCCCATTTCTATATCTTCTGAATATCTGATTTCACTTTTTTCTCTCCCATGAAAGGAACCTTGTGTTTAATAAGGACAAGGTTATCAGTGTTATCATCACCTGTTCTTATGACTGACCCCGAGTGCGCGGCGGTGGTGATGGTGAAGCACTTTTAATTTATAGTTGTATTCACTGAAATCAGTTAGTCCCTTTAAATTGCAAACACTCACTAAATGCGCTCATTTGCATAATCTTTATCTAATTAAACATTCAGTCTGCCATGAAAGAAACTAATTATTTCTTTCTTTGACAGAGACAAATGCAGCAAATGAGGCAGAAAGTCTTTGAAATGTAACTTTTTATTTCTGCAGCCTCTCTTCTGGCCCTTTGGGTATAATAACGGGGGGCCCTGTTTTTATGATCGCCAGTTTTGGAGGCATTGTTAGACAAGGTGGGTATGAAAGATAACATTAGAGAAATGGATCAGAGGGTTCAGAAGAGGCACCGCTGAGATTCAAGCTTTATAGCAGATGAATACATTAAATTCACTATCTTTACTTTAGGGGATAATATATTCACTCAGAGTGAGCACATCTGTTGGAGTAGGATGATGCAGGTATATGATAAGTTACTTGTGGAATATATGGAAAGGGTAATGTTGCAAGTGTGGGGACCCTGCGACTACCGTTCTCAGTCTGTGACCTCCTACTTGGATTAGTCCCTTGTCAAATGCAGCCCTGTAACTACTAACATAATAACATTATTGATTTCCTCTACGTAAAGGGGTTATCTGGAGAATTATAAAGCTTACCAGTGTATTTCCTGCACTGGTTAAGCTTTATTATTAATATGTACCCTGGTCCCCCATAGCCCTGTCTATCGGTCAAATGACCAATTCCAGTCTACTCAATGAACTAGTGGCTTCAACAGAGGTAAGTCGGTGACATCAGTGAGAGTTGGAGACAGAGGCTGCAGGGAAGATAAGAGTTCCAGCCTCCCCAGGTGCCCAACACAAAGGTAATAAATGGCACTCCTAAGGAGTTGGGTGTATATTAATAATATTGCTTAACCAGTGAAGGGGATACACTGGTAAGCTTTATTACTGCCTGGATAACCCCTTTATAGAGAGCCTTTTACCACAACCAGTAGATAGGTAAGGATCATCTCAATTAAACAGTTTTTTTCCCTTTGTGAATAAATGCCTCTTATTGCTGTTTTTGTCAAAATGCAGTCAGTCAAATCTTCATACTTGCTCCTTCATGTTATCATATTGCATCATTATGTATAGCACTGTGCCTATAAGAGTAGGCAGGTCAGTGCCTCCTACAAGATCATCACAGCCCTCTTCTGCTGCAGTAACATTGTGTTATTGGAAGACCTTGCCCATTCCATGACTAACCATTCATACTTGCCTCCACTGCCCTCATATCCGCATCATGACATTTCCCATTACCTCTATCTCTGTGAGTAGACAAGTCAATGCCTCCCACAAAATGATATAAGTACATTCTTCTGTCGCTGTCTTAATTCTATAATTGAATTGTCTTCTATACAGCATTTTTTTAATCCTGACTTCTTAAAGTATAGGCATAGTTCTGGCTCAAACAAAACTGAGCGGGAAGGTGGTGGTGGTGGTGGTGGTGGTGGGGCAGGGATGGGATCATTCCTCTATAAAATCCATATGCTTTGAAAATGGTTGTGCAGATACAATATCTTTAAGAAGAGAGAGATTGACAGGAAACCCATACACCCTAACAAGTATAATAGCATTATGTACTAGGGAATGTACAGTACATACAGATCACAATCCTCCAAACAGACCTACCATATCTTCATTATAAGGGATCTTACGGATCAGAACACTGAATTCTTACATTCAGAAATCCGACTGAGAACAATTTTCTTTACTTTGCTACAAATTGTGCTTTGTTTATGTGCTGTGATATGCGGTTAATCACATCTCAAGAGACTGACGACCGTTAATTTTCTTCAGCTCAGAGGATAAGTAGAAAATGATGGGCTACTATACTATACATAACAGTTACAGATGGTGCAGTCTTAAAGGGCAACACCATTTTTAATGCAGAGTACCTATAGATCTTCCTGTTAAGGGCAGCAGCACACGGGCCATGTTTCATGGGTGAAACACGGTCGTGTGCTGCTGCCCTAATACCAAGTGGAAGGGGGAGAATGTTGATAAGGATGTAGGGAATGAATGGTCTTAATAGTTTATGTACCCTACTTTTTACTGATCTACCGAATGTACAGACGTGGACAAAATTGTTGGTACCCCTTGTTTAATGAAAGAAAAACCCACAATGGTCACAGAAATAACTTGAATCTGACAGACTGGAATTTGCCAAACTACACGTTGACAAGCCACAAAGCTTCTGGGAGAATGTCCTATGGACAGATGAGACAAAAACTGAAATTTTTGGCAAGGCACATCAGCTCTATGTTCACAGAAGGAAAAATGAAGCATATCTTGAAAAGAACACTGTCCCTACGGTGAAACATGGAGCAGGCTCTGTTATGTTCTGGGGCTGCTTTGCTGCATCTGGCACAGGGTGTCTTGTATCTGTGCAGGGTGAATGAAATCTCAAGACTATCAAGGGATTCTAGAGAGAAATGTGCTGCCCAGTGTCAGAAAGCTTGGTCTCAGTCGCAGGTCATGGGTCTTGCAACAGGATAATGACCCAAAACACACAGCTAAAAACACCCAAGAATGGCTAAGAGGAAAACATTAGACTATTCTGAAGTGGCCTTCTATGAGCCCTGACCTAAATCCTATTGAGCATCTTTGGAAGGAGCTGAAACATGCCGTCTGGAAAAGGCACCCTTAAACCTGAGACAATTGGAGCAGTTTTCTCATGAGGAGTGGCCAAAATACCTGTTGAGAGGTGCAGACGTCTTATTGATAGTTACAGGAATCATTTGATTGTGCAACAAAATATTAAGTTGCTGGTTGAAAAGCAATGTCTGACTTTCATTTGTTCATTTTCATAGAATTTTTATACATTATTACTTTTGTCAGATTCAAGTTATTTCTGTGACCATTGTGGTTTTTTTTTTTCATTAAACGAGGTGTACCAACAATTTTGTCCACGTGTGTATGTTATTAAGAAGTGGGGAGGGACAGATGGAAGGGGATATGACTACACAGGGTTTATTTGTAGTCTGTTGCCATGGAGACATACTGTAGATCTGGGTAGCTGTTTACAAAATACTGTTGCAAAGGTAGACATACACTTGGCTATTTATCTCTCTGGTGAATAATAACTATTTACAGTCCAGTTATGATAAATGACGAAAAGATTTTTTTTTTTCACTTGATGCTTTTATGAGGCTGTTTTTTTATTATCTGGTCACCAGTTCTTCAGTTTCACATAAAACTGTTAAGATGCGATCCAAATGTTTGTGCACTTTTTACAGTTTGATAGAAATTCCTCTCTGTAGTGTTACTAGCACCTAACACAAGGTGCATGTGCCGGGCTATTTTACCAGGTACCTTGATCTCTTGGCACCAGCTTTTTCCCCCTTTTTTTTTTTTTTGCTTGATTATATAGTGCCAACATGATCCACAACACTTGTCATCACATTCAATTGTATCTGTGTCCTCCCTTCTGTTTGTCTGCCCATACTGCCACCAGAGAAATAGAGAAAGGTTTACCTTCCACAAATTATCAATATATTCATGGACCTAACTTAATGATTAAAAAAAAACTTTAATTAAATTACCTCGAAAAATAAATCTATCAAAACTATAGTAAACGGGTGTATTCCAGCCCCCAACCAGTCTAGTAAAAGACTCAGAACTATAGGCAAGTGTATGCTAGAAAGTCATCTGGTTATCCCCTCTGTGCAATTATGATAGCACAAATCCTGAAAATACAATCCCAGTAAATTTAGCCAACTATTCCCTGTCCACTATTCCAATCTGCCTAGATTCAGTATTAGAGGTATGCTGTCTAATCCCTAGAAATGGCTTAATCATTCAATTAGGTCCCCCATACTGCTCCGATTGTCTTGAAAGACTACCAACATCTCTACTTAACAGCTAACCAAATGTCTGGCCCCAAAATTATTTTTTAAGTGTAAAGTCCCACGTTGCAGAAATGCAGCTCTTTGTGTTGCAGATTTTGTTGCAGTCTTTTGAGCCAAAGCCAGGAGTGGATTGAGCAGAAGGTAGAAGTATAAGAACATCTTATATATTTCCCCTTCCTTTTGTAGCCATTCTTAGCTTTGGCTAAAAAAAAAAAAAAAACGCAACAAAATCTGCAACAAAAAAAGTTGTGTTTCCACAACATGGGTCTTTAGCCTTATACTGATGACCTATACACAGGATAATTCATCAGTATGTGATCTGTGGGTGTCTAACACCCGACCCCACACAAATCGGCAGCTTCAGCAGCCTTTGGGCCCTGGAAGTTACAGTTTCTGGAGAGTTGGCAAGTATTTTTTTACTGTGTTATGCCTTGATGAACCAGTTTTGGTGATAACCACTGTTTCCTCGCATATCACGAGTTTGTATTCATCACAGGGGCGCACCGCTAATGAGGCGAAGTGAGGCGGCCGCCTCAGGCGGTACTATCCGGGGGGGGGGGGGCGGCATTTTTACTATTTATTTAATGTAGACCAGCCCAGGACAAGCCGCTTTAAAAAAAACAAAGCTGAGTGGGGCCTGTCCTGGGCTGGTTTACGAGACCTCTGCATGTCAGCGCAGGCGGCGCTGCAATGACGTCATCGCTCCTCCTACGCTGAGACTCAGACGTCGCGAACAAGAAGAGGAGGCGGCGGCTCCATCAAGGCATCTCAGGTATGTGAGCAGACCTTTTTTTTTTTTTATACATAAATAGGCCATAACCTGCTGGAGTAACCCCAGCAGGTAATGTCCTATTTATTTACCTACCCCGCATCTGATCGTGACTGCCCCCGCTTCCCCTTCTGCTATGGGACGCAGAAGGGGAAGTGGATGCCGCTGTGAGCAGCTGCGGGCATCGGTAAGTGAGGCCGCGGGCCTCAAATACTACTATTATTATACTCTGGGGTCTGTTCAGACCCCAGAGTATAATAATCGGAGACCCAGGAGAGGTGAGGGAACATAAAAACCATTGCCTCTCCTGCGATCCGATGTTACTCCGAGCAGGCTTTGGGCCGTCTGGTGACGTTATCAGGTCGCGTCGCCGGCCTGTTCACGTGACATGTGTGCACAATTAAACCGGGCCGAAAGCAGCAGGGAGTGCAACGGTGTCCTGGATATGTAAGTAACATTGGTTTTTATGTTTGTCACCTCCCCTGGCTCTCCGATCATTATACTCTGGAGTCTGAAAAGACCCCAGAGCATAATAATAGTTCATGGGTGGGGTACTATGGGGCATAATACCGTGTGCAGGGGTCACTATGGAGCATAATACCAGTGCAGGGGCCACTATGGAGCATAATAACGAGTGCAGGGGCCACTATAGAGCATAATACCGTGTGCAGGGGCCGCTATGGAGCATAATACCATGTGGAGGGGCCACTATGGGGCATAATACCGTGTGCAGGGGCCACTGTGGAGCATAATACCGTGAGCAGGGGCCACTATGGAGCATAATACCGTGTGCAGGGGCCACTATGGAGCAAAATACTGTGTGCAGAGGCCACTATGAAGCATAATACCAGTGCAGGGGCACTATGGAGCATAATACCATGTGTAGGGGCCACTATGGAGCATAATACCATGTGCAGGGGCCACTATGGAGGATAATACCGTGTGCAGGGGACGCTATGGAGCATAATACCGTGTGCAGGGGCCACTATGGGGCATAATACCATGTGCAGGGGCCACTGTGGAGCATAATACCCTGTGCAGTGGCCACTATGAAGTATAATACCAGTGCAGGAGCCACTATGGAGCATAATACTGTGTGCAGGGGCCACTATGGAGCATAATACCGTGTGCAGGGGCCACTATGGAGCATAATACCGTGTGCAGGGGCCACTATGGAGCATAATACCGTGTGCAGGGGACACTAAGGAGCATAATACCATGTGCAGGGGCCACTATGGAACATAATACCGTGTGCAGGGGCCACTATGGAGCATAATACCGAGTGCAGGGGCCACTATGGAGCATAATACCATGTGCAGGGGCCACTATGAAGCATAATACAGTGTGCAGAGGCCACTATGGAGCATAATAATGTGTGCAGGGGCCGCTGCGAGACATAATGCAGTGTGCAGGGGCCACTATGGAGCATAATACCGTGTGCAGGGGCCAATATGGGGCATAATACCATGTGCAGGGGCCACTAGGGAGCATAATACTGTGTGTAGGGGCCACTATGGAGCATAATACTGTGTGCAGGGGCCGCTGCGAGGCATAATACAGTGTGCAGGGGCCACTATGGAGCATAATACCATGTGCACGGGCGCTGCGAGGCATAATACAGTGTGCAGGGGCCGCTGCAGGCCGTAATACTGTGTGCAGGGGCTGCTGTGGAACATTATAATGTGTGTAAATGGGGCGCTATAAACAGGGGCTATGGCGCCTGTTTATATTATACGCTCTGTTTATAGTGACCGTGTGATGTAATTCCAGCTTTGTCACAGACGTGTATAGTACAAGACTGTAGTTACATAACATGGCCGCTATGAGATGAATGACACTATGTAAACAGAGAAGCGGTCATGGCGCTTACACAGGTACCACAGTTCATTCAAACAGCTGATCAGTGGGGGTCCTGGGTTTTTGAGCCCCACTGATTAGTTTATTAATGACCTGGAAAACCTTTTAATTAGTTAACACCTAGGGCATTATTATTAAGGGGCAGTATTTATGGGGGTACACACGGACGTTATTAATATAAAGATGCACTTGGGGGTATTATTCATTATTGGGGGTTATATCATATATTTTATAGTTGGGGTAGCAACAGGATGGGGACTTTGTGTAGGTGAGGACAATGTGGGTCAGATGCCTGGAAAAGTGAGGAGCCAAAGATGTCTGTGTTGGAAACTTTACAGAGACAAGTCACAGCTGGAAGAAGTGGTCATGGCGGTCCAAAGGTAAGAGAAGGGACCAATTAGTCAGAGACGTCACCTGTAAGTCACAAAATGTTACTGCACTGTATTCACCTAAATGATAGAGGATAAATACCTGATTGATGGGGTTCTGTCTGCTGAGTCCCCCACTGAAAATGAGAATTGAGTTTTTTCCCCCCACTGGGTGGGAATTCAGCCTGACCACAGCCATATATATAGGTGTGTCGCTTGGTGGATGGACGAACCTGCGTGGCTCTCATTCACTTCAATGGGAGTGCCAAAGATACCCGAAGTCCAGTACTCAGCTATCTGCGGCGCTCCTATTATAGAGAATGGGGGCCACGTGGGCTCGTCCATCCACCAAGCAGAAGATGTGTGAAGTTACTTTAATTTTCAATGCTGTGTTGTTGATCTGATACTGAAGTAATGCAGTAAGAAGAATTCTTAAAAACTGTTTTATAACTTTGTGTATTGTGTATATTGTGCAACAGCGTGTGAAGCTAGTAGCATGGAAACTCAAATTTTTTTTTTTTTTTTTGGGGGGGGCATCATTCTAAAGTCCGCCTTAGGCAGCAAAGAGGCTAGGTTCACCACTGATTCATCATATAGTCTGCAACTGTGAAAGGGGTTGCCCAGGAATTTCAGAACTCAGGGAAGGGGCTGGGAAAGGTGAAACATAAAAAAAAAAAAATCATACTAGCCTGTCTCTGCTCCAGTGTCAGGCGCCACTGTCTGGTCCAGCATGTGACGATGAAAGTCCTGCGCTGCACGTGAATGGACAGTGGTCACTGGCGGCGCTGGACTTCCTTCGGCAAAGGAACGGAGCATGCATTGGACCAGACAGCGGTGGTGGACATTGGCAGGGGTGGTTTGACCATGTATATCACTGGGAAAATTCCTGGTGGGCCGACTGGGATATGGGCCGCTGAGCCAGCAAGCTACTTTACCCTGACTATTGCTGCAGAGTGCAGTGCAGCAGCCCCCGCTATATACCTTCTTCAGGCCCCAGAGTATAATATGCTAAGGCCCAGGGGAGGTGATAAATATAATAAACAGTGTTACTCACCTTTCCTGGGCTCCAATGAGGGTCTTCCAGTCTCTTCTGGTCTTAGAAATGTCATAAATGACGTCTGAAACCGCTGAGGCCTGTGATTGGGCCTAAGTGGGCACATCGGCGTCACGACGCCAAATGACGTTGGTGTTACCCACATGATGTTACGCTGACTCATGACGTTTCTAAGACATGTAGATCCTGGAAGACGGGCGCCAGAACCAGGAGAGGTGAGTAACACTGTTTATTATGATTAATCACCTCCCCAGAGCCTCTGATCATTATACTCATGGGTCTGAAGAGAGAGCCTCTAAATTGAGGAGTCAGTGGACTGTGAGTGTAATGGCGGCTGCTACTGCATCTTTACTTTAAATGCCACCCTGATCCCACTGCCTTTACTTACAGCCTTCAATGGAGTATCCAGCGCAGATATGAAAACAGCCTTAGTTGTGTGTTTGTCAAAGACTATAACCAATGAGCTCTGTGCCTGAGAACTGTAACCCCCTAAGCTCTGTGCTTTTACCACCAAGCCTTGTACCCATTTGTAACTGTAACCGCTGTGACAACATGGATATTAAAACTTAGAAGAATATTGTACAATAATACTGTAGTGTGTGAATAGCGTATTCCCAGGAGATCTTCACATGAAGTTTTATAGCAGTAACTGGAGATCTGCTTTAATTAAGTCCTCACGGAAAGTGACTCAGAGAGTTGTTGACTACAAGGAGCCACAGAGAAATAATTTCAAGGTTAAATGAAACTGTTTCTAAAAATTTGCGTTGAAACATTGTTGCAATTAAAACAACATTAATCCTGCACAGCGTCAGGGAGTGGATTTGATGATGATATTACTGTGACATTTGCACTAAATAACATCACTTTCCAAGTTATGATTTCTGTGAAGTTCAAAAAATAGTTTTCTTTCAGAGAGGTGACATCATCAGTTTTCTCCACCAGTCCAGTTTTGGAATATACAACAATAAAAGATTGTATATATACAATGCTATTATATAAACCACTTTATAACTGTATCTATAAACAAGTGATTTAAAGGGAACATTTCCCCATGAAAAATACTGTTTATTCTACCTGCAGCATGAGGAGCTGAGTAGATTGATATATAGCTTTGTGGGAAAAGATTTACTATACCTTGTAAGCTATCACTTGAAAATATTTCTTTCCATGCTTAGAAGTCACTTAGGCGGTCCTACTCAATGATTGATAACATTCATGAGCATGCACTAAAAATCTTGCAATTTCAACTTTGCCACTAAGGCAGAGTTCACACTACCGTTGATGTCCGCTCTGATAGTGTCCGTTAAAAAAAGAAAAACAAAAAGAAAACGGACACCTATCATAACAGACATTAACGGACACTAACTGATGTTAATGTGTCGTTTTTTTTAACTGATCCAATTAATGGATTAGTAAAAAAAAACGGAAACATTAACATCAGTTAGCATCAGTTAGTGTCCGTTTTTTAACACTGTCCTTTTTTTAACATTGTCCGTTTTTTTTTTTCGCTTTCTGAGCATGCGCAGGAAAAAAACGGACATAAAATAATGGACAATAACTGATGGCTATCAGTTAATGTCCGTTATAAGTCCGTTACCCATAGACTTCAATGTTAAAAAAGTAACGGACACTTGCTGTCTGTCAAGAATCCATTATTTCAAACGGACAAAAAAATCCTGCATGTAGGATTTTTTGTCCACGAAAAAAAAAACGGACTTCTGACACTAACATGTCACTAACGGACACAATATAAAAACTCATTGAAATGAATGGAAATTTTAATGGATTTCTGACGGTTCAGCTAGTGTCCGATGCTAAAATCTTGTAACGGACAATAGCAACGGACACTACTGACGGTCACCAATGGTAGTGTGAACACCCCCTAAGCCTAAAATAGTTTGTGACTTCCTGTCTCCGGGAGGTGGACCATGGGTAATAGACACAATAGTCTGGAGAAGACCTTATTGACTTCTATGGTCATAAGAGAGGTGGTTGCTGCAAAGAAATCTCCTACAGAAAACAGGAAGTCTCAGTATATTATTTGGCTTAAAGGGAGTCTATCATTAAAAAAACACTTTTAGGCTAAAGCCCCACGTGGCGTAAACGCCGCGATTCGCCCGCGGCGGAAGCGCCGCAGAAAAAAATTGCAGCGTCTTACAGTCAGAACACAGTGGATGGGATTCTAGTGAATCCCATGCCCACTTTGCGTAAAAAACCGCTCTGCGGACACGCGGCGATTTCCAAAACCGTCACGTTTTTGGAAATCGCAGCATGTCAATTATACCTACGGAAATGCTGGTGGTTTCCCCATAGGTATAATTGAAACAGAAAGTCCGCAGAGGAAAACTCTGCAAACTTTCTGTCTAAAGCGCTGTGGGAAGAACCGCGATGCAATCCTGCCATGGTTTCTCCCGCAGTGCTTTCTTTGCTGTGGGACGCCACGTGAGGATGGCCGTTAAAAAGGTCATTCTTCTCCTACCTTTCATTGTTGTCTTCTCCCAGCCGTTTCTGTAAAAATCAGTTTCTTCAATTATGGCAATGATCCTCACGGAGAACCCGGGGCATTCCTCCGTGGCAGTGAGCACCCACCGCGTCATCGCTTGCCACCACCCATTAGTCTGTTGTGGTGACTCCCATCTTGGTCTTCTCTGTATCTTCTTTCTTCTACTTCCTCTGACGCAGCGCTGGACCGCTGCTATTTTCCGGTGGTCTTTCACAAGAGGCGCAGAACGGACCACCGGAAAATGGCGGCCTGTCATGCGCAGTTGCTGCCATCCAGCGCTGCGTCAAAGGAAGTAGAAGAGAAGACCAAGATGGGAGTCACCACAACAGACTAATGGGCGGTGACAAGCGATGATGCAGTGGGTGCTCACTGCCACGGATGAGCGCCCCGTGTGCTCCATGAGGATCATTTCCATAATTGAAGAAACTGATTTTTACAGAAATGGCTGGGAGAAGACAATAATGAAAGGTAGGAGAAGAATGGCCTTTTTAAAGGCCATTCCAACATGCCATTAGCTTAAAAGTGTTTTTTTTTTTTAATGATAGATTCCCTTTAATGGCCAGAGTAAGGACAGCAGGATTTTTAAGAATTTTTTTTAACATATAGATAATAAATTGGGAAATTTTTTAAAATGTCACCAAAATTCTTTAATAGTACGTTTATCATAAAACTTGATTAACAAAATTGGTCATTTTCTGGTGACACATTGCCCATAAATTCACCCACAGGACACCTAAGTCCAGAATGAGGAAAGATTTACAACAATAAAATGAAAGTTATAGTGAATGTTTTCCAACACAGTTATATATCAATCTGCTCAACTCCTCCTGCCTGCCTAGAGAGCAAATAAATCAAATGTATGTTAAATGTCCCTTTAAATTAAAGGCCTTCTTCATTGTATTAACTGAATACAGACAGTGTATTGGTGCTATATATCTGTGTAGTATCTATGTCTATACCTCCCTTTACAGCTTCCCAATAGAGAATTATTCAGACTATGTAATTTTAGGTTGCTTAGCACCCATTGTTCTTCCCATTTGGGTGACCACCATTCAGAGAAGTATGTGTAGTCGGTATCACAGTGGTAACAGGAAGTTCTGTATGCTATACAGTAGACTGACTCTACATGCTGCACAGACTCATTTATAGTCCGTCCCACAGCGTGGATATTGTATCAGAAATCTGGTAACTTTAGAGTTCAGGCACAAACTAAGGTGCAAGAGTAGAAACATTTGAGCATTGATCAAAAAATATTTATTGGGGGTCTCCCTTTAAACTGCAAGAATTTGTTATAATAAGAAAACTCAGCTAGTATTCAGTTAACTCAGTTGGTCACATGAGAAGTGTAAACAAAAACATATCAGAATTTAGTGTTTCTCCAAAAATGTACTGCATGTCTCACAGTCCCATAGGGAGTCTGAACAGTACTGACACTAGTACTATGTGCTTATACAGTATACTGGAGGCAACAACTGCTGAAACTGAACTGAACAGGAAAGTATTGGAATGTACATATTTACATTGTGACAAATGCCCTTGAGAACCAACACTTCTCAGATCTAGCAATTTTTTCCAGATTGTGGAATCCAGATAATAGTTTGCCCCATAAAGACAAAAGGCATGAACTACAAAAAACTTAACTTTTACTTAAACAATAAAAGACCAAAAGGTCTGAATGTGCCTCACATAAAAATAACAATAAACTGAAAAATCACATAGCCAACACGCTTGAGATGTTAATTATGATAAATTCACATCCCACGCACAGGGTGGTCACCACTGACTTATTTTTATCAGGGTAAAGTAAAAGGAACAGTCTCACCAGAAATATATTGTGGGTACGTTAGATGGAGGTTAGTAGGGATAGCACTCATCCAGAGCAAAGGGTCTGTAAAAGGGAGGATGCCATCATAATCCAGACGTCTTTAGCCTATTATGCTCTAGGCTGCACCCTAAACACGAACGTAGGACTGTTATATTGCACTTCACTCCGCAAATAGAGCCCCTGATGTGTCCTTGAAATTAGGACAAATGCGTTGGCACGATTGGTACAAAATAGGGTGTACTCAGAGTCAGGGTACAGTTTTTGAGTTATTTAATTGGGGTGTTCAGGGTGCAGCCTCGGGCATAATATAATATGCCAATGGACAATGGTAAAGGGGTTTTTCATGACTAAAATATTAATAGCCTATCCTTAGGTCAGGTCATCAATACTAGATCAGCAGTACTACAGATCAGCAGTAGCGGTAGCACTCCTGTGATCACTGCTCCCACTTCACAGGCCATGTGATGTCATACTCATCAGTCACAAGACCTGTTTCAGCTCTGTCCCTTCCAATGAAAGATTCTGAGCTGCAATTGTTTCTTCAAATGGCTGATATTGATGATATTTTAGTCCTGGAAAGCTCCTTATTATTAGTGTGGGATACATAAACACCTTTAAAGGAGCAGAGACAAAAATAGCTGTGGCTTATTGGCTTGCATAATAATTGTGCAATATTTTGTACAAGAAGTCAGGTTGCTTAGATATAATGTAATCAATATTACATGAAGTACAGAGAACCAGGGGTGCAGCTCTAGGGGGTGCAGAGATAACAGTTGTTCCTGGGCCATGGTGCCTGAGTTAGTCCAAAGTCCTCTCTGACACATAACAAGATACGACTAATATAAATGGCACATTGTTGGTGAAGCCCCCATTGCAGAATTGCAATGGGGCCCAGGAGCTTAAAGTTACGCCTCTGCAGAGACCCAATTTTTGCAATGTAGACTGTAAACCTGGATGCCTGTAAATGGAATTACATTCTATGTTATGTCCAATTTTCTATAACCATTTGATAATCCAAGATTGGGTAATCTGGCACCTAATGCAGTATTCCATCTTCTTTTTCCTTCCGAAGTCAAATTCTGTAAGCCAAGGTTAATTCCACAATCATAAAAAGTCAAGTAAAGTGGAAAATCTTTGCCAAAGTTGCTGCTTCATTAAATTTACTGACTTTCTTTGGCTCGACCTATGTCTTTTCAGTTTTGATGATTAAAAGAAGAAATATAAGAAGTCATTTTTCTGCTTGACAGATTTATGAAATGTTTTTTTTTCAAACAGGAATAAGACTAAAAAATAAAAAATTTAATTTTATATGTAAAATAAGAATTCTAAGGCAGGCTGAGAACTTTGCCTTCTGTAAACATAGCTCATGACGAAATGTCTATAAAAGTGACACATGGATTTATATTAATACGTTGTCCCAAGATATCTGTAGTCAACCCAAAATGTTTCATCCATGGCAATAAATAATCCTGTGTGTAAATAGACACATTGACCTTCAGGACTTTGAGAAATCCGAAACCCTATAAGAGCTGCACTGGGACCTATATTTATTGTCACTCAGCAGTCTCGGGTACAGATATAACTAAGAACGTAATAGACTCAAGGACTTGTATTTTTATGGCAAATGCTCTTTATGGACTCTGAGACTTTGGTATTTCAAAACTACTGAGTGTATAATACACAACCTGTACTATGGCAGTGTCAGTGCTAGTGGGCCTCTCCTAGCTGTGGAGTGTGCATGTGGTTTGGAGAATCCCCTCCTGCTGATACACAGATGCCGGCTCTGTTTTCATCACATAAGAGGCTACTCTCTGGAGTTACTCCCATACTTTCGTTGCACTCCTCCAGATGTTTCGGGATGAGACAAACAATAGCATGATTAGTGTTAGTCATTTAGCAGGTGGAGGATTTGGAAGAGGTGGATGAGCTGCTGCTTCTGTGTTCATAACATCCAGCTTTACAAATATGATAAAGCAATGTGCCTATGAAATCAATGGTTCTTACAGCATAGGCAAGTGGACAAGTGTGCAGTGGGGCTATCACCATTTTGGGTCTTCCACCACACCGTTCCTAAAATGCATTGACTTTATTCTCTGAATTGCCTCCTCCTACTCTTAAAATCTTAGACTCAGTATAGCTGTATTTCAGTTGTAAGGGGGTCAAACCACATTTAACCCCCTCCCCTTATACAATATGCATGTGCCTTTATGAAGTGTTTATTGCTGTTTTGTGCTGCTGTGCTGTGTGCTATGTGATTATGTACACCTGTCAGCCCACATTTCTAAATGGCTGGGGGACTGCAGCAGTGCTGGCATAGCGTGTCAGAATAGTTGGCACAAAAATAAGGATTTTTGGATGCCAACTTGCAGGAGGAAGATGTGTCTAACAATTTGAACAGAGGGAAGACCTGAGTCCAGCCATCAAGAAGCAAGCAAGCAAATGGACAGAAAGAAGCTACCCGCCTCAAGTAGCTGTTGTGAGGAAACCAGTGCATGATAAAGTTGGGAGTGGGACCATGGATCCAGAGAGTACGTGGTGCACAGTAAGGCCAGGGCTATACTGCAACTTTTTGTAGCACTACAGATTGATTTGACAGCTGCAGCCATAATATAGCATGTAACTGAGTGGGGCAGATTAATCATGACTTCTATGGCAGTTTTCTGAGAATTGTCACACAAAAAAAAAAAACTGAAACGTTTTTCTCTTTTACCCCACACTCATCACTTTCCTGACAGGAGACATGGCGAGGGGCCACTCACCCCGTCAGATTTATTATCATTTATGCCAGAATGCCTTAAATTGAAGCCTGAAATCTACACCAGCAATGTGGTGGCATCGGTTTCACTTCAGACACATAGCCCCTGAAGGGTATGCCGGACTTATCAAAAGGTGTGCGCCTCTTCTTATATTAGGGGCACTTTCGCCCACACAGGTCATCTTAAATCTATCTCAATGTATTCATTTGAACTGCAGTGTAGCTCAATAGTTAAAATCAACTTGTAGCTCTACAAAAAGTTTAGCTAGTGTAACCCTGGCATATAGACTTGGAAAAGCCAGAGGGTAAGTCTGCGAGAGGCTGTTGTGTGTGCGAACCAAAGTTGAGTAGCTATGGGCCAACAAACAGGTCATCTCAGAATCAGAGGAAGACCTGTAGAGAAAATACCCAGAAATTGTGTGTGGGTCAGCATTAAAGGAGACCACAAAAGTCTTTGTAATTGGCTAAACCATACAGCGAGCATTTCTTAGTGTACCCTCCTCCTGCAAACCAGGAAGGTACAACTATATTGTGAGGAGAGATACAAGTCAAAGTCAAGCCATGTGTCTGTATTGAGTAAGTAACGTTCATAAAGACATAGTAACCAGGACAGACTTAGGAAAACTGTCTTTAACCCCTTCATGCCACAGCCAATTTTTCGTTTTTGCATTTCTGTTTTTCCCTCCCCCCATTCCAAGAGCCATAATTTTTTTATTTTTCAGTTCACAGAATAATATGATGGCTTATTGTTTGCAAAACAAATTGTACTTGCACTAGTTTCTTATGGGTTTAATTTTTACAGCATTCACTATCTGGTAAAAATTACATGTTACCTGTATTCTGTGGGTCAGTGTGATCACGGCGATACCAAATTTATATACAGTGGGTACGGAAATATTCAGACCCCTTTAAATTTTTCACTCTTTGTTTCATTGCAGCCATTTGCTAAAAGCAAAAAAGTTCATTTTATTTCTCATTAATGTACACTCAGCACCCCATCTTGCTAATTTGTTAAAAAAGAAAAACTGAAATATCACATGGTCATAAGTATTCAGACCCTTTGCTCAGTATTGAGTAGAAGCCCCTTCCTTTTGTGCTAGTACAGCCATGAGTCTTCTTGGGAATGATGCAACAAGTTTTTCACATCTGGATTTGGGGATCTTCTGCCATTCTTCCTTGCAGATCCTCTCCAGTTCCGTCAGGTTGGATGGTGAATGTTGGTGGACAGCCATTTTCAGTTCTCTCCAGAGATGCTCAATTGGGCTGAGGTCAGGGCTCTGGCTGGGCCAGTCAAGAATGGTCACAGAGTTCTTCCGAAGCCACTCCTTTGTTATTTTAGCTGTGTGCTTAGGGTCATTGTCTTGTTGGAAGGTGAACCTTCAGCCCAGTCTGAGGTCCAGAGCACTCTGGAAGAGGTTTTCTACCAGGATATCTCTGTACTTGTCCGAATTCATCTTTCCTTCAATTGCAACCAGTTGTCCTGTCCCTGAAGCTTAAAAACACCCCCATAGCATGATGCTGCCACCACCATGTTTCACACTGTTAGGATTGTATTGGGCAGGTGATGAGCAGTGCCTGGTTTTCTCCACACATACCACTTAGAATTAACGCCAAAAAGTTCAATCTTCGTCTCATTAGACCAGAGAATCTTATTTCTCATAGTTTGGGAGTCTTTCATGTGTTTTTTGGCAAACTCTATGCTGGCTTTCATATGTCTTGCACTGAGGAGAGGCTCCCTTCGGGCCACTCTGCCATAAAGCCCCGACTGGTGGAGGGCTGCAGTGATAGTTGACTATGTGGAACTTTCTCCCATCTTCCATACTACATCTCTGGAGCTCAGCCACAGTGATCTTTGGGTTCTTCTTTATCTCTCTCACCAAGGCTCTTCTCCCACGATTGCTGTTTGGCTGGACGGCCAGGTCTAGGAAGAGTTCTGGTCGTCCCAAACTTCTTCCATTTAAGGATTATGGAGGCCACTGTGCTCTTAGGAACCTTGAGTGCTGCAGAAATTCTTTTGTAACCTTGGCCAGATCTGTGCCTTGCCACAATTCTGTCTCTGAGCTCCTTGGGCAGTTCCTTTGACCTCATGATTCTCATTTGCTCTGACATGCACTGTGAGCTGTGAGGTCTTATATAGACAGGTGTGCGCCTTTCCTAATCAAGTCCAATCAGTTTAATTAAACACAGCTGGACTCCAATGAAGGAGCAGAACCATCTCAAGGAGGATCAGAAGGAAATGGACAGCATGTGAGTTAAATATGAGTGTCACAGCAAAGGGTCTGAATACCTATGACCATGTGATATTTCAGTTTTTTTTTTAATAAATTTGCAAAAATATCTACATTTCTGATTTTTTTCTGTCAAGATGGGGTGCTGAGTGTACATTAATGAGAAATAAAATGAACTTTTTTTGCTTTTGGCAAATGGCTGCAATGAAACAAAGAGTGAAAAATTGAAAGGGGTCTGAATACTTTCCATACCCACTGTAGTATTTGTAATGTTTGATGCCTTTTAAAAATTAAAAAAAATAGCAAAATAGAAAAAAAATGTTTGTGTCGCCATATTTTGACACCTGTAACTTTTTTATATTTATGTCTATGGAGCTGGGTAAGGCATTTTTTTTATGTGGGACAAGATGGCGTTTTTATTGATACCATTTTGGGGAAGTTCTGATGGTTTGATCTCTTTTTATTCCATTTTTTATAGGAGGCAAAATGTTGAAAAAACAGCCATTTGGCCATTTTGATTTTTTTTTCCCTGCTCAGACATTCAACGTATGGGATAAATATTTTCATATTTTAATAGTTTGGACATTTTTGAGCGTGGCCATGGATTGCGTTATAACAGGGTGATTTGGGACACTAAACCCCAGGTCCATATGGACGTGTGGGTGGTTTAGTGCCCCAAATTGCCCTGACAGATTCCCTTTAACCCTCGTCCGGCTGAGTAGGTACAATTGTACCTATTCCTATGCAGCCTGTTAATGTTGTAAAATTATGCAGCCTGATGAAGGTTAAGCATTTCCTTTATATTTCCCTTTCCTTCTCAAGCCACTCTTGACTTTGGCTAAAAAAATAACGCAACAAAAAATATGCAACATGGGGCCTTAGCTTTAGACAGTTTTCATAAATCTTCCTCATGTTAACCAGTGGAAGAGTGAAGAAATCAGGCGATACCTTTTAGAGGCTAACTGAGTAAATATACTCAGTTAGCCTCTAAAAGGTATCGCCTGATTTCCTCACTTTTCCACTACTTTCTATGGCTAACACGGTACAACATTATACTCCTAGCATCATGGTAACCTGGTCAGAATTATGAGACTGTGTAAAATAAAAACTTTCTTTGTTGTTTATAATAACCAATCAAAGCGTGGCTTTAATTATTCAACTTATAGTACAAGGCAAAATATAAGATGAACGCTGAGCTGTGATTGGCTGGTAAGTTCTTCTTTTAGACTATAATAAATGTTTCGTCCACCTAGTGATCAGGGACCATACTTGGACTGCACAATCTGTTTGGCGGCATATATGATTGTATTGTATGTGTGCAGTTCTAAATTGTAGAGGTTTAGCGGCTGAAGGACCCAATAGTTGGGCAAAACAAGTGGCTGGTGCAACAACGCAGGAAATACCTCGGAAAGGTAAGCTGAGGCAGAGAATGCGACATGACACTGTTATGTGTTCACTGTATAGCGCTATATGTGCACTTTTGCATACTGCAGTTTGATAGGTTTATTATGGCAAAGTATGACGTATTACATTTTTAGAATTGCATTCTTAAATATGCATTTTTTTCAAGCCATTTTTTCCTCTCTCCTTAGAATATAGTGGAATCCAATGCTTACTGAATTCTTCTAAAGAACACCAACTTCCTAAAGCCATTAACCTTTAATAAACCAAAATAAATATTAGAAATAGAGCGCGCTGTTTATCTGACCTTCCCAGTAGTCGTTCACATGTTGGTGTCTTTACTTTTAGACCACACACTTGTCATCTCAGCAGGTTCCTGAGCCCCCTACATATGTCTTAGGTATTCAGTATTTCCCACAAGGGTCCTTGCATCTGTGTCTCTAAGCTTGGAAGTATGTCAGTACAATAACTTATTCCCCTCCATAAATAATACTGTCTTGGACAAAAGAGAATTACCAGGAATCTGCAAGACACTTGTTTTCACAGATGTAAATGTATGGGTGGGATTCAGCAATGACTAGAAGCATAGACAGTAGTGGAACATGAAAGATAAAGCTCTTTGAGCTACACTGTTTCTGTAAGTCCTATAGAAGTAAATAGGAAATGCGGAAATTATGTGGCTCACTGTTCTACGTCGTTTCCGTAAAGTCGGACCATGGGGAACAATCTGGAGTTTACTGATGAGGTCATGGTGGATAGACATAGCGGGACAGAATCTGTGGTGGTTCATTTTAAAGATAGTTGCATGTACCAGACCTGGGACTGCATCTATCAGATATTTATGGCAGAAAATGTCTTTTGTGAGAAAACCCCTCTCGCCCTTGCTCTGCCTTTGTCTTTATTTTATTTCTGACATTCTTTTCAGAAACCAGGAAGATTAGTATGAACTACAAGTTCCTTCAAGACAGGTGTGTGTGTTTGATACTGTGATGTCCTGTCAATGCAATTGCTGGAGGACATGTAAGAGGGTTGAAAATGGGTCAACCATCCTTTAACAAAAATTGAAACTGTCAAGTGGACCTATTGAACTCAACTTTTTCTATAGTCTTTGTTGTTGCTATGGGTTATGGTTGACACTGCTGAGGTGGCAAAACCACCTAGATATCTATGCCATATTTTGCCATGTTGTGCTATGTACCATACTATGCAAAAGTTTTAGGCATGTGTGGAAACAAGGCTGCAAAGTAAGAATGCTTTCGCAAACAGAAGTGTTACTAGTTTATTTTTCTCACGTAACAAAATGAAGTGATTAAACAAAAAAGAAATATAAATCATATAATATTTGATGTGACCACACTTTGGAAGAGAGTCCTAGACATGATCATATGGCCCCCACAGAGTTCTGATCTCAAAATCATCCAGTCTGTCTAGGATTACATAAGGAGACAAAAGGATTTGAGCAAACCTACATCTGCAGGGGCCCAGATGCTTATCTTCAACATAAGAAGACATCATTAATATAGATAGCACATGGCATTACAAATTTGGCTTTGGAGCCCAGGGGCTTACAGTTATTAAACTGCTGACTAGAGACTATACAATTGATACTATTACTGTGCGAGTGTGATTGTGATACCAAACTGCTGCAGACAGTCAAGATGGCTGAGTGGGGAGGCCACTGGTACTGCTCAAGTCACAGATCCCATATTTCCTAAAGCGTTATACCGTGTTTCCCCCGAAAATAAGACACCCCCGAAAGTAAGGCATAGGAGAGGTTTCGGAGAATTGCCTAATATAAGGCATCCCCCGAAAGTAAGGCGTATGTTCCCGAACAGAACATACGGTATATACGATATGTGAGGCCGCGGGAGAACCCCACAATCTCTGCTATCATTATACTCCGGGGTCTTTTCAGACCCCGGAGTATAATCATCGGCGGCCCAGGGGAGGTGAGCGAACATAAAAAACTATGTGCTTACCTGTCCTACGCTTCTCCAGGCTTCGGGCCTGTTTGGTGACGTCGCAGACGTCAGCGGACGTCATTTTGCGTCGCGACGCCGGCCGGATCATGTGACGCGGCCTGGTCTAACAGTGAAGAAGGCCGGAGTAGCGCTCGGGCATGCACCGGAGCGAGGAACAGGTAAGCAACGTTGTTTTTTTATGTTTCTATCCTCCCCTGGGTCTCCGATCATTATACTCTGGGGTCTGAAAAGACCCCACAGTATAATAATTGTTCATGGGTGGTTCACTATGGGGCAAACTACTGTGTGCAGGGGCCACTATGGGAAATGATACTGTGTGCAGGGGCCACTATGGGGAATGATACTGTGTGCAGGGGCCACTATGGGGAATGATACTGTGTGCAGGGGCCACTATGGGGAATGATACTGTGTGCAGGGGCCACTATGGGATATGATACTGTGTGCAGAGGCCACTATGGGACATGATACTGTGTGCAGGGGCCACTATGGGGCATGATACTGTGTGCAGGGAAATTAATGGTTTGGATTGTTATGATGATGTCCTGGAAGATGATGACATAACTGTCATTGAATAAATTTTACTTTCTATTCGTACCGTAAATATTGGTAAATGTACCATACTGTTAATTGTTGTACATGGAAATAATGGTACGGTAGTAAGAAATTCTTGATAGGATTCACAGTTTGTCTGGTTATGCTGGTTTGTGATGACAACTACTGTACAGTACCGTATATAATAAATGTTCATTTTTTTGTTCAGCAATAAATGTGAATTCTTCTTCATTGAAAAAAAAATAAGACATCCCCTGAAAATAAGACACAGCACATCTTTGGGAGCAAAAATTAATATAAGACGCTGTCTTATTTTCGGGGGAAACAGGGTACCATGTGCCACACCTCACCACCTCCAATAGTGGTGGTGGCCCCATTACAGACATGTGATAGTGGGTTGGAAAAAGCGTGAATAGGGGTAAAAAGTCCTCATCTTGCTCTACATGGATCTACTTAAAATGTCTGGTCTAGATGATAGCTTCAGTTACTTAAAAACAAACACATGGAATGTGCGACTATAACATGAGGCTCAATACATGAAGATGCAGGAGCTCACACTCACCTATACATGAACACAGGTGCAGAAGATCAACAGAAGTAGATGGAGACCAAGACAGTCCCACAACTTCTTCTCATGTACTCCTATGATAGTGCAGCGTCAAATCATTTAACTCCAGTGCAACTTGACCCCAGTCACAGTCTATCCCTGTAGTAAATGCCAGGAAATGGATCTAGACCACCATCTTTCTTTATATGATCAGAAGAACAGCACCATTCACTTTCAGACCAATTACTGAGAATGAATGGTACCACTATGATACCACCAGACCTCCACAAGATCCTGTCCACCTCACCGTCACCTGACCTTACTCATCATGGTGGACTCTAATTTTGATATTTTCTAGAGTTCCTCTTTAATGATAAACTTTCATAAGACCTTCAAAATTAAAAATGGCACTCGGCAGGGCTGTCCCTTGTCCCCGACCCTGTTCATCCTCGTGGTTGAAACCTTGCTGCAGAGTATTAGACAAGACGAGCAAATTCAGGGCCTTCAGATTCTGAGCGCCTCCAGGCGACCGCGTTTGCAGACGACCTCCTGTTCCTTGTTACAAACCCAGAGACAGGTCTCCCGGCCCTCACCCGTAGTTTAGAACATTTTGGTTTCCTCAGCAATTTTAAGGTTAACTTTGGGAAATTGGAGATATTGAACATTACCTTACCACAATCTGTAGTTTCCAGGTTGAGGACCCTCACTCCCTTTACGTGGACCACCGGGCCACTAAAATATCTTGGTATCTCGGTCCCATCCAAGTTATCTGCCCTTTACCTCACTAATTACTCCCCCCTTCTCGAGTCTGTTAGGAAATTGCTAGAGGACTATGATATCCCTCTTCTTTCATGGATGGGTCGCATTAATCTGCTCAAAACATATAATATGCCTAAATTTCTCTATACGATGAATATAGTACCAATTCTATTACCCGCAAGTTTCTTCCGGGAGGTCCGCTCTCTCTTCTCTCGCTATGTTTGGAAGCGTAAGAGGCCGAGGTTAGCCCACTCCCTTTTGGTAAGGGGGAAGCACAGGGAGGTGAATGGATCAACCGGATGTACAGGCGTACTACAATGCAATCCAACTTACACGCTGGCTGGTACTGGCCAACCCCATCAGAAATGTGGCGGTCTCTCTCTTCCTGAGAGCCGCTTTAGGCCCGAGTTTTCTTTGTGATCTATGGATTTGTGGGCATCCACCCAGATGTAGCAGAGGAATCAGTCCAATGTTGATGGGCCCGTCTCATGTTTGGCCACGACTCCAATCCTCTCTGGCCCCCTTTCCGTCCCGAGCCATGCTTGTGTCTCTGATCCCGGAGGTCCTCTCACTATCCGGCCCGAGGGATCTCTGGGTCACGTTAGATAACAAGACCCTCTCTTCTCTAGCACAGTATAATCATCCACTAACAGATCAACAATGTAGGGATCTCACTGGACTTCCAAAACTCAAAGCACCAGATTAGGGTTGAGTCCACGGATTTTGAAAAGTTGCTTTTGGCCCCTCTTCTGAAACTTAGGAAAGTCACCCATGTCTATCATATCATCTGTTTATTGTACAACAGGAGCTTGCGAGATCGGCATTTTTGCACTCTTGGGAGGAGGAACTTGGTATCTCTCTGACAGACGACCAGGTTAAGACTGTCCTGTCCAACTCACATGGTTTTTCTAACTGTGTTAGAATCCAAGAAAACCATTACAAATTGTTGACTCGGTGGTATAAAACACCAGAGTGGTTACATGCTTACAACTTATCAGATACCAACCAATGCTGGCGCTGCAACCAGGCTGTCGGCTCCCTTTCCCACATATGGTGGTCATGCTTGGTTTTAGCCTTGTACTGGAAAGCAGTTGAATCCACGATACAGCAGATCTCTACTTCTAAGTTTCAAATATCGCTTACTCAGATAGTACTGGCGTTGCCCGATACGGTTTTTAAACCGTTCAGACAAGACCTTACTACTCATCTGCTTGCAGCTGCTAAGTTCTTGATCCCCCAGAAGTGGTTGCATACTGAGCCACCTACTCATGCAGAGTGGCTGGCTAGGGTTAATCAAATCTGTAGATTTGAGGAACTCTCTAGTTGGGCCACGGGCTCCCGTGGCAGGTTTCTGAAGACGTGGGCCCCTTGACTCAGACTCACAGGTTGTATATAGGCTTTGTCTCTCATCTAGTGTTCTGGGTGCCCTCTGGTGAGCTCTTGTTTCAGATACTTATGTCCACTCCATATTGAATCTGTGCTCTGTTCACCTATGTTGAGCTATGCCTTGTCTACCTGACTACTTGTACCTCCCTAGGATCCAGTGTACTGGGGTCTGTTGCTGCTATACGCTGATATGCTGTTATGGGCCATGTTTGGCAAATTTATACCTTTTTGGGTCTTAGAGATGCAGACGTACCCCCCTTCACTGTCGCTTCTTCTTCTCACTCTCCCTCGAGTTGCTGACGTTGACTTTATCTACATGTCCTTTCCTCCCCCCCCCAACGCCCCATCCCTTCTTTCCTTACCCCTCCCACCTTAAAATTGAAAATTACATATATGTTGCTCTGTTTCATGCTGCCGCGTGTGATTCGGCGGTGTGCTATCTTTAGGCTTCGCTTATAAGCTGTTTCTTTTTGTTAATGTACCTGTCATTTATATGTTAAATAAAGATTTGATAAAAAAAAAACTTTCATAAGACTGTAATGTAATTTAATGTTTTTCCAAGACATATTCTAGTTTTCTGTATTTCTAGCTAAAAAAAAAGGTTGCCTGAGTCCACAGGAGGTCACGCCCTATATATAACAGTGCTGAGTATAATAAGATGGAGGTATTTTATGTCCGTGACATGAGATTTATGGATTTGTAAACTGCATTATTTCACTAAATTGACTTCAGATTTCCCTATGTTTTGATGTCTTCTGCTTTCTCTATGGAATGAAAACTGCTCTTACATCTGTCATCCCCTCTTTTCATCAGCTCATGTGATTAGGGTGTAAATGTATTTTTACTATCAAACATATATCTTCATCTGCAGGGAATTTGCAGAAGTCAGAGGATTTTATGTGTACATTTTACCAAGTCTGCATGAAAAAATATGTGAAAAATGAAAATTTCTGAGTGGTCACTTCTTATATTTGTAACATTAAAGGGGATTTCTGGGCAAAAAATAATTTTTCAAAAAAGGTCAGTTAGTGCTATTAATTGGTTAATAAGTGTAACCAAATACCTTTAGCGGTGTTTTGATTGATTTCTGGGTTTCTCTGTGAGCTCCTGGCATCTTCTGCATTTGTTTACATTGGTATCTTCCTGTTCTGTTTTCCTACAACTACCATGATGCCTTGGTCCACTCAGAGCTGTCTCACACCACCTCCCTCTCTCACTCCCTCCCCCTCCCTTTCTCACTCATGCCCCCTCCGTTTTCCTAGCTAGCCCGTCCACTTCTAGTAATTTCTAACTAACTCAACCCCCCTACCCCACCCCATCATACTTACCTGTCTTACAGACAGGACCTTCTGGGCCGGGAATGTCACTTCTTCTGGGCGGCTGGCACACGTCAAGAAGAGGAGGTTCCGGCTGCCCATGCCTGCGCAATAGAGCTGGAGTGCTGGCATGCGCAGTTGCCCAGTACCCCTGATGAAGTGATGTCCCATGCCAAGAAGCACATGACTGCCCTGGCAATCTAGGTAATTATAGATTTTTGTTACAGTAAGTAATTTAGAAGGTAGGTTGGGTTTAGCTTAGATTATAAAAATCAATTTATCCCGGACAACCCCTTTAAGGTTTTCCAATAGTTTTTAAGATTAGTTTTTTTTTTTTACATTTAATTGTGTTGCTAGTAGGGGGAGTAAAATAAGAAAACATTGCTTATCTTTCCCTGCTCCTCCATTTCTGGCTGCAACTACTTTTTGCAAGACCCCTGGCTGACTTCAGTGGTGACATGCTGTTTGTGTCAGGTGCAGGGGTGTAACTAGCAAAGACTGGGACCCCCAGCAAACTTTTGACTTGAGCCCCCCCACAGCATAGAGCCTCCTTTCCTGGCCCCCAAACAGTATACCGCCCCATTTTCACACACTATAATGTCCCAAAGTGGCCTCCAGACAGTATAATGTCCCATAGCGGCCCCTCCACACAGTATAATGTTCCATAACGGCCCCTCCACACAGTATTATGTCCGACAGTGGCCCCTCCACACAGTATTAGGTCCCACAGTGGCCACTGCGCATGGTATTATATCCCACAGTAGCTCCTGCACACGGTATTATGGCCCACAGTGTCCCCTGCACATGGTATTATAGCCCACAGTGGCCCCTCCACACAGTATTATGGCCCACAGTGGCCCCTGCAGACGGTATTATGTGCAATGGAAAGAGTGGACCGGGGAGAGATAATGCTTTTTTCATTATATCATTTTTTTCCCTTTTAAAGAGTATCTGTCACCAAGTACAAAACACCAAATGCCATACATTATTTGAGTGCCACTGTGCCCCTAAACAAGTTGGTGTTTTTATTTATATATATGATATGGCCCCTGGAACATTATATAAGAGCTACTTTATATATAACCTTCTAGGGGCCATATCTTTTAAACAGGTGGATGGATTTTAGAAACAAAAAAGCCAGTTTGATCAGGAACACAGCGAGAATCAAATGATGTATGGCATTTAGGACTTTGTACCAGATCCTCTTTAAAGTGGTTGTCCAGGATAAAGAAATCCAGTTTTTTGTTTTTTTGTTTTTTTCACAACAGCAGCTCAAAAGTGCACATTTTCTGTTGTATTGCAACTTAGTTCGATTCAACAACAGATACAAGCCATGGAGAGGTATGCCATGGAGTTTTCGGGGAAAAAAATAAGCCATGTTTTTCTTATCCATGACAACCCCTTTAAAATGTAACTCCACATGGATTGCTAAATGTAGCTCTATGTAACATAAACATGTATTATAAAAGCTGTGATTTAGAAACACATCATGAAACCCAATCTGCTTAATGGGTTTGCTCATTTCAGCCACATTTTAGTAGGACAGCGAGCATGCAGGAATGAAATCTCCATAGGCAGACATCAGCAGTATTGGAGAGATCAGTGGTCTTCAACCCTGCACTGTCATAAACTCAGGAAATAAGAAAGAAGCATTACTTCAATAATAAATGTGGAATTTATTCACCTCTAAGTATATGCTTTATTATTGAAGACAGTGGAGTGATGTTTCCTTTATATATTCTGAATTTAATGGTAGAGCCTATTTCTCTGAAGCTTTTCATCACCCATATTGGATTTTTCACAGTGCTGCTTTAATTTCAATAGCTTTTTTTTGGCACTGTTACAAGATGTCGCCTTCCCAACAACTAAAATTTCTTCCCTTCTTCTTTTTGTCTCTGGGGCAAATACCCATTATGGACTTCAAAACTGCTCCTTGACATAAAAAAGTGAGGTGCCATGTTCTATCACATGCTGGATGTGTTATCACATTCAGGCGTGTAACTAGGTTTTGACTGGGGTCCCCCACCTGGCCCCAACATGATAAAATGCCACTTTGCTGACCCCCAAACGGTGTAATGCCCCCTTTCTTGACCCCTTAACACAGTATATCCCCCTTTGCTGAACGCCACACAATATATTACCCCTTTATTGGCACCCACAAAGTATAACGCACCCTTTACTGACCTCCCACAAGGTATATTGCTGCCTTTATTGGACCCCACAAAGTATTTTGCTCTTTATGGGCCTCCATGCAGTATATTGCCAACTTTTTTGGCTCCCATACTGTATACTGGCACCTTTCCTGGCCCCCCACACAGAATACTCTGGCCCCAATACAGTAAGTGTCCCCTTTACATGTCCCCATACAGTAAGTTCCCCTTTACAGACCCTCATACAGTAAGTGCCCCCTTTAGGCTGCTACCTACTTTATTACTCCCGATATTCATTTACCCATCCTGTCCATGAACTCCTCCGCTACAGCTCTTGCCTGCTTCTGCATATTACAGCAAGACATTGAACAGCATCAGGACATGACATTTGGATGCTGTTCAGTATTGAAATGAAAAGTGCAGCATCCCCTGGAAGCTGAAGGCAAAGCGGAGGAGGCTGAGGGGGAAATATTGTCTGGTACCAGCTGGAGTAATTCAGTACTGTAGGTAGCAGCCTATTAAAAAAGAAAAGCAGTAGGGGGTCCCATAGCAGCCTTGAAGTTTCACTAAGAACATAGATGAGGGGTATTGTTACATGGGGATGCAGAAGTGGGAGTTGCACAATGACCCCAGTGCATAAGGTGGTCCAAAGATACATCAATGATATATGAGATACCAGTATTATAAATGGAACATAGTGTTTGGGACCCTGTTACAAATTTTGGGACCCAGGAACTTCAAGGTACATCTCTTGCATGGAGGCAACATTCAGTGACAAATTCAGTCCATATGCTTTCATATTGTGTATGTACTCCTTTGTCCCACTGTACAGACTCCATACATGCAGATTGCTCTCTATCTATAGCTGAAAACTCCTTGCTCTGGCGATTACACAGTTTTCATCTGTATTCAGAATAAATCTGCAATTATATAGTTCATTAACCCCCTGCTGTGCCTAAAGTTTCTCTTCTGGAGATCACCTACAGAATAACAATGGCAAATCCTTATCTCAGCTCTATCTAGCATCCTGTTACAATCCTTCACTTATTGGTTGGCGTATTAGTGCTATAACATAGGGTTAAAACCAGAGGTATAACTAGAAAAGTCTGGAGCAAAAGCTAAGGCTACTTTCATACTGCCATCATGTTGATGGCGTTTCTGATCCGCAAAAGATCAGAATAACAGACATTAAAGATTCCAGACATTCCAGATTGACGGATACAAACAGAATACTTTCCTTTTGTGTCCGTTATCGCTGACAGCAGTGCTAAAATATAAATGGATGGTCCTTTCTGTCGGCCTTACATTTTTTTAATGAAAAAAGCACACTCTTGTGATCTCTGGATCAGAATAATGGACTTTGAGGGCAATGGGAAACCGGCTTAATAGGGTATTTAATCATGCATACAGTCTGCGAATTATATTATATATAATGGTGCAATATCCCGGCCAGCTCCTGATCCACTGACCAGAACCCTCACACAGATCTACTGTGTAGTGTAGTCATTTCAGAAGAAAAACCACCAGACACTCTTTTATACTGGAACCAAAACTTTACCAAAACTCTTCAGGTACACATAATAAGCGATCAACACACAAGGAACAGTACTTTATGGCAAGCAACTCTAGTCACACACACGAGCCGGTTTGCATTACATTTGCTCCAGCAGGCGATAGTCCCTACCACACTCATGGAACAGGTCTCCAGTGCCTCGTAACACAGTAGTGCAGACTGAGCAATTGAACAGACTTGCCTGACAACAACTCCCACAAAGATGTGACAGCTTTCCTAGTCATAGCGTGACCCCTTACCCTGGTGTGACCAAACTGTGATATCACAGCTAGTGAGGGGTGATACCACAAAACATATCTAAGCAACTACTTCCATGGTGCAACACCTAGGCTAAAAAAAATGTCCCATCTGCACACATTGCACCTGCAAAGAAAACACAGCAATATACACTTTGCATTACCAACACATACAGCACATACAGAAAATATGACATTGACAAACTGCGTTATTCAGGGAATGCTAACCTGTCTTGGTTAAGGATTTAGAGTATGGCCATCTATAGTCATCCACTTAAGGTTGTTTAACTAAGGAGGTTAACCTTCACATTCTTACATCTACCCTTGGATACTCTGATGTCATCCTCAACAATAGTTCAACTCTAGGAAAGAAGATCAACAAATGTATCCTTACCTTTCTTCTACCCATAAGTTATCCTCACCCTGGCGAGTCTAAAAACTGTTAAATTAACTGTAACTTCTATGGGTTGCCAGAAATAGGTCAATTAGGCTATGGTAGGGGTTCATCTGAAACTTAGTGACTTACAGATGACGTCTGTGACTTTAATCAATCACATATCCCGTATCTTCCATCCGGACCGCCATGAACACATATTCTAGCTGTGAACTTGTTACTATAAAGTGTACAACACACATCTTTGACTCCTCATTTTTTCAGGCATCTGACCCACATTAGCTTTACGTACACAAAGTCCTGCTGTTACCCCAATTATGAAACATAAAACCCCCTGGAAATGAATACTACCCCCAGTGTGCATCTTTAAATTAATAATACCCTCTGTGTGCTCCCACAATAAAACCCCTTGTGTGCCTGCTTAAACGAATAAATCCACTGTGTTCTCCCTCAATAATACCCCAGTGTACTTGCTCAAATTAGTAATAGGTTAATAATGCCCTTTATATTATGAACCCATGCATATGCCCTCTTATTTTACAGGGTTTGTCCAGGATTAAAAAAAAAAAAAAACTGTATGCAGGCATCAGGGAGGTGTAAAAAATACACTGGGTTGGATGTTTCCTCTGCTCCTGTTGAGTACCTCGCCTCAGACGGCAGATTGCAGAATCCCTGAGGTGGCAGCACTGAGAGCATTTTTGGGAGGAATCTCACTAGGTGCACCCAGTGGTTTTGTTCAGACCAAACACGTCTGAAACAGAACTTGTACTTTTATACTCTGGGGTCTCTTCAGACCCCAGAGTATAATGACCAGAGGCTCAGGGGAGGTGATCAAATATAACAAACTTAGTTACTCTTCTCCCTCTGGGCTCTTCCAGTCTCAGAGACATCATGACCATTACACAAGGCAGAAGACAGATCAGGAGAATAATCACATCGAAAAACTTGTAAGTTTCTAATTACATTTGATAGTTGTCCCACCATGTTCACAGCATTTCTTTTTTCATTTCTATTTGCTGCTTTTTAACAAATTTACCTCCCATTCCCCCTCCTGTTACATCTATCCACATCAGTCTCTCATCAGTTTCCAATCTCTCTTCATCTTCCTCAACCACCTCAACCCACCTTGTGCTTCTGTGCAACAATTAGACCCTCTCACAAATCACTTAACCATCTGCTGTCTCTCTTCATTATCCTTTTACTAGCTGAAGGGGACATTTCTCCAAACCCATGTTCCTCCTCCTTCTGCTAACCGTAACTCTCACCCTATCAATATTTGCTGTTTGCCGTCTTCTTCTCCACCACCAGTTTCTTTCTCTTGTGTGCTCTGGAAAGCCCATTCAGTCTGCAACAAACTTTACATTATTCAGGATCTCTTCATTTCAAAGTCTTTTAGCCTGTTGGCTGTCACAGAAACCTAGAAGTGTGGAAAAAAAAATATATATATATACTTACCTTGATCCCATAATACTGGGCACCTGAACTCTTGCCCCCTTCTTGTTCTAACCTGTACCAACCAAGCCACTTCTAACCAAGCCACTGCAAGCACTGTGACCACAACAATACTACATCCAGGCACAGTGATGTCTTCACACCTGTCTGTCCCAGGACATAGATGTGCTGTGGTGGCTTGTAGCCTACAGATACGAATGGTACAGTAGGCAGCCAGTGGATACAATTGAAATGGCTGGTTTCTAATTGCTGCTGCCCCCTCTGCCCACCTCGCTAACTATGCTTCATGGCTCACACACATATTTTTATGCTCACATGTTACATGTGAGCTGCTTCACACACACACACACAAATTACATAATTCTTTCTATATACTGGGAGACAAAAATACCTTATTATAGAATTTTTTTTATACCACCAATAATGTCAGTTCTGAAAATTAGAGGTAGTTTGGTATTTGTAACTATGGAAGTGTATTGTATTACATAGATCACCCTCTTTCCTTGGTCACATATAAAAATAAACAAAAAAGAATATAAACACATTAGGTATCCCCACATCTGAAAACGCCAGAACTATAAACATATAGCAATATTTATCCCATACATTTATCGTTGTTGGGGAAAAAAGTCATAATGGCTGATCCGCTGGTTTGTTTTTTTTTGCCTCCAAAAATGGAATAAAAAATGATCAAAATAACAGACAATCCCAAAAAGGGCATCAATAAAAAGTACAAAATGCTCTGCAAAAAAGCACCTTAGACAGCGTCATACATGGAAACATAAGAAAGTTACCAGTGTCAGAATATGGCATTAAAATAAAAGCTATAGAAAATAGGCATCTCTGTGATCAGGCCAACCCACATAATATAGATAGTTACACACTAAATGCCATACACTAAAAACCCACAAGAAAATTGTGGAAATTAAGTTTTTTTAATTCCATCCCATTCAATTTTTTTTCAAGCTGACTAGTACATCATACATAATAAAAGGTACCATTCCAAAGTACAATTTGTCCTGAAAAACAAAGCTCCCATATGGCTCTGTGAACAGAAAAATAAAAAAGTAATTTTTTTTGGAAGTTGGGGGGTGAAAAACAAGAATGAAAAATGCCTACAGTGGGAAGGGTAAAGAAGATTTGGGTGTCTCAAATGAATCTCAAAGAATTTTCAGTGTATGTGTGTTCCTTTTATCAAACAGCTTGTTAATTCTGTATCTGGATGTGTCTCCTGTACTGCATTTGTATCAATTTTTGGATGGGGACAGGATGGGGGTTGTGAAACAGTGGCACTTATGTCTTGAGCAGTGTTTACTTGAAAGGAGCTGAGCTGCAATACCAGATATGGCTTACAGTCAAGAGGGGCACTGTTCCTGTAAAAACATCCAACCCTCCACTCTAATTCTGGACAATCCCTTAAGATATTTCCTTGTTATAATTTGCATCACTGTTGACGTCTTGTGATATAAATATCCTATAATGTATTTATGAGCGCAGTGATAAATAATTAAGTCATGTTACACATTGGGAAAGATGACTTCTCCTACAAAGTGATTCATTTTTCATGGCCTTTTTTTGCAAGTTGGAAGTTTAGTTTTTCTAAAAATGAATTAAAATAATTTTCCAAACATTCGGGCCCCAGGGTGTTAATAATTCACTAAAAGACGCTCTGTAATACAAACAGGGACTGGCAGCATTTATTTATTATGTACAAGGTTTAGTTAGTGGCGATGACTGTGAAGCTGGAACTTAACCAATGCTGTCCACAAGACACTCAGAAATAATACAAATGTCGCGTAGCCATGGATTAACCACCAATAATAATGGATTTGGGAATTAAATTTTTAAAATACTTAAATTATTTTCTATTGATATCAATAATACAAAAAAATAAAATTGAATATAATAATAAAAAATTTATACAAATAAAAAACATACACATTAAAACAAATTAAAAAATCCACCAAAATCACTCCTGTCGTGCAACCGAGGATCACTGTGTCGCCCTGTGACTTGTTCACCAATGTAAGTGAATTGAGTTAACTTGTGACCCTATGATACTGTACCCGAAAGAGAAAAGAAACAGCACCAAGCGCTAATAGCATAATACTGTTAGGTTAGAGAATGAGATGGATATGAGACGAGTAAATGCTCACCTTTTTATGTTGTGATGAGCTCACAATAACTTTCAAAGCATATCAGTCATAAATCTCAATGGACCTTGATAGCAGCCAGAGACCTCATCGACGTAATATTGAAAAATATATGTCACAAATGGCAGAGTAAGAAACGGTGGGAAAAAAGAAGAAGTTCCCAAAAAAGAAGACAAAAGGTTCTGGTCCTGGGTATCAGACTTTAATCCAAATTGGGAAAAACACACAACGCGTTTTGAGCACAGCCCTTTCTCAAGTACATTAGTACCCTTTTTTTGGGAACTTCTTTTTTTTCCAACCGTTTGTTACTCTGCCTATGATGCTGTGACCTTTAGTCGCAAAAAACAAAATTTTTCAACTAGATATCGTAGAACACTTGAGGTCACAGTGCAAACCTTTTCACTTACATTAGTGAACAAATTGTCAAGTCGTAGGGTGACGCAGCGATCATTGTTTGTGCCACAGGAGTCATGGCGTAGCCCTTGACTTATCAGCGATATTAGCCATAGCACATATAGGTGAGATTGAGAGCTCCAATAATTAATTGAAATTATGGTGGTGAGGGGGGAGGGGTACTTGAGACCCATTCCCCTCACAGGTGACTACCTGTTAATAGTTGCTGCGCCACCGATTATAGCACAGTTGGAATTTCCTCTCTATCCCACACTATTCCTGAGCAACAAGCACAGTTAGTTTTGGTGCCTGATGTGCTATTTAAGCTCTATAATGTCAGAAGGGCAGTGTCAGGCAGGGGGTGTGATTCAGAGCTCCAATAAGAGGCGGCCAGTGTCAGAGCTCAGAGTTACATCCCTTGCTTGCTTCTGCCTGACTCCACTCTCCTGACAGTACAGAGTGTAAATAGCATATTCGGCAACAAAAATATCAGCATTGATTGTTCGGGCATGGTGGGTGCTAGAGAAAATTTCAAACTGAGCCAGAATCCGTGGAGGGAGACCTATTAACTGATGTAAAGAAATGGACTTGTTGGGGGTGGTGAAAGGTCCTCTTTAAGTTGTTGTCAGAAGGTGAGGGGGGGACACCCGATTATATTCAGTGCTTAAAGAGGACTTTTCATGTATATGCGGTTTTACATACCGCTAGAAAGCCGACAGCGTGCTGAATTCAGCACTCTGTCGGCTTTCCTGTTATATGCCCCGGGGCTGGAGATGTCAGAGGTCTAAATTTCACCGTTCACTGTCAGAAGGGCGTTCCTCACAGTCTAGCTTGGCGTCCATAGCCCTCTACTGTCAGAGGGGGCGTTCCTTACAGCCCAGTGATGACGCTGAGCTGTGAGGAACGCCCTTCTGACAGTGAACGGTGAAATTTAGACCCCCAATATCTCCAGCCCCGGGTCATATAACGCTGAATTCAGCGGGCTGTCGGCTTTCTAGCGGTATGTAAAACAACATATACATGACGACGTGAAAGGTCCTCTTTAAACTAACACCGGACCACACACAAATCAGTTGTTGCAGCAGCCTCTGTGTACCGGAAGCTGCTAGTGGACAGTTAGTGTGTGCTTTGCTGCTCCTACTCAAGTGGAACCACCGCTATGCAGTGGACAGGGCTGCTGAGCCTCTTCTATTCCTTGAATAGGAGCGTTGATGCATGCTCTGCCCATCCAGTAGCACCTTCTGGTACTTGGAGGCTGCTGAAAAAGCTGATCTGTGGGGATCCGGGTATTGGATCCCGACAGATCATATACTGATGACCTCTCCTGTGGCCGGAGAAACCCTTTATGTGCCTTCATGAGCAGGTAGCTTGGCCCAAGGCACATTCTTTGCACAGGGGCCCTCTGTAGTTTGTGTCCGCCCCTGAGAGTGACCGCACAGTTTTCAATAAACGCTAAATGATGAATAGCAGATGTATATTGCTATGCAGATTTATATTTCTCCTGCTTCCTCTCTTAGGCTAAGGCCCCATGTTGCGGAAACGCCAGGAAATGGAATGAGATTTTATTTAATCTTATCCCTACATTGCAGAAAAAAAGCGCTGTGGAAAATGCAGTGTTTTAAAGAACGCTTGTGGTTTTGAAAAACATGTGTTTATTTTACCTGTACAAACATCCTGTAGACGTATATGGGGGTGAAGCAAAAATGCACAACACACGTATCTTTCTGCAGTGTTTTTGCAGTTTTTTTCTGCAGGCTATGATTTGTTACATGAAAAGAAATTAACTATAGATTCTAAAATCTACTACAGTTAATTTAAAAAAAAATACAAATAACACATTTTTCATGTGTTTCTTGTGCTTTCAAGTACAAGAAGGAATCTTACAATTCTTACTGCTGACATCTATAAGTCAAATAGATATGATATCCAAGTATACCATACCTATTTACTGCCTTTAAGAAGGTAAGAGTTCAGTCTTATTGCCAGCACCCCATTGTTGGAAGTCCTGTGCCTCATGTGACTACTGACAGGGATGCTTTAACCATAGGGCCAAGGATGCAGCCGCATCGGGCACTATGGTTGAGGGGGCCTCCACAGCCGCCCCGGATCGAGTGGGACAGTCCCACATTTCTGGTGCTGTCTCACTGTTCAGGGCGGCAAGCAGTGATTTCAACTCTTAGGACACAGATCGAGGTTGAATACAATAGTGGAGCATGCAGCTTTCAGCTGCATGCTCCAATATTCAGCCTCCAGCAATGAGCGCTGAACCGCAGACACTACAGCCGGAGCCTGCAGGTCTATGGGAACAAGGTTTGGTGCGTATTCTTTGTTTTGTTTTGTTTTTTATTTTTATGTAACATTGGTGGTTGAGGAGGCAGGGAAAATTAAATTTTGGGAGGGGTATTTTGGGGGGCCCACTTTCAAAAAGTTTGCACAAGGCCCTCCAATGAGTTAAAACTGCCCTGACTACTGAGACTAATCAGCGGTTACATAAGGCACAGGGCTTCTAGCAATGAGGTGCCAGCAAAAAACTGAACGGACACTGGCAGCAGAGACAGGGTGCTAGGGACAGGTGGATACGCTTATTTGTTTAATTTTATACCTCCCCCCGCCCAAGACACAAGATTCTCCAATTCCTGGACATCCCCTTTAGGCTGAGGCCCTGCATTGCAGAATGTAGTTTTTTTTTTATTCAGATTTTGCTGTGTTGTTTTTGAGCCAAAGCCAAGAATGGCCACAAAAAGAATAAGAAATATCTAGAAAGTACATAGACCTCTACCTTCTGCTCAGTCCACTCCTGGCTTTGGCTCATAAAATCACAGTAAAATCTTCAACAAAAAAAGCTGCGTTTCCACAACGTGGGGCCTCAGCCTTAAAGGGTTTATCCACCTTTCTAATGTTAATAACCTATCCTTAGGATATAAATATTACAGCCAGGGCTACAGCAGATCAGCTTTTCCAGAATAGCGCGTACCGGTAATGTTAACAATTCCTGGAGCCATGCTGCTGACTCAATGTACAATGTGTTGCAGTGGGTTTAGGTAATGCAGAGGTGCGCATCCTATAGCACGTGAGAAGCACCGCTCCTGACATGTTATTACTGGGAGCTGCACTGTTTTGGTACAGCTTATCTGCAGGGGTCCTGGTTGTCCCCTACAAATGTAATATTGATGGCCTGTCCAGTATTAGAAAGGTGGATAACCCATTTAATATATGGGGGCATAATTTACATTATGAGGACAGAGAACACAGTGGTTGAAAGATACCCAGCTTCCCGCACAAAGTACTACAGTGCCAGTTGTCCCCACAACCCCCGCTTCCTCCAGTTTCCAACATGGAACCTATTGTTAAAAATTTTAATCCTATCCCTAAGGCCACACATTCACATGCACTAAAACAGTGTCTTTGACTGTTGCAAAAATCCTGGAATTAGAAAAGTGAATGAGAGTTTTGTGGAAAACACTACAGAAAAGCTTTGTTTTAAAATACATGCATGTTTTTACAAAGTGCAGCATGTTAATTTTACCTGTAGAAACACTGCGTGTCCCATACATTTACATGGGTAGGGGAAGGCAAAAAATTAAAAATGCAAGTATTTTCCGCTACATTTCTGGTGCATTTTTTCTGTAGCGTTTTTTTTTTAGCTGTGTTTTAAAAGTCTTCCTTGCAGGACTTTTCTTTCCACCAAGTGGAATCTGTGGCGGAGTTTCCAACGCAGATGTGAACTTAGCCTTAGCCAGCTAACCATCTTCACACACTGCTGAAACAAACCCACCGTGCAAAGTTTTTTAAAGTATTTTGAAGCTATGGCATTTCAAATATTGCTGCAGATTCTGTGGTGATTTTCAACCTTTGCAATGCAAATCTGAAACTGTAGATGAGTGAACCGGATTCGTCCCGAATTTTGTGAACGTTTTGTGTTCGTATAACAAGTGGAAGTCCAGGAGAGGTGTAAAAAAATAACAAACATTTATACTCACCTTCTCTAATCTTTTCTGGGCCTCTTCGCGTCATCCAGTGCTCTATCTCTCGGTCTCCTGGGTGACGTCATGTGCCCGGGATCACTGCTGAGGCCTTTGATTGGGCCTCAGTAGTCACATGGGGCATGCGGAACGAATCAAGGGGTCAGCTCATCTGAACTCAAGACAAAACGAATCTTCAGAGGTTCACCCATCTCTAGTTGAAACCCACTCTAGCCACATGGGTAAAAGCCGCAGTTAAAACCAGTCACAGGTGGGTCTGCTGCAGGGTGTCCCACAAAGGACTACCATATGTATCTGTAGCTTTAAGCCAGTGTTTTTAGGCACATGGTAACTCCTTGAGCTGAGAAAATGAACTAACTTTACCTGTGGCACTAAGGGAAACCATAGATGCCTTGACCATGGTACTACCAAGTGCCATATGACAAACTCACCTTAACTACAGAAGGATGTAGTCATGTTTAATGCTGAAGTGCAAGGGACTTACTAACAATCCTGTACAATGGCTCTGTTACATCTGACTAAGCTGTGCTACATATGTATGCTCTGTATATCTATCTATATCTATATCTTTTATATCTTTTTATATATATATATATATATATATATATATATGCACTGGTTTAATAGTAATAATCACTTCTATTATAACCAATTGCCCCAGCACTCAGGAATCAATACAGCTCCAGTGGTTGCTGCTCACACAGTGTAGAGACATATTCCAGGGTTTATAGATTTGTATAGAAAGCAATCTGTCTCCTTTCTTAACAGGGTAATCATGCATGACAGGCTACAGTTAACCCTTTGCTACTGCAGTTTTGCCTCAGGATTGAGTCCGACCAGTTCAGAACAATAACCTGATTTATTGATTTAACAAACTGGTGGCTAATTGCGGTGGATTATTGATGTTCGGACTGGAAATGTGTGTCATGTCCAGTAAATAGTGGTTTTACTGGGAAAAAATGTATATACTGTATCTATACAGATGTAGCAGAGCTGAGATTGTCAAACGTAGCAGAGCTGTGACTGACAGATCTTGCAGGGGAGAGATTGATTGATATGCAGAACTGAGATTGCCAAAGACACCAGATTAAATAGAACTAAGATAGCAGTGCTGGAATTTCTTGATGTAGATCTCAGTTTTGGCTAATATACTGAGTACTGGATCATGTATCCCATTTTTAGCTCATTTCTAGCAAAACTGAGAATGTCAGATGTAGCAGAGGTAAAGTTGCTAGAAATAGCTGCATTCGGCACAATTCATAACAACTGACATCATTATGTGCTGGTTTATCTGTGGATTGATATAGGACATCAGGTAAACCTACCACACTCTCCAAAACTGTCCATATACATAAGATATTTATTTGCAGACCTTTGGCACATGCAGCCAAATCTGGTGAATTCTGCAGAGAATGTGATGTCTATGTCGCTCATACACATAAGATCAACAGCAGATGCTACTAAGATGATTATCAATGATCTGCAGATAAATATCTCATGTGTATGGCCAGCTTTAGCATTACTATGCAGAACTAATACAGTCCTACAGAGTCAAATAACCTACTCATCTCTACTATATAATATTAGTATTATTACTACTGCTAACCACACATACCCTTAAGGCTGAGTTTGCAGACTGGCACACATCATGGCAATATATGGTATTATCTTTGTAGTTTTTACTAAAACTGCAAGTAAAGCAACTATATTATTTGACCATATAGACTATAAATGATTCAGCCCCAAAGAGTTATATATGCATATACACACTTAAATGTTGATGTAGCAGTGCTGAGTGTGTTGTGACCATAAAGGAGTCATGATGATACACAAATGACCAATTCAGCTCTTCTACATAATACATATATCCATTAACTATTGCAGTGCTGATTGATCACATAGTATTACATGCCTATCAGAGTAGATTCTCCTTACCTTTATTAGTCGTGTATAGGACCAAGAGAGCAATGAGACCACATGTCACCAAGAAGAGCAGCACAGAGAGGCCAATTTCTACGATGCTCCAAGACTTTTTCACAGATTTATTGGATTTTTCTACAATGTCCATTTGACTCTCGGATTTCCCCATAATTGTAACTCTTCAAAAAAAAAAAAAAAGAAGAAGAAGAAAAAAATATAAGATGTTAAAGTGGCGGAGCCTATGATCTGATGCCCACAGCCTGAGCAGCTCATAGGAAAGAGAGAATGAAGAAACAGAGAGAGAGAAAGAGAGAGAGGGGGGGTGCAGAGATATTAACACTAGAGGCAGAGATGCAACCAAATGACAGCAAGTAGAGAGAATAGCGCACATCAAGGGGAAAGGGTTAATAATGAAGATCTATGAGGACACCAAATGCTGCGGAGACATTGTGCAAATCATCCCATAATTACATGTATTTCTCCATCTGATTGTCCACAGTTTTGGCCGCTTCATTTTCCATTTCCCCCAAGTGTATGGTGAAATTTAGAATAAATTTTATGTTTTTATGTTTTCTGCCTTTTTATCCTTTGGTTTGTATTGCAGGGTCCAGGGACTGAATATTATAGATGGAGCAGTTGGTGCGGCTGGCAGATTATATCCAGACAGTGAAATTGTGCTCCCTCTTCAGACTTCATTGAATCAGCAGGGGATATCTATTGACCCTTATGATGATAACAGCCATGGGATCTGCTTAGTGCATTAGAAATCATAGTCATTGCAATTCTGCCCCCTTTACTCAGGATCCATGCTGACTGCTCCAGGGCGTCTTCTGTCACAGCAGGATCTTATGGTGCCTCCCTGGTGCTTCTATAGCCAAGTGTCCCCCTCGTCACTCCCTGCTAACTCCTTAGGAAACTTCTGTGTTCCAATGAGCGGCTTCAGGGCTTGGAGTTACTATATCATCTACAGTGGGTGGGGAGGGAGGTTTAAAAACACAGAAAAAAAGCAGGAGGGAGGGCACAGACAAGCACTAATTCCGCTTGACACTAGAATATACCTGTGAATATGCACTAACCCAGTCAGTGCATTAATATAGACTGGTAAGGTATAGGAATCTGTATTGGAGGACTGAGGATTAACCCTTTGATACATGGTTAATAGAAATCAAAGCATCAGGGCATCAATAGATTCATAGTATTTCCTCAGCTTATTTTAAGTTGTATTAAAGGGCATTACAGTAAATTCTCTAATATTTTCTTAAACCTCTATCAAGCCAGTAAAAATTTTGTTCAGATCTTTAGTATTTGTAGCTCTTCCTGAGAATGTTGGGTGACAACCAAAGTGGGCACTATTACAGGGATATTCCAGTTTCATAGGATGTAGTAACTTAGTTTGGAAGGCTTGAAAAGACATCCAGTTCAGTCTATCAACCTGCAAGGCTGAATATTCTGTTACTTGCTGAGTGATAGGAGTCTGCAGGGTTTGGGTTGTAGCAGCACTGTGCAGGGAAGAATTTAGGAGCTATAATGTTCCTCAGAGCATCTACATCTTACGCTAGGTTCAAAGAAGCATTGGTGTTCCCGTTCTTTGGGACCCAAAAACGGAAACCCAATCCGCTTAAAAAGCAGTTACCCACAGAAACCTGCAGACTATAATGGGGTCTGCTGGGTTTCTGCACAAAATTAGCGAGAGAAAAGTCCTCCACATATTTCAAGAGGAATCAGGGACAGAATCCCCGAACAGTCACCCAATACAGGTGTGACCGAAGCCTGAGGAAGTGGCCTATGATTCTACTGTCATGCCGTTACTTGCTATAACTTGAAATAATAATAATAAATTTAATTTATATAGTACCAACATATTCCACAGCACTTTACAAATTGCAGGGTTCAAGTACAGACAAAAAGATACAGTACATTACAGAGTAAAAAGTCACTTCACACAAGAAAAAGTCCTGAGGGTCCTGCTTTCAAGGATTTACAATCTATGTGGTAGAGGGCTTGACACAAGAGGTAGCAGGGGCGGCATAGGAGTTAGTATTGCTTATACAGTGTCCAGCTTGGGAGGAGGGCTCAAGGAGTTCAGTTGAGTGTACTTGGCCTACCTGTGACATCACCACCATTACTACTACTCCCATCCTTCGGTTCCCTTCATTGAGTTGCGGAAGGGGTGACACAAGAGGTAGCAGAGGTGGTATAAGGAGGTAACATTGCTTATACAGTGGTCCAGGGGTTTTTAAAGGTTAATTTAACCACTCATACTGTATATATAAAGCTGTACGAGCCGTCACCAGTCAGTGTCCTTTTAGGTGCAGATGTTTGCCTGGATATACAATGACGAGCAAAAGGGTAACAATGTTTTGTATTTTTGACTTTCAGGCTCCATATTTCACCATCCACTACAGCTTGGAACGTGAGACTACCATCATTTTATAGACAATCATCTTGTCTATCTTATACATGAATTTGACCTACAACTATTTAGCAAATAATTAGTTATGCAGATTATTCTCATGTAACTGCATTGTTACTGTTTTGCTCCTAAAATCTAAATTTTAACTTCTATTATTTTATAAATCCACCTTTGGCTTTCAACACTGCCTGAATCCTTCTGGACATGCTCTCGATCGAAATCTGGTCCCAGGTCTCTTCTAAACGTTCCCAATGTTGGTGCATACTGGTCAACTCACTTGGGTACAAATACAGCTTTTTCTTCAACTCTACCCATAAGTGTTCAATTAGGTGGATGTCTGGGGACCAATCCAGCCCTTCTACTTCATTGTCATTTAACTATTTTTGTGCTAATCTCAACATATACTTCAGGTTGCTGTCCACCTCTTGGTTTTTGAATGGATAGACAGACTTTATTTCGTATTCTTCCAGCTGTCACGGTACCCACATGATGTGGTTTGGCAATTTTCCTGGCCGAGAGACCACTATTAATGAGCTGGATGATGCTGTTTCTCTTTACTCGAGAAATCTTCTTCATGGCTGATACTTGATTTGAACCAGTGACCTTTCACTTAGTAATCAACCTAATAACACACTGAGCTATTAGGGAATGTGAGAACAGGTTGAAATTTGTCATATACAAGAAGGGAAAGATTTTTCCACCACCAGGAGCAAAACAGTAACAATGCAGTTACATGAGAATAGTCTGCATAACTAATCATATGCTAAATAGTTACAAGTCAAATTTATGTATGATATAGCCAAGATGATTATCTACAAAATGATGGTCGTCTCATGTTCAAAGTTGTAGTGGATGGTGAGATATGGAGCCTGAAAGTCAAACGTTCAAAACATTGTTACCCTTTTGCTTGTGAGTGTATAAGGTTACAGTCCAATAAGGCATCATGTCCTGAGGGGAAATGTGGGACCGTGAACAGAGGAGGGTTAGTTTTAGGGAGCTTAACTGTGGAAGGTTTTAGATAAGGAATTGTGATAGAGCTGTATGAAGACATGTGTCTTTAGGATGCACTTGAAACTGTAGAAGTTTAGAGTTAATCTGATTGTCCGGGGTAGAGCATTCCAGAGAAATGGCGCAACTCAGGAGAAGCCTTAGATAAGGGAGTGGGAGGTTCTCATAATAGAGGATGTTAGTCTTAGGTCATTTGCCAAATGGACAGCACAGGTTGGGTTATAGACAGAGATGAGCGAAGAAATTTAGGACAGAACAGCACCATAGAGAGCTTTGTGGATGATGGTGATAAGTTTATATTATATTCTATAATGAATAGGCAACCAGTGCAGTGACTGGCACATACCAGAGGCATCAGTGTAGTGTTTCAACTCATAGACGAGCATGGCCGCTGAATTCAGAATAGATTGTAAAGGGAAGTTACAGTAGTCAAGTTGAGAGTGAATTAGGGTGACAATAAGGGTCTTTGATGTTTCCATGGTAAGGAAAGGGCAGATTCTGGAGATGTTTTTGAGGTGAAGAAGACATGAGCATGCAAGTGATTAGATTTGGGGGATAAAAGAAAAGTTTGAGTCTTACCAGACTTTTAAAACTGGTAAGACCGCAGTTTTAAAAGTCCTGTTTCCTGAATATGTGGCTATACAGAGTTTTATCCTCTGTTTCTGCATCATTCAGGATTTACTGTTCTGGAGACTTAAAAAGTTGGGAGACTTTATTGGGTGTAAACCAGTTTTCCCAAAATCAGGTATTCTACAAATTATAAAAATGTTTAATTGCAGAAGGTAAAGCCCTATTCACAAGACCAATGTTAACGTGTCAACGGCCGTTTCTTTAATGGCCACCACACGGCTGCATTAAATTCAAAGTGAATGGGGCTATTAAATAAGTCATGTCTTATTTCTGATCATTTTTACTGATCCCTCAATTGATTCAAATCTATGAGGGACCTGTGAAAATGGGTGCCCTTCGGATACAAAATGTGAAAAAAGTCACTTTTTCATGACCGTTTTGTCCATCAGTCAAGTAAATGCATCTTAACTCAGGTCCTTTGTTTTATGAGGTTTGAGATTTCCCTATGTTATGTGCCATTAAAGGGATTGTCTAGGACTTCACTATAAGAGGACTAGCCTTAGGAAAGGTCATCATTATTAGATCAGTGGGGGGTCTGACTCCTGGCAGTCCTGGGACTGAGCGTGCAGTATCTTTCCCAACTGATACGGTATGCTGTGGCTTCAGGCAAACAGCTGATTGGTAAGCGGACAAGACCCTCCAATCTCACCTTAATGACCTATCCTAAAGACAGGTCATCAGTAGTAAAGTCCTGGACAACCCCTTTAATGATAGCAGATGCCCACTAAAATAAAAAAATGTAATCTCAAATTCCAAATCCTACCATATGCTATGTATTATGCTGGTGTGCTTTGTATTATTCTGGTATTTCCCTTATGCGAAAAAGGGGCCTTTGGGCCTACCCAAGCATCAAGGCTCAGATGTACCTGCAACCTCTGCACACCCTATGGATGCCAACAAGCATTCCTGTTGTGGTCTTCCCATGGTGGTAATGAGTGAGGCAACACAAAGCAGAGGGGCTCAATGATCAACTGGCCCTGAGGGGCCCAAAATCTTCTAATTCTGCTATAGTATAAATCCTACCACAACATTTTTTTTGCAGATTTATTGTCCATGCCAATATAAAGTCAGACGGCGATTTCTGGCATGCTTGCATTTGTAATAAAAGTAGAAAAAAATGGTGCAATTCACTGCTGATAACAAAAAACTCATTGGACGTAATCTGGCTGCCATGGAGAAGTATGCAGTTGCTGATACTGGCATAATCTGCATTTTTCAAGTTCCACAGTCTTCCGTGATGATATCCAGTCATATTACATTGGTTCTATGCCCAGGGGCAGTTTCTTTCTCACATTTTATTTTCTCTAGAATCATGCAAATTCTAATGTTTACATTATGTATCAACAGTCTGCAGGTTATCTCAGGTTATCTCTTCTACACTACGAGAACAGTGGCTTCTAGTATACTGAAGTCATGCATGCATGAAGTCATACTGCCATTTCCCACAGATTGTGAGCGACTCCATATCACTGGTGACATCTTGCTTAATTCTACCTATAATAGTGAGGAAATTTGTAAAACTTTCCTCCCTTTATCTTAAAGTATACTTGAAACTGTCATTTCAAGTGACTTTTCAGGATAAGCTGTTGAGTGTGTACATGAGGAGCATTTCTGGTAATTGTATGTCCTGGCAATTTTCCCGTCTGTAGGCACCATCTCTATTTGTCAGTTGTGCCTGAGCTGGAAAGTTGAGACTAGCTGCTATGATGTCTGTAGACAGCACATAGAGTAGAGGAGATTCTGTCACTATGTCTGTTATACAGAGAAACCACACCATTATGAAGGACATTGCAAAGCAGTTCAGAGCAGTTTAGCTATGAATCTAGTAGCTGTGAGACAGTAAAACACTTACTATAAGCTGCAGCAGCATGTCTGTGTGTGTTTACTTCTTCTTACTCACTGGGTTTCTTCTCCCCTCTCCATAGACCTATATGGGCACCATGTAATTTGATCCATCTGTGAGTTTATACCCTTTTTCTCCAAAAATAAGCCCTACTCCAAAAATAAGCCCTAGCTTGATTTTGCAGGGTTTTTGGAGTAGGCTTGAAATATAAGCCCTACTCCAAAAATAATCCCTAGTTACAGTCAGCGCCACCAGCCCTAGGTTATGTCACAAAGAATAGAAGACAAAGAATAGGCATAACTTAGCTCCCAACCATCCTGGATAGGTGCCCCGCTACTTCCTGCCACAGCAGGGCAAAATCTGTTCATCCACTCCTGAGTCCCGCCTTCCAGCCATTACTGTGCTGTGGATTTGGCTACCTACGTGACCAAACGTCAGGTGCCACTCCTGCTCGCTCCCACAAATGCAGCCATGCCACTACAGTACCTCAACCTTAATGTAAAGGAGAGGAGAAAGAGAGTGCAAGGGGCCACTGCCACACAAAGTGTTTAGAGAGAGAGACAGTAAATTTGTTTAAGACCCACTGACCCTGCACCATCAATTGTGAATGTAAGTTAGGGTTAGTGTTACTAACCCTAACCATTTTACAAGATTCGTCCAGAGCGAATCAGAAAAAATTCTGATTCGCTCCAGTGCCTGAAAAATAAGACCTACCCTGAAAATAAGCCCTAGCCCTTTTTATGGAGAAAAAAAATAATATAAGACCCTGGGTTATTTTCGGATAAACACGTTATCTATCTCATCTCCCAAAACAGATTTAGCAGAGAATTCAGAGTACCATTGATTTATGCCATGTTGGTAAAATGACAGCAACCATTTAAATTATATCAAATTTTATTCTTTATTACATCCAGAGCTGCATTCACAGTTCAGTAAGCTGTCTGTTGCCTGAAATATGTCAGCATGCTGCAGAGTTTTAATGGGTGTAAGAGTCCCCGACCCTTTACAGATACTACCCTTGAAGCATTTGAGAGTCACAGACATGACCCTGCATCTTGAAGAAGCACCATTCCTTAGATGACATGAGTGGTAATGCAGCTAGACTATAATCCATTCCATTAGGTTGGCAGGGAAGGTCAAAGTCCTTTCCAAGGACCTTATATGGAGAAATGTCACCTGGCAGTGATGTTCTGGTCAGCATAACTCCTCAGAAGAGAAGAGGTGCCTGAAAAAAGTGCTGCTGATGGTAGGAGTAGGAGTCACCCGCTTAGAGAAGAGATTCTAGACAGGTAGCTCAGTTGTGCTAAGAGTGACACACATTCCTCCTGGCATGAGATGCAATATGAAAATGAAGGATGGGGGCCAGGAAGAATGGCTAGAGTGTCAGAGTGTAAAATTTAAGTAGCAAGAGATGGCCACATGATCAGTGCCGAGTGGTCTCTCCAGAGACCAAGATTCAAAGCAGCGATCATGACTAGTCCCCAGAGTCGGAACTAATGAGATGACAACACAGCCCCAGACCCAGGCCCAACTGGTTATGAGTAGGATGCAGAGCCAGGCCAGACAGACATAACAGCTAAGCCATTCTTGCCAACTCTCCTGGAACATCTGGGAAGCTCCCAAAATAAGGGGTGACTTCCTGGATTCCCAAAAGAGCTTGCAAATTTCCTGCATCCAGCAGAATGCCCCTGAATCCACCGGACATTACGTCATTCTATATATGAGGTGGGCATGTTATGTACCAGTCACGATACAAAAAGGAGCATTCCCAACACGTTTTCATGACCACGTGACGCGGTGTAGCATGCCTCAATATGGAGCATGGTCTCACCAAAAGGAGGCATATCTACATGAGAAAGTTTGGCTGTGCTTTATTGCTATTCTCCTGATGTCTCCACTCGATTTTAACAAGTATCACCTAAGCCCAAGACAGAGACCAGGCAGAGACCAGGATAGATTGATAACATGTAACTGTAAATATGTAATAGCTGCCATTTTGTGCAAGAGATTGTTGTTGGTAGAGACTGTTATGCAATGAATGGAATTGTAGCCTCCCGTACACTATAACTGTAAATTTGTGTAAAGAAAAGTTTCTGTGCTGCAAATTTTACACTTCCCTCTTTCTCACATAATGAGTAGATTTTAAACTCTGCAAATACAACCCTAATTCCACAAAAAACTAAAATGTCATACAAGCATATTTTATTAACGATAGAGCATAGAATCTGAATTCGGAAGTTACACATTTTTCATTTCATTTGAAAAAATGAACTTAATTTAGAAATTGATGACAGAACATAAAACAAAAGGCTGGAAATGTGTTGCTAATGATAAACAGCTGGAGGGTCAACTTTCAACTAAGTCACATGACTGTGTATAAAAAGAGCATATTAGAGAGGCAGAGTCTCTCAGAAGCAAAGATGGTCAGAGGTTCACCAATCTGTGAAAAACTGCATCTAAAAATTGAGGAACAATTTCAGAAAAATATTCCTCACCATAAAATTCCAAGACTTTGAATATCTCATTATCTACAGTACATAATATCAAAATATTAAGAGAATCTGGAGAAATCCATGTGCACAAGGGATAAGGCTGACGGTCAATACTGGATGCTTGTGATCTATGGGCCCTCAGGCAGCACTACATCAAAACCGCATGAGCTTAAAGTGTGATTAAACCTCCAGACAACTTTGGACTTTCTGGCTTTTTTTTTGAACAAGTGTGTATAGGGTCAGGTTCCGGTCTGGCTTTGGCCATTTAGGCTGACTCTGACTCAAAAGCTAGGAAACTGAGAGCTGGATTGGTTGTGAATAGGGTAATATTAGGGTGATTAATAGTTTTCCCCTTATCCCTTTACCTATTGCAGCCCTTTGTTCCTGACCTCTTTTCAATGAAACCTGCTCCCAAGAAACTTTATGGATGAAGTACAGACCTGATCAACACTCAATGGAGGTCTATTTGCAGCTGTGGGTACAGTAAGACCACCGGTTCCATATTTTTATTGCAAGTTTTCGAGTTTGTTGCTCAAGGTTGATTTATTATTTTATTGTTTTTGGTTGGTGTGGATATTTGGTTTTGGAATCAGGTTTTGTGCATTGGTTGCATGATACTCTCACTGCTCAGCACTTGGTGGTGTGTTTTTTGTTGGATTTAGAGCAGCTTTTTTCGTTAATAGATTTTGTAATATACATTATTAATAAGCATTGGCTTCGTTCTGTGACATACTGCATTTCTTCACTCTTTCCATTGCTTCTCTACCCTGCTTTTTTTTGTGTGAGAAAATGAGGGTTGGGAAGGTCAAGTCAAATGGCTTTATCTCAGGCATTATAAAACGTAGAAGTTTTTTGTGTCATATAAAAGAGGAGAAAGAAATGTCCATGATATATCCGTTCGAAGCCATCATCTCCCATCCTCATTTTCTTGTATGTGACACAGCCTGTACACTCTACTCCTAGAAGTGAAAAAAATTCAGGATTTCACAGAAGGGAACCAAAACTTGTCATATGACAAAATTTAGTATTGACACAAATACTGCCAGAAAATCAAAAGTTGTCTGAAAGTTTAGTTAAGCTTTAAAATCTGGCAAAGAAGACCCAGGATGGTTCAGCAGTTAGAATCCTACATCAGATAAGAATGGATCAACTTTCCTCTCCAAAAACTCTAGAAATTGGTCTCTTCACTTCCTATATGTTTACAGACTATTGTAAAAAGACTTTACATGATATACAATGGTAGACGTGGCACTGTCCCAACTGTTTTAAGATCTGTTACTGCAATCAATTTCTAAATAAGTTAATTTTCCAAATGAAATGTAACAATATCAAACTTTTACATTCTGATATGTGTTCTGTGTTCTGTTGTGAATAAAATATTGTTATAAGAGAATTCCAAATCATTGCATTCTTGTTTTCTATATATCTTACACAGTGTCCCAACTTTTTTTGAATTAGGGTTTTACTTTGTTTTACAGTTTTGTACATTTTTTGAAAAATTTCATGCCTCTATCTCTCCCATTGGAAACAGATAGCAGCTTAGTGCCTATGTCAGACACGTGATCTAACAGGCTAGCTTTATTTTTGTCACCTGGATTCCATAATAAATTGGTCTCTTGTGACAGGAAACCAGGAGAATTGTAAATTTAGTTTTAGCTGTGAATAGAGATGAGAACAATAAGTAACTCAGAAACAGTAGAAAGCAAGTAATGTGTTAACAAAGTTACTCACTGTCTCAGTTCTTATTCCAAATATACAACATACTGGACTTTGAATTAGTCAGGGTAGTCAGGCTTAAGATCTAACAATTAATCATTAAAAACGGAAGTGAAAAATATACATTTCTCACAGCCATTTTGCACCCGTGGGGCACACATTTTCACGAATCCCTCATACATTTGTGTTTACTGATGGATCCATGAAAACGAATAAAACAAGAGGACATAACAGACTGACAAAAAATCGCTCATGTGAATAGCCCCCATTCCTATACAGTAGGTTTAATGCAGCCATGTTACAGGCGTTAAAAAAACACTGTCGTGTGAATGTATGCTAAAGCTTTTCTTCTCTTGGTCACATGTGTCTTAGTGAATTCTGAGATCAAGGTTTAGGTTTATAAGCTGAAACTTAAACCATACTCATTTATCTGGATCTCCACTACTACAAGTCCTTTAAACTTGAACAGGATTTGCAGGGTTGGAAGTCTAAACGTTATATTTGTAAGTCACCATCCGTAAATCTCAGTGGATATTTTTATACATTTCATTATCTTTTCTCTGAAGCTAATACAATTTTTGTCTAGTTCTTCCCTAAAAATCTATCACCTATCTACAAGATAAGTAAAAGGTGTCTGATGGGACTGCTGGGAACCCCACCAATCACAACAACAGGGGTCCCGAATCCCTGTGTGAATGAATGGACAGTCATGCACATCAGTCTATTCGACTCTCTGGCACTACAAGAGATTAAGTGCTATACCTGGCTTCTTTTTAGCAGTCTAATAGAGTTGGATGGAGTGGCAACACATATCTGTGACTGCCATCCTAATTACACAGGGGTCTCGGGAATCCATCTTGTGATTGGTTGGGGTCCCACCAGTCAGATAGGTAATAAGTTGTATGGTGGTTCAACCCTTTTAAAGTGGCCATACATATTAGATCAATACATCTATTGGATAAAGAAGCATTTGGCCATCAGCAATCTAAAATGTATGGGCATGTTTAGTTATAAGTGTGTCAGAGAGAGCTCTGGTAACAATCGGCATGGCCTCCATTACAGCTACTTCAGGATTCTCATTATATGTACGCAGACTCTTGACATTTAGCAATTCTGTGTACATACAGTATGTAATCTGGGGCATTCACCAAACTGAGGGGTCAGATAGCTAAGATTAAATTAGTGCAAAGTTTTTCCACCCAGAACAGAAGACTCATGTTTGCTTCATGACCCTTGAGCTAAATCACACTCCCTGCTTTGGCATCCCTTCATGTATTCCCACCACCCAAGGAGATGGGATCCTGTATGCCATGTATATGTGCATTGCCCTTTCTGTAGCAAAGTTGACAAATTTTAGAAATATACTGTTGTAGGAGTTGTAATGGAGGCATTGTTGCTTGTCACCCAGCAACAATTTTTTTTGTAATTTTTTTTAGTTTTTTTTAGTACTACAGTGTTTCACCTCTGCATAATACTACCATACATAAATGACTCTACCCACCATCAGTATATATACACTACTTCCTGTTATAGTACTTCACCAGAATATACTTATTTTTCTATATAGCCGCACATATGAATGGTTGTCATTGTTCGATTACGCTGTCCGTTCACCCACTCTGCAGGATGTTTTACACAGGAAGTCATTTTTCCACATCAAAAATAAGATACACATAATTACCGCTCTGTCTCCAAAATTTCCAATTCTAATAAGATTCAGAAACTTTTGAAAAAAAAAACCCCACTTCTCAGTGATATGATCTCAATGATGTGTCCTGACAAGAAACAGAACTACATGAAGGAATTAGATTTTCCAACAAACTGTCTAATCCCATTAGAGCATTTTCATTGTCACGATATTCTTGCCAGTAAATTCATGCCTGTATTTTATTACATCCAACCACCCAAACACAGGTAAAAAAGTTCTAAATATAATGGTAAGCAGGTAGAGGCAAATATCCTTATAGTCAAGGGGTAACTAAAGGGGGTGTAAAGGGTTCAATCGCACCATGGTCTTAAAGCCTGATGAGGCCGAAAAGGTTCCCTTGCTCCATATGATGATACCAGTATTATACAGTGAGGAAAAAAAAGTATTTAGTCAGCCACCAATTGTGCAAGTTTTCCCACTTAAAAAGATGAGAGAGGCCTGTAATTGACATCATAGGTAGACCTCAACTATGAGAGACAAAATGAGAAAACAAATCCAGAAAATCACATTGTCTGATTTTTAAAGAATTTATTTGCAAATTATGGTGGAAAATAAGTATTTGGTCAACTACAAACAAGCAAGATTTCTGTCTCTCACAGACCTGCAACTTCTTCTCTAAGAGGCTCCTCTGTCCTCCACTCATTACCTGTAGTAATGGCTCCTGTTTGAAATTGTTATCAGTATAAAAGACACCTGTCCACAACCTCAAACAGTCACATTCCAAACTCCACTATGGTGAAGACCAAAGAGCTGTGGAAGGACACCAGAAACAAAATTGTAGACCTGAACCAGGCTGGGAAGACTGAATCTGCAATAGGCAAGCAGCTTGGTGTGAAGAAATCAACTGTGGGAGCAATAATTAGAAAATGGAAGACATACAAGACCACTAATAATCTCCCTCGATCAGGGGCTCCACGCAAGATCTCACCCCGTGCGGTCAAAATGATCACAAGAACGGTGAGCAAAAATCCCAGAACCACATGGGGGGACCTAGTGAATGACCTGCAGAAAGCTGGGACTAAAGTAACAAAGGCTACTGTCAGTAACACACTACGCCGCCAGGGACTCAGATACTGCAGTGCCAGACGTGTCCCCCTGCTTAAGCCAGTACATATCCGGGCCTGTCTGAAGTTTGTTAGAGAGCATTTGTATGTTCCAGAAGAGTATTGGGAGAATGTCATATGGTCAGATGAAACCAAAGTAGAACTGTTTGGTAGAAACACAACTTGTCGTGTTTGGAGGAGAGTGAATGCTGAGTTGCATCCAAAGAACACCATACCTACTGTGAAGCATGGGGGTGGCAACATCATGCTTTGGGGCTGTTTCTCTGCAAAGGGACCAGGACGACTGATCCGTGTACATGAAAGAATGAAAGGGGTCATGTTACGTGAGATTTTGAGTGCAAACCTCCTTCCATCAGCAAGGTTTCATCACTGAAGATGAAATGTGGCTGGGTCTTTCAGCATGACAATGATCCCAAGCACACCGCCAGGGCATCGAAGGAGTGGCTTCGTAAGAAGCATTTCAAGATCCTGGAGTGGCCTAGCCAGTCTCCAGATCTCAACCCCATAGAAAACCTTTGGAGGGAGTTGAAAGTCCGTGTTGCCCAGCTGCCCCAAAACATCACTGCTCTAGAGGAGATCTGCATGGAGGAATGGGCCAACATACCAGCAACAGTGTGTGCCAACCTTGTGAAGACTTACAGAAAACGTTTGACCTCTGTCATTGCCAACAAAGGATATATAACAAAGTATTGAGATGAACTTTTGTTATTGACCAAATACTTATTTTCCACCATAATTTGCAAATAAATTCTTTAAAAATCAGACAATGTGATTTTCTGGATTTGTTTTCTCATTTTGTCTCTCATAGTTGAGGTCTACCTATAATGTGAATTACAGGCCGGCCTCATCTTTTTAAGTGGGAGAACTTGAACAATTGGTGGCTGACTAAATACTTTTTTCCCCACTGTAAATAACAGGTTTGGGCCCTGAAAATGGTTTTGTATTAAGGCATAGGAGCTTCAATTTATGCCACTACTTATGATGATCATTGTCAACCTCCAGTTAAGTTTAGACATCTGATTTATCTTCTATACAATTAAATCCTCATATCAGACAAGCCTTCTCACATTACAAGTATCTCACATTACCCACATTACATTACATTACCCACATCTCCCATTACCCTCTAAACAGCCCGCCAAAGTGCCAGTCAGGGTCTGTACAATACATTTGTACTCCGCCTCTCCTTTACCACTCTCAAAACAATAGTGGGTCACATTACTCACAACTATGACTTCTTAGGGTATGTTCACACGGAGGAATCTGACTCTGAATTTGAGGTGGATTCCGCCTCAATATCAGCTTCAAATTCCGTATGATACCAGCCCCCATTCATTTAAATGGTAGTCAGATTCTGATTTTTCCTCTACTAGATTTCTTCAACTAAAAAAATAAGCATCATGCTCGATCATTATTATGCTCTTATTTAAGTGAATGGGAAGCAGAAAATACCACCTGGCAGGTTACGGATTTTGACGCAAATTTTGATGTGGAATTTGGACAAGCAGAAAAATCAGCTTCAAATTCCTGAAGCTGAATTTTTCAGCTAGGGAAATTTCCTCCGTGTGAACTTCCCCTTAGAAACAAGATGAGACTGGTTTCTAAAGATTGAACTAAGAACAGTGATTATTTGCTTCTTGGCTGTCTTTTTGGGTATTTTAATAGGTGCAAATACCTTTTCAGTTACTTAAATAGACTCTGTCCTATTAAGTTCTTTTCCCATGTACATTGTTATCTGTTATAACGCTCCACCATTCTTTTATTGCCCCATTTGAATCCTTCTTGCCCATCAGGAGGCACACATTTAAAATGCCCGAAAAGGTCTCCTAAAAAGATACACTTCCATTTAAATGTAGTTTTTTCAAAGCAAGATGTCTTCACAGTGAATGGGGGAAGAGTAGGGTCTGTCTCTTCACACAGTGACTGCAAATGGAAGGGTCTGATTCTTCTCACACACTCCACACATGTCTGTAAGTTGCTGAAATTGAACTTCCTGCAGTATCTCACAACTTATAATGTTGGAAAAGTCTTCTATATATCTCTGTCTGTTTGTGTGGTTTCAGATAGAATATTATTCACACACAGCAAGCAGCTTTACTGACTGTACTCATAGATTGCTCTTTTCCTGTGTTAGGGATCTTACAGGCTGCATCATGCCTGTATGTATTAGCAGTCCAGTCCAGTGTTCCTGGATCTCTTATATTATGCCCACTTAGACTTTTCTCAGCTATTTATCTGCTATTGTGCAGTTACTCCTGGCAGAATTACATGTATATAATCAGTAATAGTTTAGTATTAGTATTACCCCTTTAATATATTCATTTGTGTTTCAGTTTACCATTCATAAAATCTCTGCAAGCTGTACAGACCTAATAATTATTAATTATAATTCACACAACTGAAAGCTTTTTACAATTGCTATCAGCCTAGACCAGGGGTCGGTAACCTTTTTTGCATGGTGTGCCCTCCTGTAACTACATTAATTTCAGGTCCTGACAAACTGGCCCATCAAAAGTTAGACAGCATAAACTTAGACAGGCTGGAAATGTAAAGACAACAAGTTGCAACAGCACTTTGCTAGCACCTAGGTCATTGCTACTATATCTACTGTATATATAAATGAGGTTCTTAGAGCATATTTTGATCAAATTGTGTGTATTTGCCAGCGATAAGGTAACCTCTTTAGACCTCTTCACTACAAAGACTCAACTCACTCTAAAGAAATTCAGGGCATGCATACTTCTAACATATTATGCTCATATTAAATCAAGCCTTGGACAGATGGATGGCATCCATGACCAAAATGGAGCCAGCCACACCACCACACCAAGTTCATAATGCAGCAAAGACACACAAATAGAGTGCACTACCCAACAATATGAACTGCATATGCAGAGCAGTGTGCAAACTTGATTTTCATGCATTTATGTATACAGTAAGCATACCAGTCATGCCCTTGGCACTAGCATAGTGCTGTTGCTACTTTGTGTGTTTGCACTTGTACTGCAACCATGGCAGCATCCACCTACACTTACAAAGTACTGATGAGCGAACCCATTTGGATCAAACCAAATTCAACACAAATTTTTCAAATGTTTTGGGCTTGGCTCGAAACTTTCGGCATTTTTCACACTCTCTTCAGACCCCAGAGTGTAATAAATGGAGGCCCAATGGAGGTGAGTGAACATAACAAAAAGTTATACTCACTTTGCCCCACCTCTCTTAGGCAGGTGGTGGTCCCCTGAAGTCTTCTTCTGGCCTCTGACTTATATCACATGCCTCGGGGTCACCACTGAGGTCAGAAGAGGATGCCTGAAGACTGCCAAACACTTCAAGGATGTTATATTGATTCATCTACTGTTGGCCTCCGCTTATTATATTCTGGGGTCTGAAGAGACCCAAGAGAGTAATAAAAGCACTTCTGGCTCGTGCCCAACAAGTTCAGCCTGAAACCAAACCAAAGTGCCAAACCTTCTGAATATTCGTTGAAACGAATTTTGTGAGGTTTGCCCATCTCTATGTATTAGATTTATGACAGTAGCTTATGTTGTATGATGCTACCTAATAGTTTATGCTGCCTAGTGGTTGGTCTAGATTGTGTCCAAATTTTACGTCCAAGTTTTGGCTCAGAATGCTGTTTTTTAAGCCATGTGCCTTTTCACAAAGCCATGCGCCCTTTTCATCTAAGCTAAGCCCTCTTGTTGACAATATTTTGCATCTTGTAAATCTACTCCAGTATCTCTATTGGTTAAGTATTTGACTAGGATAATCCTAAACTTTCATATTATCTATTATTTCTTGCAGTTCTGGTATAGGATTTCTTTGGTGTTTCAACTCATTACTTCTGCTATTCATATTCTTCAGGTACATTGCAGTATTCATGGTTTCATCCATAGATGTCAAGATTTTGGATGACCCAGGGAGATTGACATCTCAGGTCAATGAAGAGTTGCTGATACATTTGGTAAGAGAACCAGTTGTCTCTGGCTCCAGTAATGTGTCAGGTCCATTATAATACTTGATGAAGTATTGCAGGTGCTGTCACTTATTTCTATAATTTTATTATATCTCCTATTCTTCAGGAAGGTAAAAATAACAGAACCTATTGTGTAAGATTTACCAGCAAAGCATAAAGCACAAATTATCTAACCGAACATGACATGGAAGGTTCTCTCTGGGCTGCAAATGATCTAAATTTTATAATGTAATTCACATGAGCTGGTTTTACCTACTTTCTCCTATTTTGCCATTTTTAACTACAAAAGTGTCCCTAGTTGGAATCCATTTTTGTTGTTTAAAAAATTTTAATAAGTAGGTCTAAAATATTCTGTTTCAGAAATATTTTCTCCTCTGGGTGGAGCGTAGCTGTCAAAGAACTGTGAACCTCTCCCTGGGATTTTCCTTTAAAGTGTAACCTTTGTTTCAGGTGACTATTCTCCATGTCATGTGTGCACATGGCAATTACTGTAGCAGTGTTATTGGTCAATATATGACTTACATTTATCAATGGTTTTCCTTTCTGTAAACTCCATCTCATGTTAGCTTTCCCTGAACTCAAAAGCAGAGTGGGCAGGGTAGATCTGGAATTGAAACCTTGAGAAAAGGAGGGTTGGCAGGTAGAAAAGTTATACCCCCATCTGAATTGTTGCACAGGTACACAGCCACTCCATTCATTTCTATGGGAATGCTGGAGATAGTCAAGTACAATGCTCTGTTGCTCCATTCAGTTACGGATACAAAGGACCCCTATGTATGGGGATCAGTTGGAGTCCTAGCGGTCAGACTTCCACTGATTTACTATTTCTCCCATTTCCAGTGGATAAGGAAAAGTTGTATTTGGGGGCAAATATCAATGCAACATCTAGCCTTTTATGAGTAGAAGATAATAGATAGAATACAGACTTCCTTAACAGCAGATTTATTCAGTTTATGGTCTCACATGACAGCAGTAAGAAATTACATCTATCCACCTTTACCCTGTTCTGATATTGTATTATGTGCTCTATAGAAGAATACAGCTTTCCATAAGCAGCAGCTTTATTCTGCTATAGGACTAACAATAGGGAATTTGATTTGTCCACTGCTCCCTGATTTTATTATTGTCTGTTCTATTACTTTAGATGTTGGATGCGGATAGTGTGCTGTCCATGGTTGATCCGCTTTCCATGCTTGTGAAAGGCAGAATTTTTTAAAATTTTCTGTACTTTGTATGTCTCCTACTTTGTATGCATGACACACGGATGTCACAGCTTTTTTTTCATGAACCTATAGACTTTCATTGGTGCGATGCATCTGTGATGCATCAACTTCAGTGAAAATAAAGGACATTCTCAAAAAAAGACGGATGTCTGAATGAACACATTGTAATTAAAGTAATACGTATGCCATCCGTGAAAAACGCAGACAGCACACTCACGTAATATGCGGATGTGTGAATAAGGCCTTGCTCTTACCCTCACATGCTGTCTACACCTACCTCCCTTATAAGCTCTTGCAGGCAGGGTCCTCTTTACTCTCTTCACTACTTGTACCAGGTCAGTCATATATTTAGTTTTGTGTTTATTGTACTTGCTTGTACTATGTATGTGAACCCCTTCACCAATGTATAGTGCCAGGGAAATAATGGTGCTGTAGAAAAAAATAACAATAATAAATCATCATCAGTAGAACAGAGAAATAGGGAATGGGGAACTGATACAAAAAAGTAAAAAAAAAATATTCTGACGGGAATAGATATTTTGTGACCTTTTGGCAGGATGAGTAATTTACCACCACTTTACTAGGAAGACAATTTATAACATTAGAAAAGATGGTCCTGTTTTAACCAATTGAAATCTTTTATGGACGACTCTTATGAAAACCTAATTTAAAATCACATTATTATTATAAGAAGGAAAATTGCTTCAAATTAACAGCTAATTCTGTTTCTTGTTTTTGTGCTTTTTTATTCTTTGAACCAAAACAATCATTTTTGTCCAAACATCCCTGCACTGGAAAATGTCTCTTATGTTACCTTTGGCTCAGAAGAGTCATTTGGGATAACAAGAAAAGGTCTGCATAAGAACAAAATATACTATGCTACAAAACAATAGACAATATTTAATAAAGAGTTTTTACATATTTTCTGTACATGCATTGGAATAATGGCATGTTGGTTGGTTTTAAAAGTTGTATAAGATTATACAAACTGGGACCTATATGTATATAATAAACTGGGACCGCCTTTGTTCATAGTCTACATCTAGTATTACAGCTCAGTTTCATCTAAATTCATAGTGTAATACCAGACACAAAATTGCTGCTGTTTGTGGGATAAAAAGGCATATTATATTTATAATATCATAGAACCCCTTTAAAGGTCGTGTATGTGATGTAATATTTCCACCAGCAGAATAATGAGTGCAGCTCTGGAGTATAATACAGGCTGTAACTCCTTTCTGTCCTCCTGTTCTACTTAAGTGTGCCTTAGCCAAGTCGTCCTCTCACTTGGCAGTGGGCTGATGTTAACACTGTAACTTTTTGGTTTAAGCAGGATAAAAGAAATATAGGGCTTGCAGGTGATAAATGTGGGCCTTGATGTGTGGTGGGTCAATCTGAGAAGTTTCTGAAGCTCATATATATTGACGTGGGCAGGGACATTTTATCCATAGGTCAAACGGTGCACCTGTAACAGGCTCTGTGGCAGTGGAGGGTCCTCTCTGAGCCATCCTAGATTCAGTACGACAGTCCTGCATCTACTGATGATCTCTGTCATAATCACTTCAATGGAATAGGATTGTTTTTTATTTGTATGTATTATTCTGTGGGGTCATTTTACTGTGTGATGGATCAGTTAGTGGGGCATTATATTGTAGGGGGGCTCTGGGGGGGATTTTACTTTGTGAAGGGCTACTGAGGGGGCATTATATTGTAAAGGAGGTATTGAGGGGATAATTTACTGTGTCATGGCAACTAGGGGGCATTATACTGTGTGAGGGCCATAAGGGGCCATTATGCTGTGTTGGGGCCACTATGCAACTACGGAGGCAGTAAACTGTGTGAGGGCAATGAGGAGCTTTTATACTGTGATGAGGAATGTACTATAGGGCATTATACTATATGGAGTTCACTTAGGGGACATTATACTAAATTGGGGACGTTATACTGAGTGGGCCACTTACAGTGGCTTGCAAAAGTATTCATACCTCTTGAACTTTTTCACATTTTGTCACCTTACAACCACAAACTTAAATGTATTTTATTGAAATTTTAACTGATAGACCAACACAAAGTTGCACATAATTGTGAAGTGGAACGAAAATGATACATGGTTTTCAAAATTTTAATCAAATTAAAATCTGAAAAGTGTGACGTGCAAAAGTATTCAGCCCCCTGTACTCTGATACCCCTAAATAAAATCCAGTGCAATCAACTGCCTTCAGAAGTCACTTAATTAGTTAATAGAGTCCAGCTGTGTATAATTTAGTCTCACTATAAATACACCTGTTCTGTGAAGGCCTCAGTGATTTGTTAGAGAATACTAGTGAACAAACAGAATCATGAAGACCAAGGAACTCACCAGACAGGTCAGAGATAAAGTTGTGGAAAAGTTTAAAGCAGGGTTAGGTTATAAAAACATTTCCCAAATTTTGAGCATCCCAAGGAGCACTGTTCAATCCATCATCCAAAAATGGAAAACGTATTCTACAACTGCAAACCTACCAAGACATGGCTGTCCACCTAAACTAGCAGATTGAGCAAGGAGAGCACTGGTCAGAGAAGCAGCCAAGAGGCCCATGGTCACTCTGGAGGAGCTGCAGAAATCCACAGCTCAGGTGGGAGAATCTGTCCACAGGACAACTATAAGTCATGCACTCCACAAATCTGGCCTTTATGGAAGAGTGGCAAGAAGAAAACCAATGTTGAAAGAAAGACATAAGAAGTGCCGTTTGCAGTTTGCCACAAGTCATATAGGGGACACAGCAAACAAATGCGGAAGAAGGTGCTCTGGTCAGATGAGACCAAAGTTGAACTTTTTGGCTTAAATGCAAAGTGCTATGTGTGGCGGAAAAGTAACACTGCTCATCCCCTTGAACACACCATCCCCACTGTGAAACATGGTGGTGGCAGCATCATGCTGTGGGGAGGCTTTTCTTCAGCAGGCACAGGGAAGCTTCTCAGAGTTGATGGCAAGATGGATGGTGCTAAATACAGGGCAATCCTGGAAGAAAACCTGTTGGAGGCTGCAAAAGACTTGAGACTGGGAAGGAGATTCACCTTCCAGCAAGACAATGACCCTAAACATACAACCAGAGCTACAGTGGAATGGTTTAGATCAAAGAATATTCATGTGTTAGAATGGCGCAGTCAAAGTCCAGACCTAAATCCCATTGAGCATCTGTGGTAAGACATGAAAGTTGCTGTTCACAGACGCTCTCCATCCAATCTGGCTGAGCTTGCGCTATTTTGCAAAGAAGAATGGGCAAAAATCTCAGTCTCTAGATGCGCAAAACTGGTAGAAACATACCCCAAAAGACTTGTAGCTGTAATTGCAGTGAAAGGTGACTCTACAAAGTATTGATATAGGGGGCTGAATACTTTTGCACGTCACACTTTTCAAATTTTTATTTGAATAAAATTTTGGAAACCATGTATCATTTTCCATCCACTTCACAATTATCTGCTACTTTATGTTGATTTATCACTTAAAATCTCAATAATATGCATTTAAGTTTGTGGTTGTAAGGTGACTAAATGTGAAAAAGTTCAAGGGGCATGAATACTTTTGCAAGCTACTGTAGCATGCATTATATTGTGTGGGGCCACTTACATTATGTGTGGTGGTAACTAAGGAGCATTATCACTGTGTTATACATTATTAATGTGTTCAGACACAAAGTGACTTGTAGTAATGAGCAGGGTTAAAGGGGACATGGCAGGAGTTTTGGACCTGGCTTAATATTAAAAAGGTAAGGGCAAGATGGGTGGGTAAGTATGAGGGAGCTATATGGGAAAATTATTTGGGCTAAAAAACCGAGAGCTGATCTGGGTCCTGTCGGACCCGGAAGATCTAACAGACTCTGATCCCAGTGGATCACGTGACCGCCGGGTCAGAGGGGAGCCGCATAATGAGTGCAAGGACGTACCAGTATGTCCTTACAGAACAAGAGAGCCACTTCCGGACGTATATAGTCTATGGGTTGGTTAAAGAAAATATGTGGTGTGGCAAGTGCGAGTGGCTGACCAGCTATTTCTTTGTTTATTGTGGTGTTTTATTTATGAGCTTTTTATGACTGTACATTGGTTTTATCTCTTGTTTTTGTATATTGCTATGTATGTTGTATATTGTCGTATCATTTTGTTTCATTTTTATAATAAAAGTGATACAGGCTGTAGCTCAGGATCTGTACAGGAATGTAACAAACACACTGGCCCAGATTTAATATTAGTTAGACAGTATAAACTTAGGCAGTCTGAAAATATGCCAGATTTATCACAGTGACTGATATTGGATGATAGATCTGGCATATCTTTAGACTGCATTTATGCCACCCTTTAGTTGGCTTTCTTCGTTCCAGAATTTTTGAACACTATTTTGGTGCATTTATGGTGCACCATGGCACATTTGAGTCACTCCCTCTATTTATGAGACTCCTCGCCCACATGTGGAGCATTTCGGAAAATTCTAGCCCAACCTAAGATGTGCCATGTTTATGCCAGTGTCTAGCTGTAACCACAATAGTAAATCTGGCCCACTGTCACCACCAGCAGAATAGTGAGTTCAGCTCTGAAGTATGGCTGATATTCAGTATGGCTGATATTACAACTCCTTGTGGGGTTGTTGCCCAGTTATCACTTTGGATGTAGGATCAGGGAATGATTGCAGAAACAGGCAAGTTTGCTGTCCATATGAGAGCGACCAGAATTTTCTGTGTAATTTGAGTAAAGTTACCTATGGGGGCAAGTGTGGGGGAGTTTTAGGATTAAAAGAGATTAACTTTTTAGTTTGTCTTGAATTTGGTTTCATTTCCCATAACAATTTGCCTATTTTTATCAGATTTATAATCATAATTTTTCTCTCCTCTTGTGTAAACACGTCAGGCGCGTGTGATTGCTTTCTGGAAGTTTGGAAATGGTCCCTGGGAACAATGAGCCCATTCAGGGTTTGACTTCTGCTCAGATATCCTGAGAATGTGACTTGTAAGGTTTTGCTGGGGCAGGATCATTATTATGGCATAGTCTGTGTTTACAGACCATTGTCTGCGGGTGTTGTTTGATTGCAAAAATTCTCCTCGGACTTCTGCCATATTAAAGAGGCCACCGGGGCTATCAGAATCAAGTTCAGTATTTAATTCATGCAAGTTATTCATGTCAGTTAGCATTCAGAACTAGTACAGGCTTAAAGGCATAGTCTCGTCTTTAGCATTTATAACATATTTAGGTGGGGTTTGTTCCTTAGGAGAACTGGGATGTATTATGTAGCTGACACACTGACCCCACACACACAGATCACCTGTTCTAGAAGCCTCTGTCCCAGCAGTGCTGGAAGCTGCTAGTGGCCAGGCAGTGTGTGCAGAACCGCACCTATTCAAGTGATAAGAGAGGCACTATAGTTGACCGTAACCACCTCTATGGAGTGGCTTGGCTGCTGTGCCACTCTTATTCCAGGAGCACCCATCCACTAGGAGGCACTCGAAGGCTGCTAGAACAGGTGATCTGTGCGGGGCCTCTGTGTGGGGTCCCACAGATCACATACTGATGACCTATCCTGTGGATAGGTCATCAGTATGTAAATTCAATTAGGGACTGGAAAACTCCTTTCTGTGTCTTTAACACCTACATGTATGGCAGACGTTGGGTTTTTAAACATGCACTGGCAGACAGCCGCCAGCAGTATCCATGATCAGAGACAACTACACTCATGAACATTTAACATCTCTGATGCTGTGGTCAGATGTGGTTAACAGTCTGGGTTCTTCTGATGTTTCCCAGGTCTGCCAATGCAAAATCCACGAGCAAAGGATCAATGGGAACATAGCAATTTTACTATAAATTGCAATACTAAAGTTTAAAATATTAAAAGAAAACTAATTAATTAAAAATTAAATTCACCCATTCCCCATTGCACAAATTAAAAAAGCAAACAAAAAAAATCATAGTTGGTATCACTGCACCTGAATGTGTTTGAAGTGTTGAAAGCAGAGGGATAGCTAGGGGTTCAGAACAGAGGCGGAAAACACGTGCAAAAGGGCCCCCAACATAGGTATACCGATATTATCACTATATGGTGACCGTATAGTGGTAGATAGTGGCTCTACAGATGATTTAGGTAAATACAGTGCAGTAACATTTTGTGACTTACTGGTGACGTCTCTGACTAATTGTTCACATTACCCATCTCTTCCATCCGGACGGCCATGACCACTTCTTCCAGTCTCTGTAAAGTTTGCAACACAGACATCTTTGGCTCCTCACTTTTCCAGACACCTGACCCACATTGTCCTCACCTGCACACCCATCCTGCTGATACCCCAATTATAAAATATATTATATATAACCCCCCCATAATGAATAATACCCCCAAGTGCATCTTTAATTTAATAACTTCCCTGTGCACCCTGTTAAATAGTGCCCCTTATTAATAATGCCCAAGGTTTTTCCTAATTAAAAGGTTTTCCAGGTCATCAATAAAAAAATGAGTGGCGCTCCCACACCCGAGACCCCCAGGATCAGCTGTTTGAATGAACCGCCATATCTGTGTAAGCGCCGTGACCCCATCTCTGTTTACATAGTGTCATTCATCTCATAGCAGCCATGTCATGTAACTACAGCCTCGTCCTATACATGTCTATGTGACAAGGCTGTAATTACATCACACGGTCACTATAAACAGACAGCGTGTGATATAAACAGGCGCCATAGCCCCTTCTTACAGCTGATCAGTGGGGAATCACTAATCTCTTATTGATGATTTATTCTGAGGATAGATCATCAATAAAAATGAACTGGAAAACTCCTTTAATAAAGTCCAAGTGTCACTTTAATTAAATTAATTGCCTCCTTATATTATGCCCCTGATTCCCCCTGACATAAATACTGCGCCCCTAATGACCACCTTACATAAATGATTCCCCCTTCTATTCATAATGTCCCCTAATGACCCCTTAGATAAATGACAACCCTTAAGTTCATAATGCCCCTTATATAAATTATCCCTTATATAAATGACCCTCTTATCATCCACCCCTTATGTTCAAAATGTCCTTTAATAAATGTCCTTATAGAAATGATGCCCCCTAATGGCCCCTTATATAAATAACCTCCTCCTTGTATTCATAATTCCCCCTACTAGCCCTTATATAAATGACCCCCCTTATGTTCATAATGCCCCCTTATATAAATGACCCCCCTTATCGTCCTAATTCCACTTTATGAATCCTCCCTTATAGTTATAATGCCCGCTCCTAACTATCCCCTTATACTATTAAAATACTGACAAATGCGCTAAAAAAAAAAAAAAAAAAAAAAAAAGTTATAGTCACCTGCCTGTGATCCTTTGATGAATGGAGCAGCTGGCTCCTCTTTTTGACCCACACTCTATGTGCAATGTCCATGCATAGGACGTCTGCATCTCGGCGCAGGAGTTGCAGTGCTGTGACGTCATTGTGCCCATCTACACCGAGAAGCAGACATCTTCTGTCTGTAGTCTCGATGTCTTGTAAACCGTAGGCCTGAAGTGGTTTGCGGTTTACAAGACAGTTAGTTACAGGATGCGTTTTAACTAGATCGGTGTCTCCAGACACCAATCTAGTTAAAAGTAAAAGTAAAGCATGTATTAATGGCTGCCCCGCCTGCCACCCCCTCTCCGTTAGCTATGCCACTGATTGAAAGATAACACTATTTATAACGTATGGTAAGTGCCGTTATGGAAAAAAAAATCTAAATTCAATTTTTTTTGTCACTTCTTCTAAAAAATTGAATAAAAAAAAAATTATCAAAAAGCATGCATTCCCCAAAATGATATCAATAAATAATACAAATTGCCCCACATAAATAAATGCTTACACAGCTCCACAGACAGAAATATAAAAGAGTTGTGTCTTTAGAATATGGCAATGCAAATAATTTTTTTCTTCAAAGTTTTATATTTATTACAGTATTAAAACATAAGAAAACTATATCAATTTGGTATTGCCACAATTGTCTTTCCCCCAGAACAACATTTTGCTTTTAACACTGAGTTGTGAAAAAACAAAACCTGTAAAAAAGAAATGGTGCAAGCTCTTTTTTTTATTGTTTGAATTAATAATCTGTTTTTAGCTTCTCAGTTCATAGTATGGAATAATGTTATTAGAAAGTACAATTTGCCCTAAAAAAACCAAATCCTCATAGGCCACATGAACGGAAAAATAAAAAAAGTTGTGAATTTTGGAAAGCAAGGAATGTTAGATGTAACCCATCATCAATATTTTCTATACTGTAGTTTTCTCAACATTTATTTTCTATTTTGAGACGACTATCAATGTAAAGTTAATTATGATTAATAGTAGTTTTCACATGTGCTGACATCTAGTGGCCAAACAGGGTACAGTACAGGCCTGTCCAATGGTAACATCACATTTTACGATCAGCAGTGATATTGAATATTATCACTTCAGAGAATTAATAAGAGAATGAGGAGCTTCCAGAAAGATACTAAAGTAAGTGCACAACATTCAGGGCTAAATAGAGGAAGTAAAGGATAAAATAAGGCAAGGCATCGGCGTTGCAACAGAGCACACGTTGTACACTTTTTCTATTTTGCCTTATCTAGGCTTCCAGTAGTGCAACAGAGGTGTCTTATATCATGAAATCCACAGCCCTTCAGTGATAATAAAATGACTCTGATGACCCCCCAGTTAATGATACTAAGTTGACTTTTCTGACCCTGCTCTCTAATGATACGTAGATGATTCTACTGACCCTGACCTCTGACAATAATGAGATGACTCTGCTGACCCTATCCCTGTCTCCACAATAAAGCTGAAAATCAGGCAGTCTATTTTAGTATTATTTTCTTATTGATATGGCATTAATTGTAAAGAAACATTTTCCATAGATGTCTATGTGCTGAATGTACTGTATATGTACTAAGTAACCTGCATTTACAGATTTATTTAATAGATACACATACATTTTCTATGGTGAAGCTGAAGCTGTTGTCCACTTTTGAAAATTCTAAAAATTCTGTACTAAATTTCCCCAGAATATCAGGAGACATCTTGACCAGTGATTGTTCCCACAGTTCCTCGAATTGCCCTGTTCCCAGGGACCCCAGTAATGAATATTTTTTGTAAAATTCTCCCACTGTTTTTCCAACTTATTTCTTTAATATTGTAATTTCTCAAGCTCAAATATCTTTTCTTCCTGATAAATGTCGCTGATGTTAAGCCGCATCTTGTACCGTACTGAATGCTATAAGTAGTAATTTCTGCCAGTGGAGAGTCTTATAGCTCTGCAATGGCTCCAGCTGTGGAAATTATACCCAAAGCTGAAACACAGGCAGTTTTTAGGTACACCGCCAGGTTCTGAGTTTTCACAGCACACGCCTTATTTATTGTACTGTTGGTTTATGGGGGTTTATGTAATGTATTTGGAAGGTAAAGTCAGGACGTGACAAGACACTTAAAGGGACAGTGACCTTTAAAATTGAATTAATAGAAAAGGACCTTGCACACTCAGACAAGTCAGATGTGCCTTTCGCCTTTCGGCATGGCCGCATTTTACACTAGTGTGACTAAAGCAGCATACACATCTGATGAAGGTCCTTGACTGAAACGTCATGTCCTCTACGGTTGAATTCAATAAAAGAAGGATTTATTTGCTTCTGACTAGTCTGGGTGTTCTAATATCTGATTGGGTTGGGACGCTACCATGAATTTGTTCTCATGGTTCTGTGAAAGTTAGGCTGTGATGATAAAGGGTGGTAGAGATCTGTTAAATCACAGTCCTCAAGGTTGTCCCTCCGGGGTTGCTACATGCAGGAAGCAGGGGGTCATTACATGCTCATTATGTTTCTTGCAGGCAGCATTCCCAGAATTTGCCCCAAAGGTATGTGTTAAATCGTTTACAAAATAAATGCACTACCCACCATTGCCACTTGAAGCTACTGGCTTCCAATGCAAAATCACAGCATCAAGTATAGTACTGTGGCCTCTTATATGGCAAACATATCATTGGTTCTCTTAAAACTTTAGAGCACAGATATGGCTGCAATCTCTTCTTTAGGGTATAATATAGGGGACAGGATCTGAAAAATAGTCTTCCACACCAGATAACCTTGTAATTACATATACTACCCAGTACTTTATGCAGCATCTCAGTGGACACTGCTAAACTATATTGCCTGTTATGCTGTGTTATAGTGCCACTGTGTACATAGTTTTGCAGGCCTCCAGGTGCCCCACAGAAGATGGAGGTACACCCTTCCTTTTGGGAGAGCCATGGTCCAGCCCAACCCATGGTTGACTGGGGTAAAGCAGGAGATTTGAGTCATCCCCTGGCAGTCTATTCCAGCCACTAGAGCATGTGGAGTTCCTGCTAGTGATAACTATTGCCCATCTTTTTTTTTTTATAACTATAATTTTTATTAACGGGTTTTACAAAAGTATAGAATACAATGGAAACAAGAAGATATGAACACAGTAGTCAATGCAGTAAACAATATCACATCAATAAAGGACAAAAGGGAAGTTAACTAAAGACAAAGGAGGATACACTGGGGAAGGAGAGGGGGGAGCAAATAAGGGGCGCACCGTCAAAGAACTTGCATTATACAATATGTGTTCCATGGGTCCCAGATAGCTTGGAACAGTATAGTTCAGAGATGCCATCAGGAACTCTAGACTACGGATATCTTTCATACGGGACAGTAGTTCAATGCCCGTGGAGGGGTTAACACCTCTCCAATGCTTGGCAATTAAAGTCTAAGCAGCTGTGCACAAATACAGGAAGAGCCTGGAGGTCTTTTTGCCTAAAAGTCTAGGAGGAAAGTTCAAAAGATAGGTCAAAGGACTCAGGGACACTCATTGCCTTGCCTTCCACCCAGAATCCCTGTATCATAGGGCATTCCCAAAAGATGTGGAACAATGAGCCATCTGCATTACGACATCGCCATCATTCAGAGGGAATAGTCTGAATCAGGGAGTGCAGGAGGGCCGGTGTGTGGTACCAGTGCATCAATAGTTTATACTGTGTCTCTTTAAATGTCACAAGCAAGAGGGAATAGTTTACTATAGGTATTCCAGATGGTCCTAGTGAACCGAATGATACCCAGCAAAAAGGACGAAGGGGTCCATAAGAGCATATTGGGATGTATAGGCATGAACCATAGTTTTTCGACCTCCATCCATTTAGTATATGCAGGCAAAGCCACCCAAAAAGGGATGCATCTCAGTTGGGTCGCCAAATAATAGTAAAGAATATGCGGGGCCGACAGTCCCCCACTATCTCTTCCTGCCAAGATCACTGACCTAGGGATACAATGACGCTTGGCGTTCCAGATAAAATAAAAAATTGCTTTCTGGAGACTGCGGAATTCAGAATGTGGAACTGCTATGTCTCTAAATAATACAGTAGCTTTGGTATTATGGACGTCCTAACCACTGCCAAATGACCCAAAAGAGAGATAGGGAGGGGACGCCATTTATCTAATAGGGCTTTAAGTTAAAACATCCAAGGGTATTTTGCACTGTACAGGGAAGTCATGATTTGGATCCCCAGCTAACGGATGGAGTGGACCTTCCATTGAAGATTGTAGTTGCTTTGAAGGAGGGACAGAAGATCATGGGGAATATTAATCGGTAGGGTCCCCGTTCTAAAAGAGTTACACTTATAGCAAGATGGCTGACTGTAAGCTCCCAGAGTATGTAGTAGGTTGGATACAGTGGTGTGTGGGTGAGTAAGAGTGAGAAGAAGTCATTGCCCATCTTTATTACTGCTGCAGCCCTGAGAAGAACCATTGCTGTCAGCCTCCAGTGAGGATAGGAAAGAGAAGTGCCACAGGGAGGAGAAACTGAGGTTATCCAATAGCCTCACAGACTGGACCCTGCATCCTCACAGTTAGACAGGGAATCCTTGGGACTTTTTTTTTTCTATCTAGCCCTCACATTCTGGGAGAGGCAAGAAAACAGAAATAGAATAAATAGAAATTGCAGATATTATTCACTGGACTTAGACATCTAAATACTGGGACTCCATTACTGAGAACCATGACCTGGTTCATACCACATCTTACAGTGAAACTCCTATTGCACCACTGTATCCATTTCTGTTGAATTTCTTCACTAAAGTTCATTCTGTTGTTAAACTGAAACTGCCGTCTCCTGAGTCATTCCTACAACTACCATTACCTGGCTCAGTAAGGCTGAGGACTACCACCAACTGGAAGTGCCCCGAGGGAATCACCACCACCATCAGGTACACTGTACACCCACTTCAACACTGTCCCAATTCAGGAGTCAAACTGGAGGAGTTGGTTGAGTGTTTACTGGCCACCGCTGACAACTGCTTCTACTACTCCCATCCTCCCATTCCCTCCAACAGGTTGCAGCATTTATACCCTTTACAGTGAACTTCATAATCAGAATTAGCTTGATGCTACTGACTTACCAGGCTTTCCAGAGAACTGTATGATGTGAACCAGTCTATAGGACAGTGTATTTGCAGAAAGAGGTCACATCATTTACATAAAGCAGAGGTGGAGCTTCAAGATCCCAGATGCCAGTGCATGAGCTAGATCTGGGATGGACATCTGCATGAGAAATGTACACAGTACAAATTAAATATACATTGGCTTAATGTGATAGCTTTGCTTTGTGTGTCATCAAAATTCGCTTCTATCCACTTTTGGCACCATTATATTTATGCGTATACAAATTTGACGTTGCCCCACCTCTGATAAACAGTATGGGGTAGCTACCAGCTGCCAAAAGGATTGTACTGCAGGAGGCTAGATAGGCAGGACTACACCACAATAGGAATATGGTTAACCCTTCCTCTGCTCTCTTTTTTTTTCTTTACGGGACGTGAAGACTACTGAAAATTGCAAAGACTATGGGACATTTTCAGTCCTCTTAGCCTAGTCATTGCAGCATCCTCATCTATTTAGATGTAAGAGCCTCCAGAACAGCTAAATTCAATGAAAATTGGATTCTCTTTAGAAGAAAAACACTTTATACAAACTTTGCGTGAAGTCCATGGCGTGGCAGTGAAGGCCTCATTTTCTGTAGAGTGTGCATTTTCCATATTTTCCAGGCATGTAGTAATTCAGGTACCAATCATAAGGAGACATCAATCCTTTACCTCCTATACAACATTCATATGGTCAAGGGAAATAGGATAATTTGTCATTTAGACAGTTCTCCAACTGAGAAGATTTGTCTCCAGTCAATTTTCTGCTTTTGAGCTGAAGAATAGCTGTTTATCACGACCTTGTGCTTTCTCAGATCTGCTGGCACTGGGCTATACTCCTGCCTCTCAAGCTGTTTATCACAAGAGAAATGCCTCCCTCCCTTTTTATGCTTTTACTGCGCTTTAACTGCTTATCTTGTTGAAACCCCAGTGATTTTCCCTAGACATCTGCAGCAATTACTGCCAATTACCAGATGTATACATTAAGTGGCGCATTGATGGGGATGGAGATTTGGTTATGGCATTTAACATTTATGGATTTTACAAAAGTTATTGCAGAGATTAATATAAAAATTAACCCATTAAGGGCATGCTTCTTGCTCTGCTCTTTTTATCTTAGTTGGCTCCTTTCCACTAGAAGCTGATGGGTTACAATTATTTGTCATCATTTATAAAGCTCTGTGCATAGGTTGGGATTACTTTAGTGGGCCCGTGGGTCCATTACCAACAACCAAGATACACTTGACTTAGGTTAATTAAATACAATTGAGAAGAACCTTTTTGAGAAGTGGTTTACTTGATATATTGGCTGTGTGCCTTCTCCAACCATAGACCTTCTGGAATTGTCCTTATGTCCAAATCAGTCCACATCTAGTCCCTGTCATCAGCAGAGCTGTGTTCTTGCTGATACAGCGCATATTTGGTCAAATCATCTGTTGTTATTTCTGATTCCAATGTACAACTATAATATTCCCCTATGTGCATGAATATATCTACTGTACCATATAAACAAGAATATAACAACTATATTACTGCTTCCTATGTACAAGAATATAACTGCTATATTAGTGCACTTTTTATGGTCAAAATTGAGAACAGGCTTCTATGGGCATGGTGATCACCTCGATCCTCTATTTTTAATCCAAAAGCTGATAATTTTCATGTTGTATGTAATATTCCATTATGGTATATAGTGGTAGATCTGCACATGGAACATCTAACATTTTGTATATAGAACTAGAAGGCATGTTTCTACATATCCACATCTTAGTATGGACCTTGGAACAATATCTATTGACTATGATACCAAACAGAAGAGCTAGATTCCATGCAACTCCACAAATGTGACATCCCTATACCCTGAAGTAAGGATGTCATTCAAATAGTCACTAACTTTTCAGGCATCTTAGTCTCATTTAATAGAGCATGTGATTCTGGACCAAAAAGTTATTAATTTTTATTCATTCTGCCTGAAAAACCTAAAGTTCCTTGCACTAGGTGTCTCCATTCTAGGTAATTTGCTGTTCACTTCCTGTTACTAGGGAAGGTCCGTCCATAGATATAGTAGGCTTTAAGACCACTTCACAGTAAGTGGAAGGAGGAGGGACTATTCTGTCCTCACATTGAATACAGAGGGGAGAGGCTTTTTTTCTCCTACAGCATGTCTGCAGACAGCTTTCTCTGTGCACAGCAGGCACTGAGAGTATTCCACAGTCTCTACAATAGTAAGGTGAATGTAAGATGATGTATGTATTTCTGTATTCTTATGACTAGCTGTTTGTGTTATTGCAGATAGGATGTTCGTCACATGCAGAAATCAGCTTTCTTTAATCATGCTCAGATTTCTCTTTTCCTGTGTCAGGGATGGGTTTGGCTGCATTATGTCCTGTATTTGCAGTCCAGTGTCCCTGGATCTCCTTTATTATGTTCTCTTAGGCTTTTTCACTGGTGAATTTGAATTGACTTCCAGGGAATGGACAGCGGCTCCATGAATGTCGGACAAGTGGCACATCACCCACGTTAAGAAGGAGAAGCGATTCTGACTTAGTGAGCACAATATTGCCACCCCACCGCAAGTGACGGTGGCTGCACACCGACACCTTAGTTACATCATTACCCCAGTTCAATCATGTTACTTTGGCTCCTTTTTATTGACTACTTTTTGCCTGAAACAGGCACCATTAACAATAAACAAGTTGATAGGGCTCTTTACGAGGCCTCATTAAAACCTATGGACATGGGGAAGATGTGCTATAATATTTTGACCTGCATAAAACATGCATTTGTTCATCTGCTGGCTGATGTTTACACAGGGCAGTGATCGGAAATGAGTGGTCATGGAGACAGTTGAATATGCTTGGGGGAGGGGTAGACTCCCTGTGTAAAAGGGCCATTAATCTGAGATTTCCGGTCAAATGTTTTGAAGGGTATGCAAGAGTGTACATAGCGGCAAGCCATGGAGCTACTAAGGAGCCCAGGGAGGGAAAGGGTCCAGACCTACTTGGTCCCATCCCTTTTGCTTCTGGGTGTGAGAACTGGAGACCTGGTAACTACTTTTTTAGCAAGCAAAGAAGTGGGGAACTTGCCCAAAGGTGAAAAAACTGCTTTTGGGCCTGGATGGCAAAAAACCTGGTGCTGTCATGGTCACTTTGATCTTTCTATGTTTATTTTCATATCATATTCTTTTAATATCTTATTATTCTTATCATATCTGTAAATGAAAATAGTCATTTTATTAGTAAGACAGCATTGTTCTATTCCAGAATGCTTGGGGAGAGGTCACATTGGGGAGGTCACTTTGATCTTTCCATGGCACCTCCTTTCTACTATGCATCCTCCTGCATTTGGTCCTCTGTTGGTTGAACTTCAAACCAACACCATCTTCAACCCTGATCTGCACAACCGCTGCACATGTGACAAATCTCATATCTGTGAGTAAGTTCATACATGGTTCTAAACAATTTTTGAGTTACCAAAAGTTACAACTGTCACCATAGTCACCTCCAGGTGCATAGACATAATCAGCAGTGGTCACAATGCTACTTACAGTAAAGGATTACTCACACAACTGTGTTCTGTCTATGACACATGGTCTGTGTGTGCGCCATATTTCCCCAAATGACCACGGCAGGGGCGTAACTAGCAAAGACTGGGCCCCCCAGCAAACTTTTGACTTGGCCCCCCCACGGCATAGAGCCCCCTTTCCTGGTCCTCACACAGCATAAAGCCTCACTTACACACACTATAATGTCCTAAAGTGGCCTCCAGACAGTATAATGTCCCATAGAAGCCCCTACACACAGTATAATGTCCTATAGCACCCCTCCACACAGTATAATGTTCCATAGTGAAACCTCCACACAGTATTATGTCCCACAGTGGCCCCTGCACACAGTATTATATCCCACAGTGGCCCTTTCACACAGTATTATGCCCCCAAGAACTGTTATTATACACTGGGGTCTTTTTAGATCCCAGAGTATAATGATCGGAAGCCGAGAGGAGGTGAGAAACATAAAAACCAATGTTACTTACCTATCCTGGGCTCTGGCACACTCCCCGCTGCTTTCAGCCCTCTTCAATGTCGGCACAGACGTCACGTGGGCCAGACCCGAAAACTGTTGGGAGTCACGCTGGATCCCAGGAGAGGTGACTAACACTGGTTTTTATGTTCGCTCACCTTCCCTGGGCCTCCGAACATTATACTCTGGGTTCAGAATAGACCCTACAGTATAATAATAGTAGTATTTGTTGGAGTTCGTGGGCCCGCAGCTTCAGTTACCAATCTATGCTCCTTCTGCCCACCAGGGGGACCCCGCAACATGATATAGTACGCAGAAGGGGAAAGCGGAGGCGCAGGAGCGGGGATCGGTAAGTAAATAGGGTTACTCTGGTAGGTAACGGTCTATTAAAAAAAAAGAAAGCATCAGGGTCTACCGCTGCTACCCCAGTATTTACGCCACAGGACCACGAGAATGACAATGAAACACACTTTTTAATAGTGAGTTATGATGCAGTGAGTTCCTGAATGGCTGTACTGCTACTGTACTGTTCTGACATCTTATTGTGAGTTTGGTACAGTAGTGCACTGGCCATTAAGGAACTCACTTCATTTTAAATTCTCTACGATGCAGTGAGTTCCAGTCATATGCCAGTGGCCAGTCACAACCCATACACGGACTGTATTTCACAAATGGAATATTGTTGTGTGATTAAGCTCGTAGCATTGGTTCCTCAGGTTTTTTGTACACAGAAATGAATAATCTACATAGTAAACATTATCTTGAATACAACCCAACTTTCAGTCAACTACTAGAACCAAACCGATTGCTTTTTCAAAAACAAAAATCTCTTTGACATAAGGTCCTTCATAGTGACTAATCCGAAAAATCAATTCAGAGGTAAAGCTCTATATCCTTCAGTAAACACCAGTTACTCTATTCTTTTTATGCCACTTTTCCTCCCGTTGACTTACGAAATGAGAAGATTACGACTTACAATGGAACTGAACAAGTCAGATCTTGCTACTGTCAACATGGAACAAACAGGTAAGAAGAGTACACATCAGATAAGTACGTAAGACATCAATTATGAAAAGAATATATGTATAGAAATCAAGTAAAGTTTACAAAGTGAGGCTGTGAATATATGGCAAAAGGAAAGCTTTCGTCAATCATGGACTGAAAAAGTAGAGACGTCTGGTCTATTTTTAGGTATTGTATTGAAACCTCAAATGTGATCAAAGGTAAAGATAGAATTGAAAATGTTTAGTCTCCTCTTTGGTTTGAGCAGGATCTCCTAATACACTGTAATGCCATTGAGGCATTAAAGCTTAACTAATGATTTAAAAAAATAAATAAATAAATAAATAAATAAATAAATAAATATATATATATATATATATATATATATATGCAGTCATATGAAAAAGTTTGGGCACCCCTATTAATCTTAATCATTTTTAGTTCTAAATATTTGGGTGTTTGCAACAGCCATTTCAATTTGATATATCTAATAACTGATGGACACAGTAATATTTCAGGATTGAAATGAGGTTTATTGTACTAACAGAAAATGTGCAATATGCATTAAACCAAAATTTGACCGGTGCAAAAATTTGGGTACCCTTATCATTTTATTGATTTGAATACGCCTAACTACTTTTTACTGACTTACTGAAGCACAAAATTGGTTTTGTAACTTCACTGAGCTTTGAACTTCATAGCCAGGTGTATCCAATCATGAGAAAAGGTATTTAAGGTGGCCAATTGCAAGTTGTTCTCCTATTTGAATCTCCTCTGAAGAGTGGCATCATGGGCTCCTCAAAACAACTCTCAAGTGATCTGAAAACAAAGATTGTTCAACATAGTTGTTCAGGGGAAGGATACAAAAAGTTGTCTCAGAGATTTAACCTGTCAGTTTCCACTGTGAGGAACATAGTAAGGAAATGGAAGACCACAGGGACAGTTCTTGTTAAGCCCAGAAGTGGCAGGCCAAGAAAAATATCAGAAAGGCAGAGAAGAAGAATGGTGAGAACAGTCAAGGACAATCCACAGACCACCTCCAAAGAGCTGCAGCATCATCTTGCTGCAGATGGTGTCACTGTGCATCGCTCAACAACACAGCACACTTTGCACAAGGAGAAGCTGTATGGGAGAGTGATGCGAAAGAAGCCGTTTCTGAAAGCACGCCACAAACAGAGTCGCCTGAGGTATACAAAAGCACATTTGGACAAGCCAGCTTCATTTTGGAAGAAGGTCCTGTGGACTGATGAAACAAAGATTGAGTTGTTTGGTCATACCAAAAAGGCGTTATGCATGGCGTCAAAAAAACACAGCTTTCCAAGAAAAACACTTGCTACCCACTGTAAAATTTGGTGGAGGTTCCATCATGCTTTGGGGCTGTGTGGCCAATGCCGGCACCGGGAATCTTGTTAAAGTTGAGGGTCGCATGGATTCAACTCAGTATCAGCAGATTCTTGAGAATAATGTACAAGAATCAGTGACGAATTTGAAGTTACGCCGGGGATGGATATTTCACCAAGACAATGATCCAAAACACAGCTCCAAATCTACTCAGGCATTCATGCAGAGGAACAATTACAATGTTCTGGAATGGCCATCCCAGTCCCCAGACCTGAATATCATTGAACATCTGTGGGATCATTTGAAGCGGGCTGTCCATGCTCGGCGACCATCAAACTTAACTGAACTGGAATTGTTTTGTAAAGAGGAATGGTCAAAAATACCTTCATCCAGGAACTGATTAAAAGCTACAGGAAGCGACTAGAGGCTGTTATTTTTGCAAAAGGAGGATCTACTAAATATTAATGTCACTTTTCTGTTGAGGTGCCCATACTTTTGCACCGGTCAAATTTTGGTTTAATGCATATTGCACATTTTCTGTTAGTACAATAAACCTCATTTCAATCCTGAAATATTACTGTGTCCATCAGTTATTAGATATATCAAATTGAAATGGCTGTTGCAAACACCCAAATATTTAGAACTAAAAATGATTAAGATTAATAGGGGTGCCCAAACTTTTTCATATGACTGTTTATATATATATATATATATATATATATATATATATACAGTGCCTTGCAAAAGTATTCATACCCCTTGAACTTTTTCACATTTTGTCATCTTACAACCACTAACTTAAATGTATTTTATTGAGATTGTAAGTGATAGACCAACACAAAGTAGCAGATAATTGTGAAGTGGAAGGAAAATGATACATGGTTTTCAAAATTTTAATCAAATAAAAATCTGAAAAGTGTGACGTACAAAAGTATTCAGCCCCCCAATATCAATACTTTGTAGAGCCACCTTTTACTGCAATTACAGCTACAAGTCTTTTGGGGTATATCTCTATCAGCTTTGTGCATCTAGAGACTGAGATTTTTGCCCATTTTTCTTTGCAAAATAGCTCAAGCTCAGCCAGATTGGATGGAGAGCATCTGTGAACAGCAATTTTCATGTTTTGCTACAGATGCTCAATGGGATTTAGGTCTGGACTTTGACTGGCCCATTCTAACACATGAATATTCTTTGATCTAATCCATTCCATTGTAACTCTGGCTGTATGTTTAGGGTCATTGTCTTGCTGGAAGGTGAATCTCCTTCCCAGTCTCAAGTACTTTTGCAGCCTTCAACAGGTTTTCTTCCAGGATTGCCCTGTATTTAGCACCATCCATCTTCCCAACAACTCTGACCAACTTCCCTGTCCTTGCTGAAGAAAAGCATCCCCCCAGCATGATGCTGCCACCGCCATGTGTCACAGTGGGGATGGTGTGTTCAGGGTGATGAGCAGTGTTACTTTTCTGCCACACATAGCGCTTTGCAATTAGGCCAAAAAGTTCAACTTTGGTCTCATCTGACCAGAGCACCTTCTTCCACATGTTTGCTGTGTCCCCTATATGGCTTGTGGATACTGCAAACAACACTTCTTATGTCTTTCTTTCAACAATGGTTTTCTTCTTGCCACTCTTCCATAAAGGCCAGATTTGTGGAGTGCACAACTTATAGTTGTCCTGTGGACAGATTCTCCCACCTGAGCTTTGGATGTTTGCAGCTCCTCCAGAGTGACCATGGGTCTATTGGCTGCTTCTCTGACTAGTGCTCTCCTTGCTCAATCTGTTAGTTTAGGTGGATGGCCATGTCTTGGTAGGTTTACTGTTGTAGAATATTTTTTCCATTTTTGGATGATGGATTGAACAGTGCTCTTTGGGATGCTCAAAGCTTGGGATATGTTTTTATAACCTAACCCTGCTTTAAACTTCTCCACAACTTTATCTCTGACCTGTCTGGTGAGTTCCTTGGTCTTCATGATTCTGTTTGTTCACTAGTGTTCTCTATCAAACCACTGAGGCCTTCACAGAACAGGTGTATTTATACTGAGACTAAATTACACAAAGCTGGACTCTATTAACTAGTTAAGTGACTTCTGAAGGCGACTGATTGCACTGTATTGTATTTAGGGGTATCAGAGTACAGGGGGCTGAATACTTTTGCACATCACACTTTTCAGATTTTAATTTGATTAAAATTTTGAAAACCATGTATCATTTTCCTTCCACTTCACAATTATATGCTACTTTGTTTTCGTCTACCGCTTAAAATCTCAAGAAAATACATTTAAGTTTGTAGTTGTAAGGTAACAAAATGTGCAAAAGTTCAAGGGGTATGAATACTTATGCAAGGCTCTGTATATATATATATATATATATATATATATATATATATATATACACACGTGGACAAAATTGTTGGTACCCCTCGTTTAATGAAAGAAAAACCCACAATGGTCACAGAAATAACTTGAATCTGACAGACTGGAATTTGCCAAACTACATGGTGACAAGCCACAAAGCTTCTGGGAGAATGTCCTATGGACAGATGAGACAAAAGTCGAAATTTTTGGCAAGGCACATCATCTCTACGTTCACAGACGGAAAAATGAACCATATCTTGAAAAGAACACTGTCCCTACTGTGAAACATGGAGGTGGCTCTGTTATGTTCTGGGGCTGCTGGCACAGGGTGTCTTGAATCTGTGCAGGGTACAATGAAATCTCAAGACTATCAAGGGACTCTAGAGAGAAATGTGCTGCCCAGTGTCAGAAAGCTTGGTCTCAGTCGCAGGTCATGGGTCTTGCAACAGAATAATGACCCAAAACACACAGCTAAAAACACCCAAGAATGGCTAAGAGGAAAACATTGGACTATTCTGAAGTGGCCTTCTATGAGACCTAAATCCTATTGAGCATCTTTGGAAGGAGCTGAAACATGCCATCTGGAAAAGGTACCTTTCAAACCCGAGACAACTGGAGCAGTTTTCTCATGAGTGGTCAAAATACCTGTTGAGAGGTGCAGAAGTCTCATTGACAGTTACAGGAATCGTTTGATTGCAGTGATTGCCTCAAAAGGTTGAAAAGCAATGTCTGATTTTCATTTGTTCATTTTCATATAATTTTTATATACTATTACTTTTGTCAGATTCAAGTTATTTCTGTGACCATTGTGGGTTTTTATTTCATTAAACGAGGGGTACCAACAATTTTCTCCCCGTGTGTATATTGTGACAATTTGGGGAATTAGACTCAAAATGGTGGCAGACTCCTGGTCCGGACAGCGGTGGTTCGTGGTACTGGGCGCCGGAAAGATAGTGTTCAGACGGTCCAAGTGTAAAATAAAAGTGGCTTTATTCAGCTTAACTGCAACACAGCAAAACAACAAAAAACCTAGACCACAGTTAGGGTCCTAACTCACTCCTTGAGCCCCTAACTGTCCTGACTATTGCTCAGCTCTAGCAACAGTCCCCTGTGGACCCCAGCCCTTCTGGGACAGAGCCTCTCTCTCTGTCCTTAGCTGGTCCACCATCTCCTGCTTCCTGCAGGATACTCCAGCCCTTCTGGAGTTACGTGCCCCACCCAAAGGTGTGGCTGAGGGCCTTTTCAGGGCTGGCCTGGGTCGCTCCCTAGCGCCCTCTAGGTTCACATCCTCACAATATATATATATATATATATATATATATATATATATATGTAATCATTTGGAACTTCTAAGATGGGAATTTATTCAGTCTTCCACGTGTATTAACCATCCCCTTTAGACAAAGTCTTAGGTTGTCTTCTGTTGGCTACCTAACACCAGAGGTGAACCTAGCCTCTCTGCTGCCTGAGGCAAACTATAGAAATACATTACCCCCCCTCCCCCCCAAAAAAAAGATGCCCAACCCGGCTATCTTTGGTTGTGTGATGGGCCCCCGCTACTTAAAATTGTAGGGCACGCCGCCCCAATTTGCAGACCAAAAAATTCCCCTTATTTCGACCCCACATAGTATAATGCCCCCTTTTTTTGGCCTCCACACAGTATACGAACTCCTCTTTTTGGCCCCCCACATGGCACACCACCCCCTTTTTTTGGCTCCTTTTTTTGGCCTCCACACAGTATATGACCCCCTTTTTTGGCCCCTCCACAGTATATGACCCAGACCATATAACCTTTGTTTTTATGTTCCCCCCCCCCCAACAGTATGTGATCCTCCTTTTTTTATGGCCCCAACACAGTATATGACCCCTTTTTTGCTTGGGACCCACATTGAACTGTTTGGTAGAAACACAACTCGTCGTGTTTGGAGGAGAGTGAATGCTGAGTTGCATCCAAAGAACACCATACCTACTGTGAAGCATGGGGGTGGCAACATCATGCTTTGGGGCTGTTTCTCTGCAAAGGGACCAGGACGACTGATCTGTGTACATGAAAGAATGAATGGGGCCATGTATCGTGAGATTTTGATTGTAAACCTCCTTCCATCAGCAAGGGCATTGAAGATGGAACGTGGCTGCGTCTTTCAGCATGACAATGATCCCAAGCACACCGCAAGGCCAACGAAGGAGTGGCTTCGTAAGAAGCATTTCAAGGTTCTGGAGTGGTCTAGCCAGTCTCCAGATCTCAACCCCATAGAAAACCTTTGGAGGGAGTTGAAAGTCCGTGTTGCCCAGCGACAGCCCCAAAACATCACTGCTCTAGAGGAGATCTGCATGGAGCAATGGGCCAACATACCAGCAACAGTGTGTGCCAACCTTGTGGAGACTTACATAAAACGTTTGACCTCTGTTATTGCCAACAAAGGATATATAACAAAGTATTGAGATGAACTTTTGTTATTGATCAAATACTTATTTTCCACCATAATTTGCAAATAAATTCTTTAAAAATCAGACAATGTGATTTTATGGATTTAATTTTCTCATTTTGTCTCTCATAGTTGAGGTCTACCTATGATGTCAATTACAGGCCTCTCTCATCTTTTTAAGTGGGAGAATTTGCACAATTGGTGGCTGACTAAATACTTTTTTCCCCACTGTATAAGGAATGTTACAGTTGTTTTATGTTGATGACCTGTCTGTTTGATTTTCTATTTGGACCCTAAACTCAGCTCTCGCCTATAACTAAACTTGGAAATATCTTTGGCACAAAAATCATATATATTTTTTTTTAATGCAAATTTAGACTAACAATGATGGACTATTGCAGTACAATAGGTCAGATGTCGTACAAGACTAAACTAGTAGGACATCTGACCTATTGTTCTCCACCAATGGAACATAATTATCCATGGTAGAACCATAGAGCAGTAGCCCCTGAACCATTAGATAAAGCTTATGAAAAGTACTAGTGGCCATAATAGATCAAATAATACGATAACCTAGCCAATTGTAGGCCTCAAAATGCTTTTTCTTCCTCTAAGACGGCAGGAGCACAATTGTGTAATAAAGATGTTGCCAAGCTGTGATTAAACAGCACGGACGGCACATGGATGAAATCCGAGTGCTGCCTATACCTCCACAGCCCCATTCACTCAAAATGAACAGGAATTGTACCTGTCCTAAGTATTGCCCACAGCTCATGGCCCTATACACGGGACCGTAAAAGTACACAGTTGTGTGTATAGGGCCATAGAGATGTCATGTTTATGAAGCCTAAAAGGAGGAAGAGACAAGCATAAACCTGGAGACCACAAAATATTGAGATTAAGGCCCAGGCTCGGACTGGATCACCCGGGTGAATCCTCTGGTGGGCCCTGTGCATTTAGAGGGCCCTACCAGACCCCCACTGCTTTCGTTAAAGGTGCGGGGGGGCTTCTGGCGCCTGTCCTGCACACAATACGGGACTGGAAGCAGAAAGCTCCGTCCACTGTATAGGGGCCGGGTACCTTCACTGCAAAGCAGGACTTATTGAAGTTAGTGGGAGCTGAGCTGCAGTGATGGTGCCCGGTCACTATACAGCAGATGAACCTTCTTGCTTACAGCACTGTATTGTGTACAGAAAGGGCACCGGAAGCGGCTCCGTACAGCTGATGGGACCGTGTGTCAGCCCCCTACCAATTAGATATTTATGGTCTATCCTGAGGATAGACCATAAAAAAAAAATTAAGCCCAACAACCCCTTTAATTTTCCTCCCTAATGCCCCAAACACTTTAATGCCCCCCCCCCCACAGGATGTTAGCCCCCATCACTTCTTCTACACAATATAATGGAACTATCACTGGTCCCCATACAGTATGGGGACCAGTGAAGGGTCCACTGTATGGGGGAGACCATTGAAAGTAAAAGAGGTTGTCCATAAATTGGAGCAACCCCTGTAGAGGCCAGGGGGGTGCAAGATTATAAAAAAGCATACTCATGTGTCCCCAGCATACCGTTTTCCCCTGGCAGTGTCTGTTCGGTCTCATGACGACTGAGTGGATACTGGTGGCAGACAATGGAGCACTGGAGTCAGGTGAGTATGCTTTTTTCTTTTTTATTTTCTTTTACACCTCCTATCCGCCACATGGGTTACTACAATTCCTGGACAACCTCTTTAGGCTAAGGCCCCACATAGTGAGCCTCGGTAAAAAAATGCTGCGGAAAAGATTGTGGTGAAAATGCATTGCATATTTTTCCGCAGTGCTTTTTAAGAGAAAGTCCACAGAGTTTTCCTCTGCAGACTTTGTCCGTATTATACCTATACAGAAAATGCCAGCTTTTCCATAGGTATAATTGACATGCTGCGATTTACAAAAATGCTATGTTTTTTTAAAATCACAGCATTTCTGCTGTGGATATTTTTCTGAAATGTGTGGATGGGATTAGCCAGAATCCCATCCAATTTGCATGTACTGTAAAACTCGGCGTTTTTTTGCCACAGTGTTTCCACTGCGACCAAAATGCTGTGTATTTGCAATGTGGGGGCCTGGCCTTAAAGGGATTAACCATTTCAGGATAGGCCATCAATATTACATCTGCAGGGGTCCGACAGCCAGGACCTCTGCAGATCAGCTTTTCCAGTACAATGTAGCTACAGATAAAGTTAACAATTCCAGGAGCCATGCTGCTCGCTTGCCAAACAGAATGTAGCGTTGGTTTTAGGTAACATAGTGGTGTACATTGTATGGCGGTTGAGAAGCATGGCATTGTCATTAGCTGTAGCTGCAGTGTCTCGTTACAGCTGAACTGCAGGGGTCCTGGCGGTGGTCCTCTAGAAACAATTCCACTAGAGGGCCCTAGACATCCTAGTCTGACACTGTTAAGGCATCATACACACAACCATATGCACTGTCAGTGTGCTAGCTATGTTTTCCCGGTCCTATTTCTGTTTGTTTTGCAGCCCATGCTCACTGACCTCAGTGAATGGGGCTGTGAAGGCACGGGCTACACACGGATATCATCCATGTACTGTCTGTGCCGTTTCATCATGGCTCGGTGACACGCACATGGTCATATGCATATCGCCTAAATGTTGAAAAGTCCAAAATGATCCCAGTATTAGAAATACTGTACAATACAAAACAAGTATAGCTTGAAAAATATTCTTCAAAAATTCAGAATGCAGTCCTTTGAAACTTGTATACCCTTTAGTTGATCACCCCCTTCATGACACAATAAGAGGCTCTAGACCTTATTCTTCCCACTACTTCTCATTCCTTGTGTAGAAGAGAGGGGCAGTGTGTTCTTTGGATGTAGGTTATCCCTTCCATTGTTTGCTATTCTTGTTGTATCAATGTCCTGGGTGTCCTAGACCAAAGCTTTTTTACCTTGTCTTTCCTGACTTGCACGTCTTTGATCCACTGATTCTCTCCATGCCTTGTGGAAAAGGCCAATGAAAGGGGAAACAGCACCTGAACTGAACAGCTTTAGCTTTCTCTTCATTCAGTGGAAATAAGCATTAGGTCAGATTGGATGAATGTAAAAACATGTGGGAAAGGTAAGGGCAATGGGGTTGGATACACTCGCCAAAGGCAAAACTTGTTTTTTGTGTTTAGCCCATAATACTCCTTTAAATAAACCAGCTAGTGTATCATCATGTGCGGCACAAAATACACCATTGTGTATGAACACAAAGCTCTTTTGATTTTCCACTCATTAGATCTTTTCTTATCCTCAGAGCAGACAGTCAGGTAACCCTACTCGCTGACACCGATGAGTGATATAGAATAGAGCGGGCAGACATCTCTCTTTTATGTATCCTAGGTTCTTGTGCGAGAGGCTGAGGCAGCATACATAGAACTTGTATTATTATATCTCTTGTATTATTAAGGAGCAATACAATCCGTTTAGATGAAAACAGGTTTTATAGTGATTGCCGTTTTTGCCATGACTTTAGTGTGCAGGAATACTTGTCACCCTGAGCATTGTATAACAGGACAATGCAATCTAATAAAAACTAATAAAATTACTATTTTCATTTTCAGATATATTAGGATGTGGAGTGGAGAACAAGAGGGCATTGACTTGAAATACAACCAGGGGAGGATCAAATTTTGTTCTTTGCTATGGAACTTTCACCCCTCTGTGTACACCCTTGTGATCAGCGGCATATCTCATCAGACCCCACAGTATGATAAGTGGAGGCCCAGGGGAGGTGAGGAAAAATAACAAACACTTATACTCACATTGCCTCCCCTCTTTGGGGATCTTTATTGCATCCAGTAGACCTAAGTGTCCTCTTCTGGTTTCTTCCAGTCTTTGTCTGTCATCACTCGCCCTGTGGTCACCGCTGAGGCCTGTGGGGCTGTTATGATGAGGCCATATTTCTTTCTGTGTACGCCTATGTTCCACATTTAAAGTCTTGATTCTGCAATTTATGTGGGAATTGTTAGACATTATGGGTGATATTTTTAATGCTGTGCTTCATATTGTAAGGGGCCCTAGCCAACTATATGAACAGGTTGTGCAAGGCCAAGTAAACCCCTTACACTGACCTACCCAAGGACAAGGCAGCTGGATTCTTGTTGTCAACAGCACTTACACAGTCACAAAGATGTTAACAGCAATTGCTCAGTTGTAGCAGATTTCAACTTGACAGTAGATTCTCTGAAAGTTCAGCAACCTTTCTCATCGTGAAAGTAACACAGCAATTTCTTAGTGTCAGCTGCCCAGGTTTTACAAGGTTTCCCCTCAGCTCCTACAGGTCCCACTTGTCAGATACATGTCAGGTTCGATACGCTTGCCTTCAGATAACAACAGGGTTCTGAACAGCAGGACCACTTTAACCATAGGGCAAACAGTGCATCTATGGCAGTGGGTGCTCCCTCAGCGGACCTGGATCCAGTGAGATGGTCTCACATTTCGGGTGCTGTCCTGCTGTTCCAGGAGGCAGGTAGCAATATGAACTCTATCTGCACCCTTAACACACTGATAAAGTTGAATGCAATGGTGGTGCATGGAGCTATCATCCCCATGCTCTTCTATTCACACTTTAGCTGATAATGTCTGCAGCAAAGAGTCGCAAGGTTAAGAATGAGGTTAGGTGAGTGTAATTTTTTTTTTTTTTTTAATGGTATATAAGATATTGATTGAATGGTTACTGAAGGGGCAGGGGGCATTATGTGGTAGCTACTTGATGGAACACTGTATTGTGGGGGCCACTTGAGGGGACATTAAATTACTTGGAGGGGCCCACTTATGAAATTTTTGAACAGGGCTCACTAATGTGTTAAAACAGCTCTGCCAGACAAAAACATTAAACGGAAAGGCATGGGAAACCTACTTTTATAGGCAGACTTTCCTGCCCAGCATGACTACAAGGCATTAGGCCATAACATGCAAAAGCTGTATCTAGGGTGGCCCGCAAAGGACACCACCCGTGGCACAACCAATGACTGATTATAATATAGGTGGTTTGCACAAACCACCTACCAAGATTTACATAGCCCTGTATAATATTTATGTAGCCCTGTGCTATGCAAAAGAGGGATTTCTAGTCTTGCTTACATCTGCACTGGCTTTGCTGTATGTAGAAGGTGTTTAAGACTGCCAAATGGAGGAAGACCAGGAGGTTGGGATTACGAGTAGCTATAGTCACCTTGGCAAGGATCTCTACCAGGCCCTCCGGTGCTCCTCAGAGGAAACTTGCAGGGTGTATGATGGTCACGTTCTAGTGGTGAGCCTCCCTGAGCCTGATGGTGGTGGAAGTGCCTTTGATAGTAAGTACAGTATTTATAATCAGGAGGCTGAGATTTTTTTTTTAGGAAACTCACTTTGGCTGGACCTGAAATTAGATGATGGAACTCCCTTATCAGTCAGTGTATTCCTTGCAGGGACAGTCTTTCTCTCACAAAGTGTGCCTTGAATCCTTTCCTTAATCCACAAAATGTTTGCGATTTCCTGGCTGTGGGGTGCTGATCCATAAGGGGTATCCTGTCTGACCTGAGGCCAGAAGAAAGGGTTGTAGCTATATAATAGATAACCTCACAGTCTCTTCTTGCTCACACATTCTCTAAAGTTGAGCAGGGATTTCTCCCATCTCCTGACTGCAGAACAACACTAAGATGACTTTACATGGTAGGACACTACACTTAAGGCATAACGTTACTCTTCTGCCTTAGTCTAAGTTCATATTTTTCTTCTTACAGTTTGCTGTTCTTATCCAACATAGGATTAGAGCATTGACCATAAACTGCATTGGAATGATATATGCAAATGGAGCCCCGCCTTTTGCGTTCACTCCAATGTAAAAACATTTATGTCAGATGAGAGCAGCAGACTGTAAAAACAGAAATGTGAGATTAGCCTAGCTGGGGAGTGTTAACTAACTTCTTTCTTCCAGCTCAGGGAGGAAGAGATTCCTCACTACTTCCTTCTCCTAACTGAGTAAGGATAAAACTCTTTGTCACATCCCCCCTACCTCACATGTCCTTAGTGTTATGATGTACAGCTGTCTCAGGCCAGCCTAGTGTTAGATTCTTTTAAAGACATAGCTGCATACCACAGGTATAACAGTGGAAAATTACATAAAGTGACAACATACAGTATTACATACAACAGCATTAAGAGGGGTGTAGCAATCGGAGGTGCATGGGTAGTAATCGCTACTGACTCTTGGAGCCTGTGGGGGCCCAAAGGCCTCTCTACATACTACGAGGACGCCAGTGTTATAGATAGCACATGGTAATTGGTGGTCCCGTAACAAATTTTGCACAGTGGTATATAGTGGCATATATAGCTATATGGTCCTTTCACCAGTGCATGCACGGGGATATTATAGGTTCTCCAAAGGTTCTTAAACTTGCAGCATTGCAGCGGAGAGGAGATGTGTGAGGTATGTGTTTGGTGTATGTCTGTGTATGTATGAGTCTGTGAGTGTGTCTGTGTGTGTGTATACGACAGTGCGTGCATCTACCTGTGTATGTGTCTCTGTGTGAGGTGTTTGTTTTATTTTTTGTCTGTGTGTGTATGTGTCTGTGTATATGTCTGTAAGTGTTTCTGTATCTGTGAGAGTGTGTATATATGTATCTGTGTGTAGGTGTCTGCGTATGTATTTGTCTGTGAGTGTGTCTGTGTGTGAGTGTGTGTTTGTCTGCCTACAAGTGTGCTCCCTATATATAACCACTTAAAAGGGTTGTGTCATTAATGGCACTTTTTCCCTTATCCACAGGATAGGGAATAAGTGTTAGATTGCTGGAGGTCTTTCAGCCCATACTGTTGCCTCCTCTTTGTGTATGGAATTCTAGTGCCTGTTGCTCCATTGACAGCTATAGGGCTGCCGGGACTGCAATTTCTGGTAGCGCCGGAAGCCCTAAAGCAGTCAATGGAGCTCTGGTCACACACTGGCGCTCCATTCAGTCCTTAATGACAAAACCCCTTTAACAGCACAGTACCACTAGTCTTATTGTCAAGGGTGGAATGCAGCTGCTTCTCCCCAGTTCTGCTAACCTAGTTGTTGAAATTACAACCAGATCTCAAAACTAGGTAGAAAAGGAGCCCTAACACTGATTCTGTTGCTTGTAGAGCAGGAAGCCATACTTGTTAGGATAGTATCTCTGGAGCAAATATCAGAAATTGCAGGCAACTGGTTGACAACAGAGAGCAATAGAACAAGCTGTTTAAATCTCACAGTGCTCTTAGAGATAAATCTTGGGCACCCAAACGTCGTCACCAGTGCTAACCACAAAGCCAGAAGGACTTGTTCTGAATTTGGGGCCCAAGTTATCACCACAAAAACCTGTCTAAAAAATAAATGTTCCACAAACTGAAATCAAATCAGAACCCACAATAAACTCACAAGGCAGATCAAAACCAAGGGGATGAACATGACCAAGCCAATAGTCAGTCCGAAAGTCACAGCACATCACAGTACAAATGATCATGGTATGAGAACCTTTCTAAAGTACAACCAAATAACAGGCACCTGGATAAGCAGGAACTGGGTTTAACCACTTTCTCCCATTTGGTTTTTACACTTGAAAGGTGGTTGTCTAGTTCTGCAATGAGCACTGTATACAACGCTATGGGCGCCGCCATCTTGCGGCTCCCCTCTGACCCGGCGGTCTCGTGATCTGCCGGGATCAGAGTCTGTTAGAGCTGCTGAGTCCTACAGCACCCAGATCAGCTCTATAGTAATGTGCAAGTAACGTGCAGGAAGCTGTATTCCTCCTGCAATTGGGGCTAAATGTACCAACCCCAGGTACAGGGAAAATCAGCCTCCCAAAAAAAAAAAAAAAAGTGATAAGATGTCCCCAAAGGTCTATTATGACCTTATGGGGACACAATGTAAAAAAAATAAAAATAAAAAAATAATAATAAAAAAGTTAAAAAAAAAGATGAAAATAAAATAATTAAAAAAATAAAAAAAAAAAATACGCCAATAAAATGCCCTTATTAAAGGTTATAGTCCCACCCCCGACGACACAATACAAAATAAAAATTACCGTAACGGAGAGTAAAAACTATTTTATAAAGTTTTTAGTAGCACTTTGTGTTATTAAATTAAAAAAAATGAAAAAAGTGAAAAAAATGAAAAACAGACACGTTGTTCCCTCCTCTTTTGTTTATATTTTTCCAGATATAAAAAACAATTAAAACACATTCAAAAATAAAAACAACATAAAAATAAAGCATTATGTATCACCGAAAAGAAATTAGTTGAATAACGCAAATGATAAAAATGTTATAGCCCTCCAAAACCAAACATATCAAAAACTTGAAAATGTGCCTGGTCTGGAAGGGGGGTAAAGCATCTGGTATGGAAATGGTTAAATATCCCTCCTCAGCTGCTAATTGGATCAGTATAGGAGAGGCCTGAAAACAGCAGAAGCTTCACAGGTTGGCATTATAACCTCAAAGCAACAGCATCTAAACGGAAATTCCTGACTATAGGCTTCCTGTCCTACCACTTTGCTCAGGATTCTGCTGCAGAGATCGAAACCGGCTGCTAAAAAAATAAGCATCCTGCTCGATTTTGCCATGGATTCCATGTCTGATTTAGCCACAAAGTCCACAGCACAAGACTACTCAATGATTGGGCTCATTCATCTGAGCCTAATCGGCGAGGGAAAGCTGTGGTGGATACCTTTGCTTTGCCTTTCCACCACAGAGAGCCAGAAGGGCAGAAAATTAAGAGGATTCTGAGGCACATGAACCTAGCCTTAAAGGGGTTATCCACCTTTCTAATATTGATGGCCTAAACTGCTCACTCGCCATACAATGTATAGTGGTGGATTTAGGTCAGTGATGGTTAACCTTTTAAGCTCGGTGTGTCAAAATTCGTAAGCAAAACCTAGCTTAACTCGGGTGGCGTGTCACATCTAGAAATATTCATAATTTTGTGATATTTGTAGCTCTAGTAAGAAAAAAAGTTATATTTTTGATATATGTATTTGTATTATATGTATTTATGGCCCATCACACAGTATATGACCCCCTTTTCCTTTCCCATCATACAGTATATGACCCCCTTTTTCTGGCCCATCACACAGTATATGACCCCCTTTTCCTGGCCCATCACACAGTATATGACCCCCTTTTCCTTGCCCATCATACAGTATATGACCCCCTTTTTCTGGCCCATCACACAGTATATGACTTCCTTTTTCTGGCCAATCACATGGTATATAACCCCCCTTTTTTTACACCTCCACACAGTATATGATCCCCTTATTTATGGCCCCCACACAGTTTATGGCACATTTTATACCCCCCCACACAGCATATGATCCCCCTATTTATGGCCCCCATACAGTTTATTGCACATTTTATACCCCCACACAGTATATGACCCCATTTTTTAAAGCCCACCCACAGTACATGACCCCCTGTTATCCCCCCCCACCCCCACACAGAGTAGTGGCCGATACTTTTTACTCACCTATCCACGTTCCAGTCCTGGCCGCCCTCTGCTGCCGCCTCCAGGGTGCGCTATTGTCGACGCTGAAGGCCAGAATGCTGTACGTAGTGTCCCGGAATTCTTCAGCATTGTGACGTGAGTGTAGCGCCGCCTAGAGGAGGCAGCGGAGGACGGCCAGGACAGGAGCGTGGACAGATGAGTAAAAGTATCGGCAGCTCCTTATTGCAACACAATAAGTAGCTGTTGATGCGTGTCACCCAAAATGTCTTGGCGTGTCACGTGTGACACGCGTGCCATAGGTTCGCCATCACTGATTTAGGTACAGTGTCATTGTACAGTGAACAGCGTAGTTTTCGTCATGTTAATATTACTGGAAGCCATACTGTCTTGGAACAGCTGATCTGCAGGGATCCTGGCTGTCGACCCCACCAGTAATATTGATAGCCTATCCTAAGTATAGCCATTAATATTAGAAAGGTGGTTAACTCATATGTTAAGGATATCGCCTTGCCACGCTACCTGACACACCTGCGATCAACCTTCTTTACCTCCCACTCACACACCGTGAGCGGACCGGGTTCATAGGATAATATGAAACGAGCTTTATAAATTTTATATATTTACTAACCCCAGTGGGTCGGTACTAAGCACTAACATATACAGAAATACATATCAATTATCAAGCAAATATGAGTAAAAACAAAATACAGTACTGCAAATAAAAAGGGAAATAAAAGGATAGAAAGATACCAGAACAAGGTTGTAGTCTGTTTTCGCTAGGCCACAGAGGATTTGGGCCTAGGGTGCAGGCTTAAGCAAGTTACAGAGCATGTGTCTCCTACATGCTGTCACATCTTCTCCAGGATAAAAAAGACCCCTCTTTCCCTGGTCTGAGAACATTTAACTCAACTGGTCTTCTCCCTAAGTGATGTAACCAGGAGGAGGAGCCCCGTCCTCCATCCTGAAATTCCCAGAACCATAGTTCATTGTATCTCCCCGCCCGATGACCGTAGAGCGGGCAAGAGGTATGATAGGGCGAGATCCCCATCGTGTAGATACCAAGAATGACCACCCAATCCCCTTTGGGTAAGGAGATCGGTATCTGGACCTTTTCCGGGCTTTGAACAGTACCTTGTGTGGGCTTCAAACATGTGCCTCGACCAGGCGCACCTGAGAAATTTATCGGGGCAACTGTAAGGGGTTCTCCGGGGAAGATATTGTCATAAAACCATATCCCCTTTGTTTGGTCGCTGGCTCCAACTTGTCTGGGGATTCCACCTCTCTGCAGGAAACCCTTGTGGAGATAATTAGTGTAACAAGGGTATGCTAATTGAGCCAGGGATAGAACAACAAAGGATCTGGGCACAAAGCAGCCAGACCACATTCCTGTAGCCAAACTGGTTTTGTTAACAGACCTGGCCGCCCCACTGTGCAGGAGCAACATGAGCATGTGACAAAACACTGACGCAAAATACATATCTAGAAAATACATAGCTGGTGGTCTCTCCTCATTACATCATATAATACACAGAGCCATAATTTATATTAGGGTGGCAGATAGCACTCTGGGTGACAGGAGACACTGTAGGGGGCTTCAAATGTGGCGTGATTTGTGCTAAAGGAGACGTAGCCTGAAATGATGTTATGGCATGCTGCATACATAGCCCACCTCTCTCTCTCCAAAAATTTGCTCCTGCCCCCCCAATACCTGTTGCTAAATATTTGAATTCCACCCCTGCTTATCCTGCACATATTGTCTCTGAACAAAACTACCACTCTAATCCTGCACATATGGGTACAGCACAGTACTACTATTCATATTTTACACATATGGGCACAACAAAGTACTACTATTTTTATCCTGTACATATGGGCACAGCGCAATACTACTATTCTTATCCTACACATATGGGCACAGCGCAGTACTACTATTCTTATCCTACAGATAGGGGCACAACACAGTACCACTATTCTTATAGTGCACATATGGGCAAAGTGAAATACTACTATTCTTATCCTGCATCTATGGGCACAGGGCAGTACTATAATTCTTATCCTACACATATGGGCACAGTGCAGTACTACTATTCTTATTCTACACATATGGGGACAACATAGTACACTATTCTTATCATGCACATATAGGCACAGTGCAGAAATACTATTCTTATCCTGCATCTATAGGCACATCACAGTACTACTATTCTTATCCTACACATATGGGCACAGCTCAGTACTACTATTCTTTTCCTACACATATGGGCACAGCTCAGTACTACTATTCTTTTCCTACACATATGGGCACAGCGCAGTACTACTATTCTTATTTTGCTCATATGGGTATACCGCAGTACTACAAGTCTTATTTTGTTCATATGGGTATGGTGCAGTACTACTATTCTTATCCTGCACATATGGGTAAATCACACAGTACTACTACCCTTATCCCGTATACAAAACACAGTACTACTACTCTACTCCTGTATACTGTATATGGGTACTGCACAGTGGCATTCCTCTACTCCTGTATACTGTATATGGGCACTGCAAAATACCACTCCTCTCATCCTTTAATACTTTACATTGTGTACTGCACTTTAACATTTCCTAAGATGGTTTCCAACATTGTCTTAAGGTCCATTGTTCTCATCCATCAGAAGATCCTCAACAGCAGACTTTAAAATGCCAGAATGACGGATACAAACAGACTTAAATGATAAAACAAAAATGGAAGAATCATTGTGACGGCTTTCTGCTTCTTTTAGAAGAGCAGCATGGCGTTTTTCTTCCATCCAAACAAATGGAAAGCCAACAGATGGCTACATGTTTTTATCTATGAATTAGTAACATTAGTTCTGGTACTGTATTAATGCAGTGACTTTGGTTCTGGTGGTTCTGACACCTATTCAGGCTGTTAGTATCAGATCATCTTAACTGGTGAAGGAGCCGACAATCTTCATAATGTCCAAGGTCCATGGTAAACTTAATCTGCCCCTGAATCTGCCTAGTTTTGTTAGAATCATCACGCTATCTTCTTTCTGGTAAATTGTCAATGAACGCGACCACAGAAGGTGTGATGAATCACAAACACAATTAAACTGACAGTGATACATCATACAGTGCAATATTTCATCAGCATACAGTCATGGCAGTAAGTGTTGGCACCACTTTTCCAGAGAATGAAGTATTTCTCCCAGAAAATTATTACAAGTACATGTTTGGTTATACACGTTTATTTCCTTTGGAACAACACAAACAAAACTAAGAAAAAAAGGCAAATTGGACACAATTTCACCCAAAACTCAAAAATGATCAGGACACAATTGTTGCCACCTTTTGAAAATTGTGGGTACATAACTTTGTTTCAGGCATGTGATGCTTGTTCAAACTCACCTGTGGCAAGTAACAGGTGTGGGCAATATAAAAATCACACCTGAAACCAGATAAAAGGGAGAGAAGTTGACTCAATCTTTGCATTGTGTGTCTGTGTGTGCCACACTATGATTGGAGAACAGAAATAGGAGAAGAGAACTGTCTGAGGACTTGAGAATAAAAGTTGTGTGAAAATATCAACAATCTCAAGGTTACAAGTCCATCTCCAGATATTTTGATGTTTCTATGTCCACAGTGAGCAACATAATCAACCCATGACACTGTAGCTAATCTCCCTGGACATGGACAGAAGAGAAAATTTGATGAAAGATTGCAATGCAGGATAGTTCTGGATGGTGGATAAGCAGTCCCAATCAAGTTACAAAGAAATCCAAACTGTCCAGCAGGCTCAGGGTGCATCAGTGTTAGCGTGAACTATCCATCGTCATTTGAATGAAATGAGACTCTATGGCAGGAGACCCAGGAGGACCCCACTCAGGGGCGCACCGCTAATGAGTCTGGGGGGCGGCATTTTTACTAGTTATTTAATGTAAACCAGCCCAGGACAGGCCGCTTTAAAAAAAAACAAAGCTGCGCGATACCTGTCCTGGGCTGGCTTACGAGACATCCACATCACAGCGCAGGCGGCGATACAATGACGTATGCAATGGCAGCTGCATCAAGGGATCGCAGGTAGGAGGATAACTTTTTTATATATAAATAGGCCGTAAACTGCTGGAGTATCCCCGGCAGGTAACGGCCTATTTATTTACCTACACCGCGTCTGCTCATGGCCACCTCCGCTTCCCCTTCTGCTATGGGATGCAGAAAGGGAAGTGGATGCCGCTGTGAGCAGCTGCGGGCATCAGTAAGTGAGGCATAAAATACTACTATTATTATACTCCGGGGTCTTTTCAGACCCCGGAGTATAATAATCGGAGGCCCAGGGGAGGTGAAGGAACATAAAAACCAATGCTACACACCTCTCCTGCAATCCGATGTTACTCCAAGTAGGCTTTGGGCCCTCTGGTAATGTCATCAGGTCACATCGCTGGCCTGATCACGTGACGAGTGTGTGCAATTAAACAGGGCCAAAAGCTGCGGGGAGTGCACCGGTGTCCAGGATAGGTAAGTAACACTGGTTTTTATGTTTGTCACCTCCCCTGGGTCTCCGATCATTATACTCTGGGGTCTGAAAAGACCCCAGAGTATAATAATAGTTCATGGGTGGGCAACTATGGGGCATAATACCAGTGCAGGGACCACTATGGAGCATAATACCATGTGCAGGGGCCACTGTGGAGCATAATACCAGTGCATGGGCCACTGTGGAGCATAATACCATGTGCTGGGGCCGCTATGGAGCATAATACCATGTGCATGGGACACTATGGGGCATAATACCAGTGCAGGGGCCACTGTGGAACATAATACCCTGTGCAGGGGCCACTATGGAGCATAATACCAGTGCAAGGGCCACTATGGAGCATAATACCGTGTGCAGGGGCCACTATGGAGCATAATACCGTGTGCAGGGGCCACTATGGAGCATAATACCGTGTGCAGGGGCCGCTGCAAGGCATAATACAGTGTGCAGGGGCCACTATGGAGCATAATACCATGTGCAGGGGCTGCTGTGAGGCATAATACAGTGTGCAGGGGCTGCTGCAAGCCGTAATACTGTGTGTAGGGGCTGCTGTGGAACATTATAGTGTGTGTAAATGGGATGCTATAAATAGGGGCTATGGCGCCTGTTTATATCATACGCTGTCTGATACATGACACTATGTAAACAGAGAAGCGGTCATGGTGCTTACACAGGTACCATTCAAACAGCTGATCAGTAGGGGTCCTGGGTTTTTGAGCCCCACTGATTAGTTTATTAATGACCTGGAAAACCTTTTAATTAGTTAACACCTGGGGCATTATTAATAAGAGGCACTATTTATACAGGGTACACATGGACATTATTAATATAAATATGTACTTGGGAGTATTATTCATTATGGGGCTTATATCATATATTTTATAATTGGGGTAGCAGCAGGATGGGTGTGCAGGTGAGGACAATGTGGGTTGGATGCCTGGAAAAGTGAGGAGCCAAAGATGTCTGTGTTGCAAACTTTAAAGAGACAAATCACAGCTGGAAGAAGTGGTCATGGCGGTCCAAAGGGAAGAGAAGGAAAATGTGAAGGATTAGTCAGAGACGTCACCTATAAGTCACAAAATGTTACTACCCTGTATACACCTAAATGATAGAGGATAAATACCTGAGTGATGGGGTCTGTCTGCTGAGACCCCACTGAACCTGAGAATTGGGTTTTTCCCCCGACTGGATGGGAATTCAGCCTGACCGCGGCCATATATATAGGTGTGTCGCTTGCTGGATGGACGAACCCGCATGGCTTTCATTCACTTCACTGGGAGCGCCAAAGATACCTGAAGTCTAGTACTCAGCTATCTGCGGCGCTACTATTATAGAAAATGGGGGCCACGTGGGCTCGTCCATCTACCAAGCAGAAGATGTGTGAAGTTACTTTCATTGTTAATACCGTGTTGTTGAGCTGATACTGAAGTAATGCAGGAAGAAGAATTCTTAAAAACTGTTTTATAACTTTGTGTATTGTGTATATTGTGCGACGATAACAGCGTGTGAAGCTAGTAGCAGGGAAACTCAATTTTTTTTTGGGGGGGGGGCGTCTTTCTATAGTCCGCCTCAGGCAGCAACGAGGCTAGGTTCACCACTGACCCCACTGCTGACACAGAGACATAAAAAGCTAGTCTACAGTTTGCTAAAATGTAAGTGAGTAAGCCAAAAATTCTTCAAGGAAAAAATCTTGTGGGCAGATGAGACCAAGACAGAGCTTTTTGGTAAAGCACATAATTCTACTGTTTACCGAAAAAAGGAATGAGGCCTATAAAGAAAAGAACACAGAACCAACAGTCAAATATGGTGGAGGTTCATGTTTTGGGGTTGTTTTTCCGCCTCTGGCACTGGGTGCCTTGGCTGCATGCAAGGCATCATGAAATCTGAAAGATTTTGGGTCGCAATGTAGGGCCCAGTTACTGGTGTAACTGTCTCAGTCTTCCCCTTTTTCCCTTGTTTCTACAGAAGCACTGGGGAATTGCACCAGTGTTAGAAAGCTGGGTTTGGATCCTAGGTCTTGTGTCTTCCAACAGACAATGACCCCAAACATACTTCAAAAAGCACGCAGAAATGGATAGAAACTAAGCACTGGAGAGTTCTGGCCAGCAATGAGTCCGGACCTAAATCCCGCCTGTGGAAAGATCTTAAAATTGCTGTTGGGAGAAGGCACCCTTCAAATATAGAGACTTGGAAAAGTTTGCAAAAGAAGAGTGGTCCAAAATTCCAGTTAGAGGTGTAAGAAGCTTGATAATGGTTATAGGAAGCGATTGACTTCAGTTATTTTTTCCAAAGGTTTGTATGAAATTATATAATTTTTGGCTTTTTTTATCTGTTGTTTGTTTTGTTCCAATAGACACAAAGGAAATAAACATGTGTGTAACAAAACATGTGTAGTTGAAATAATTTTCTGGGAGAAAATTTCAGGGGTGCCAACACTTATGACCATGATTGTATACAGTATTCTCCAGAGGTTTGCAGCATGTGTTAAAAAAATGCTGCAACATAAAAATACTTTCAAAAATAGAAGTGTTAATAGTTTATTTTTTTATCAATTAACAAGATGAATTGCATGAACAAAAGAGAAATCTAAATCACATCAATGTTTAGTGAGACTGTCCTTTGGTGGAGGAGTCCTGGAAGTGATGATATGGCCCCCATAGAACTCTGATCTCAATATCATCGAGTCTGTCTGGGATTACATGAAGAGACAGAAGGATTTGAGCAAGCCTATATTCACAGAATATCTGTGGTGTGGTTGGTTCTCCAAGATGCATCCCTGCCGAATTCCTTCAAAAAATGTGTGCAAGTGTACCTAGAAATATTGATGGGATTTAGATTTCTTTTTAGTTTATATTAATCCCTTCATCACTGGGGCATTTAGGAAGACATAAGAGTTAAAAAAATGCCTTTGTCCTGTTTTATCAGGTACATTTCTGTGAGTGTCAATGAACAGCTGCACTACTGAATTTCTGAAGAAACATCACAAGACATTGAAATACCCCTCCACCATCACCCCATGGCAAAAATCATCAGGCCATTATTAACAGGATACATATTCCAATGCCAAACACATATTAAGAAATATATTCAAGATACTGTAGCATAGGTAAAATTACATTTTTGTACACATTGCTAACTCTGTGTGTTAACATAATGCGGTAGTTTTACTTACGGTCCTATGTAAAGCCATAGTTCGTAGTATTAAAACAGCTAAGCAACAAACTCAGCTCTGCTACATTGACAATCTCAGTTTAAAACTACTGTAAATGAACTTCAATGACTTCAAGCCTCATTGAGACGATACACTGAAATGTTTATCAAGTGTTGTCATCTCATACTCTCAGGATTATGTCTGTTTATAGTATTTAGTATTTCTTATTATTCAAGACAATGACTTATGCGGAAAGAATGTCCAGGTCATTAAACTCTAAGTTATTACATTATTTTCAACCATCGTTCTAGAAAATCTCCTATAGATCAAACAGCATCAAGACCTGTCTCTAAGCCACTATATCAAACAGGACTATGTGGATACTTGTAAATATGTGGGCTACATCACAAACCCAAAAGAACCAGGTAGTGCTCATACTATATACCACTGACCACCAGGGAATGGAGTATACCACTATCCCTCAGAGACTATATACCACATAGACCATATGTTGTATGTAGTATTAACACCAGGGAGGAAACAAATGATTCACCATTGACAACCAAGAATAGTATATACCACTGACCCTCAAGGATCAGGGCCATCAGGAACTAGATCCAGCATGTACCATGGATTTCCAGGAACCAGTGATCAATATCACCAGGAGTAGACATATTACATATCACTGTCCACCATGAACCTGACAATAGTATATACCACTGACCACCAGAAAATACACTGTATAAACCACTGACTAAAGATTGACTCATTAACCAGAACATCATGAATAGACTACTGGCCACAATATCCTTAATAACTGACCATCAGGGATTGGCACTTTTATCTTCCATAGATCATCTGAGCTAGGACACTACATAGACGACTAATAGGCCACCATAGGCGTAACAAGTCATTGGCCACCAGAGATTGACTTGTTTACAACCCACTAATCATCTAAAATGAGGCATTGTATATACTATATACTAGAGCATTGCCCTGTTATATCACTGGCCATCAGGGTACTTTATATATGCATATGACTTCATTAGGTCCCATATGCTATACAATTCTACAATTTATGATACATTTTACTGATCTACAATATGTGATATTATATTTAATTTCTTGCCACACCGATGGCTGTACCCATAGCATATAATAGTCTTGTGAATTACACAATCACCCTTTTCACATGCATCCTATTTCATGGCAGATTGATGGCAGAAAACTCTAATCTAATAATAGCCTTGCCTACTTATATTACATTAAAATGTATTAGGAATTTCTGAAAAAGAAATAGATTATGTTTCCTCATTTCCATTTAATTCCAGCTACTACTTTTCCACTTAATTATTCCAATTTTATATCGGCTTATGGAAAGTTCTTCACATTCCTATTCACGTGAAGGATTAAGTATAGCTGTAGGTTTATTAGTGAAACTGAATGAGCCATATAGCAGCTAGTATGGGGTGGGAGAGTAAAGGAGATCTAGCACTTGTTGGCTCCATACATCTTCACCATGGGCAGCATCTATGAACCTATGCATCTCTACTTTCCATAGGAAATATAATGCTAGCAATCAACTGAGACCCCTTCAGAAGATCATAACACTCTTTTTTATGAAGGGTGGGAAAGGAGTGAGGTTAGGGTTAGTGGGTTACGGTCAGTGTTGTAGAAAGTCATTGGTGCACCTGCATAGTATATATAAATCTCAACTGTTTGCAACCTTAGGAAAAAATTATTTGCACCCTCCAAGTTGCAAAACATACATATAAACTGGGCCCAAATATGTCACATCAACCTTGGCCCATGTGGCCCCCTTAATGGCACATTGTTGTCCCCTAAATAATGAGAAATGTAATTATTGAGGAATTGAGAGGGAGACACGTGCAGGATAGAACTGAATAGAAAGAAAAAAGATATCAATAATAGTAAGAATAAAAATATAAAATATAGAGTAGAAATGCTACACAATATAATAGTGGAGAAAGTAATGTTAAATATAGAGTAGAAATGCTACACAATATAATAGCGGAGAAAGTAATATTGAAACACTCAAAACCAGTATAAAGAAAAATATTTGCAAAGTTACTCAACTTTTTAAGTAAATTGCTTCTATAAGAAGGAACAGGGTTAAAGGTTAGATGGTCCTGAAAACTGTTTGGGTGTATTTTGCCTCTTGACTCATGCACCTTGATCATTATGAGGGTATTACATTTTTGCTGTACTTTCAGAAATAAAAATTAAATAAATAGCCAATTTTTTTTGTCGTGTTTACAAAAAACAGAAAAAAATGAGTAAAAAATAATTGCTATAAAAATGCAAAAATACCACGCTTGAAGATGTTATTTTTCTATATATAAATAGAAATAATAATTGTACCAGTAATAAAAACTTGTGTAATTTATTATAATTATTATTATTAGACATTTTTGAAAAACAAAACTTTGCTTTTTGTTTAGTACGCCATTCTCTTCTGCCTACTGTATAAAAGAAATTTGTATTAAAGTTTAATCAAATGGTTGAATACATCAATATTTCATAAGGACTCATGAATCCATTGTAACATCTGCACAATGATTAGTTCACTGCTTCAAAGCTTCATAGTGACCCAGCTGCAAAGTTTATAATCATGAAAACTTAAAAAGGGCCATATAGACTGTAACTAAACACTGGATTTAGATGAATTTGGGAATGAGAATATTTTTTTAATATTAAAAACAGTTAAAAATATATTTTATTTTAATAAAAACAAAAATACATGAAACATATATTTGTAGTTTTTATTATTAAAAATTTATGAAATACTAAAATGTATTTTCACTTCTTTTTAACTATTAAAATATAATTAAATAATTAATATTTACATATGTTATAAAATAATAGAAATGAGGAAATAACCTTCTCCCCTTTGTATACACACATCCTTATATGCACCCTTCCTATTATTATAAAATCCCAGCATACATTTCTAGTTATTCTCTGTATTGTATAATGTCCTCTCACCTGTGTAATGTGAAGATTTTCTCCGCAGTCACTGGCAAGTACTGAGCGGATGTAAAAAAAAAATTCACCTGTGATATTTACATTTTCTGCTGGAACCAATGGCTGTTCTGTACAGCAGCTTATTAGAAACAGCTTTTCCCAGCAAGATGCTTTTCCACAAAGTGCTCAGACTATAGACCTTCCTTTTCACTCTCTACATTTTTTTGTCCGCTCTTGGATCTCACAATCTCATCACACTCAGGTGTCTGAGATTACCCAATGAATTTCCAGCACTGGTAATACACGACCAAGGTTATCGTTACATTAACTCCTGCTGATCCAATACAGCTCTGTGCAATGTGCCTGTATATACCTATACTTATCAGATCCAAAGCAGCACAACTGCCATTTGCATCAAATATAGTTTTCTCTATGGATTACTGACACATCTATCCCACTGTGCCCCAAGATTGTGGACATATATCATACTCTTATTACCCTGAAAGGAAAATTTTGCTGTGTTTGTTGCCTCTTTTTTCTGCCCTTATGTAATGCATTCTAAAAGAAGTATGGGAAGGGAGAGACAACCACTCAAAACACATTATTAATCTATAAACTGGTTTCCACTTTGTAGGATTAAGTTCTAATGGCTGCATAGACTGTAAATTTAACCACTAAGTCACACTGTTACATAAAACCATTAGCACCATAGGAATATGGGACAAGGATGTGCTGAGATATTCTGATAAATTATTCATACAGTATTTATAGAGTATGCAAATACTTTATAATGTGATGTGATGTAATCACTAACATAATGCACATGACATCATAGGTGTTGGAATAGGCAAAAATTACCCCAGGTACCCAGAGCTTCAAGTGATGCCGTAAGAATACAGTTACAATACTGTCACCATGAACAAAAATATAACCAATATAATACTGCCTCCTAAAGACATGACTATAAGCACTATAACACTGACCCAAGTGTAAATCAATGTAGCTATTAATAATACCGCCACCTATTACACAAGAATATAGTAGCTATTAAAACATCGCCCCATATACAAGAATATAACTAGTATAATACTGCTTCCTATGTACAAAAAAATAAATACTATAAAATTGCTCTCTATATACAAAAATATAACTACTTTAACACTGTCCCTATATATATATATGAATGTGACTAGCAAAATGCTGCCTCCTATGGACAAGAATATAACTACTATAATTCTGTTCTATGTACAAGAATCTAACAATATAATAATATTTGTATGTACAAGTATATTAACTGCTATAGTACTGCTACAAGAATATAGCAACTATACTGCTGCTCCTATGGACAAAAATATAACTAGAAATAATCATAATAATAAGTAAAGTAATGAATAATATTAGTTCCGAGATGTTACACCATGGTTATAAGATAAGTTCTGTAATACTGCCCCTTGTGGCTAAAACTTTAAAGCAGTTATTAGCAGAATCTTCACTATCAACTACAAAAATGAAAAATCTATTGACAAATGGAAAACCATTATGATTTTGATAATTAATTTCAAGGTTTAAGGCATCTAACTATATCAATTGTGAGAAAGTGAAGGGTGTGGTTTGGTATTTTCCAGACAGGCAGTTAAAGGGTGTGTGGTAGAAGCCCACAGTAGGGAGGTCAGGTGACTAATTAAGGCCTGATATAGGCTGTGTGTCAGACTTAGGAGGTGTGGCACTACCCGGAGGAAACTGACCTGTATATCTCAACCTGAAACAAGGTAACTGTGTGCCACCCCTGTTTGAAGTAACCAGAGGGAGAATCTGGTGGCCAGACTTCTGTATCGATAGGGAACGTTTTTGTAGTAGTTAGTTCTCAGCCGAGAAGGTTTTGTTTTTGTTTGTGCCTTTGTAAAGGCAACCAACTGTGAGAGGCTTCCACGGCAGCTCTGGGCCGAGGTGTTGGCACCTTTTCTAGTCGTCGAGCCGCAGCAAGCCTATTTTGACCTGAGTGAACAGGATGCATGCGACTACCAGCGGATGAAGGCAGAGATCCTGGCCTGACTGGGTGTGGACCAGCACTTTTGGGCTCAAAGAGTCCACAATTGGGAATACCAGGAGGCGTTACCACCGAGGCCACAAATGCACCACCTTGTACAACTTGTCCGTAAGTGGCTCCAGCCAGAGACGTTGACCCCAGCCCAGATGATGGAATGGGTTGTCATACATAGACTGGTACCTGAGGGCTTTACCAGCTAAGATCCAGCAGTGGGTGGGACATGGAGACCCAACTAACGCCAATGCATTGGTGGGGTTGGTGGAACGTTACTGGGCTACACAGTCCCTCAGGAAGGAGTCCCCCTCCCAGGGCCAACATTCCTCGAGCTCCCCAGGATAAGATGGTGACCCAGGGGAGGAGGAGGGGAGAGACTGTCATCTGCTGGGATTGCGGCTATATTGCAGCTAGTTGTCCTCGTGCCTTGGAGCCCTTGGACTGCCGCCACCCCGGACACTGCTGACGAGTGCCACCTATGCAAAGTGACCTTGATTGGGTGCCCAGTGGAGGCACTATGGGACTCTGGCAGTCTGGTGACCCTCGTTAATGGGTCCTGTGTCGACCTCGGGACTGTCACCAGACGCACAGTCGGGGTCCTGTGCATACATGGCGATATAAGAGAATACACAATTGTGATTGTCGTCATCCAGACTCCCTGTGGGGAGAGCCGACACGAGGTAGGGGTTGTCAAAAACTTACCCCATGACCTCATTCTGGGACGAGACTTTCCCCTGTTTTGGACTCTATGGCGGGGAAAGCAAAGGTCAGAGAACACAACCCCAAGAATACCACAAGTATTGTCTGATCAGGTCCTCGAGCCTGAACCCAATCACCTGGACTCTAGGGTTCCTGCCATAGGGGTGACCATGTTAGAAGGAAATGGTAGCTCTGTGTTTCCCCAAGAGGTAATGGCAGGCGAAGCTGAGGCGGCTGATACCGAGCTTCAGATGTCAGATTTGGAGGTGTCCCAACTTTGGATCTGCACAACTCCAGGACCCCACTCTGCTAAGGGCCTGGGAAAATGTTACTGTTAACAATAGCGTGTCTCAGCACCCAAGGGCTGATGAGGTGTTTCCCCGCATGGCTGTCAACCATGAGTTGTTATACCGAGTTGACAGGATGCGAGGTGAGACTATAGAGCAGTTACTGTTAACCCAGCCTTTTCGCCGGACGGTGCTAGAGTTAGCATATAAACATGTGCTAGGGGGATACCTAGGTGCCACGAAAATGCCCGCATATTGCAGCGTTTTTATTGGCCGGGGGTATATTATGAAGTTAAAGTGTTTTGTGAAACATGTCCAGAGTGTCAGTTGCATGCCCCCATGGCACATTTTCGAAGCCCCCTGGTACCTCTGCCCATTATTGAGGTGCCCTTTGAAAGGATTACCATGGTTTGGTAGGTCCTTTAGTTAAGTCCGCCCAGGGGCATCAGCATATTTTGGTAGTCTAGGACTATGCTACCCGATATCCTGAAGCCATCCCACTATGGCACACGTCGGTGAAGTTGATTGCCAAAGAGTTGTTCGCCATGTTTTGCCTAGTGGGTCTACTCAAGGAGGTCCTCACGGATCAGGGTACCCCGTTAATGTCTAAAGTCACCAAGGAACTGTATAAACTCTTTAATATCAAACAGTTACAGTACGTACATCTGTTTACCATCCCCAGATAGACGGGTTAGTAGAACGGTTTAACAAAACCTTAAAGGGAATCTGTCAGGTCAATCTGGGACACTAAACCACCCACAGGTCCTTATAGACCTGGGGTTTAGTGTCCCAGATCGCCCTGTTGTAATGCAATCCACAAGCGCATTAAAAATAAAAAAACCTTTATACTTACCTAGCTAAGGGTCCGATCGACCCTGTTTGGTGAGATCGGTCCGGCTTATTCATGAGGGTATGGTTTGGGAGAACAGGTATTTTCCATCCAGGCAGTTAAAGGGTGTGTGGTAGAAGCCCACAGAAGGTAGGTCACCTGACTAATTAAGGCCTGATATAGGCTGTGTGTCAGAGCTAAGAGGTGTGGCACTACACTGAGGAAACTGACATGTGTATCTGGACCTGAAACAAGGTAACTCTGTGCCACCCCTATTTGAAGTAACCAGAGCAAGAGTTCAGCAGCCAGGCTCTTGTACAGATAGGGAACATTTTTGTAGTAGTTAGTTCTCAGCCGAGAAGGTTTTGTTTTTGTTTGTGCATTTGTAAAGGCAACCTGTTTCTGCACCTAAAACTAAATAAACACCAGACTTGAGTGTGATCCAGTCTCTGTGTCCCTGTTTCCTGCACTGCTACCAAGCATCTACCTGAGCGGTTCCCCACATAATATACAGTATTTATTACTTTTAAAATACATGTGCAACATGAAGCTGATGTGATCCAAAATTATCTATACATCACTGGCACATACAGTAATTTTCACTGTTTTGTTTTTGGTACCCCAGTCTGCAACACACAACATTTCTGACAATGCAACTCGTAGGCGCAACTCTTTTCCACCTTGCAAGAGCCATGACACAATCCAGTCCAGAAACTTCCTTAAACAACCACACAATGACATGTACCAGCTCAAGTGACATATACCAATCAACACATTACAGAGTGCAAGTTATATATCAACACAGTGACATATGCTATAGAACGTGAGTAAGGCCAGGGCCCTACTTTGCAGAAGTGCTGCGGTTTGGTTGCAGCATTCTAGCGAATCCCATCCACACATTGTGGAAAAATATGCGCAGCAGACATGCTGTGATTTCCAAAACAGTCGCAGTTTTGGAAATTGCAGCATGTCAATCATACATACGAAAACGCCGGAGGTTTCCCTATAGGTATAATGGAAGCAGAAAGTCCGCAGAGGACTTTCTGTGAAAAGCTCTGTGGGCCTTAGACTAACAATGGCTAGTGCAAACCAGGACATGCCAAAGATTGAATCCCAACTGTAAAGGATACCGCCTTGGCACACCTGCGATCACCCTCCTTACCTCCCACTCATGCCCCGTGAGTGTCTGAGTTCATAGGATAATATGAAACGAGCTTTACAAATTTTATATATTTATTAACCCGTGTGGGTCGGTACTAGCCACTAACATATACAGAAATACACATCAATGGATTGTCAAGCAAATACAGGTAAAAACAAACATACAGTACAGAAAATAAAATGAGATTAAAAGAGAAAAATGAATACCAATAGAATCTGTATTCTGGTTCACTGAGCCTTACTCCTAGGCCCCAGAGCGCTTGCTTAAGTCAACAGCACGCCATGTTGCATATGTCTCCCAGGATCAGAACAAGTGTAGAGGGTCTTCTTGTACAGAAGGGACACCCCAGCTAACTCCTAGCTGCCTCCTTGCTGAGTGACAAAATAATCTAGCTCTTCCTCTCAGTATAAGGCTAGTGTCCAGCCACACCTCCCTTCCAGGTAGCCCCCCTCCTCTTCCCCCCACTGCAGGATCTGGGGAAAAAAGGGTGTTTTCCTGGCTGGTGTAAAGATGTGTGTTTGGGGTTGAACTCAGGGTCATTAGTCCTCTCTCCCTCCTTTGACATCTGTTGTCCAGGGGTAATAAACTGTCTGGCCATAAAACCACTGAAGCGAATTGACCACCAATGTAAACACAGCTTAAACACAACATTCCTAAAGGTATGTAAGACTAATATGAATAAGGAATAATACATTTCAAAGAAAGATACATAACTGAGGGTCACTCATCATCACACCAACCCCACCTATTACACGACTGTTGTGTATTGTCTGCACCACCTTACAACACCACAATATCTTCCATCTATGGAGGGTCAGGAGTCAGGAGAATCTGCATACACATTCGTCGAAATTGCCAGGTTCAGCTGACATTTATCTAATGGGAATGGACACTTTAACTAAAATATAAGGACCAAGCACCACCAAGGATTAGATGGAGCGCCTGCACTCTCTAGGAAATGGTGATTGAAAATTCAGGGCACTAAGTATTGAGCAATCCTTGGTAATTTTTCAGTCATATGGGACCTTTTTTGATGTAATAAAATATATTGCACAAATAAGTTATTATACCATGCCATCATACATACCACATACTCTCATGATGAGCTGGATTGTCGTAGACTGAGCTATTGAACCCAGATTACAACAGTTGCACTTTTTCCTGACCCTATAATCTGAACACTTCTGTCTTTGCACACATCTCCCTCCAACATCACCTCCAGCTCATTCTCTTTCATTATCACCAAGGATACTAAGCAATTATTCACAGAAAATATGAAATCCCAGCTCTGACACAAACTATAGCGACACTGCTGCTGCCGCACTTAACAAAGTCATGTCTATCAAAGTGATATGAGTGTAGAAGAGTTCAGGTTAGATAAACTCTGTGAATTATTAGAACTTTATTACTAAAATGTAGAATTTTTGAATTACACAAAGGGTTGCCGCTCATACCGGATACCAAAAAATTTAAAAAAAAACATCAGAACTGGCCTGATCTTTTCAAGTTCCATAATGTTTTTCTCTCGTTTTTTGCAGGAAGAGTTATATTCCCTCAATGACATTAACTGTTTAATTATTATTTTACTGAAGAAGGGAACAGAAATAAATACAGTGCCTTGCGAAAGTATTCGGCCCCCTTGAACTTTTCAACCTTTTGCAACATTTCAGGCTTTAAACATAAGGATATAAAATTTTAATTTTTTGGTGAAGAATCAACAACAAGTGGGACACAATCATGAAGTGGAACGAAATTTATTGGATATTTTATACTTTTGTAAAAACTAAAAAACTGAAAAGTGGGGCATGCCAAATTATTCGGCCCCCTTAAGTTAATACTTTGTAGCGCCACCTTTTGCTGCGATTACAGCTGCAAGTCGCTTGGGGTATGTCTCTATCAGTTTGGCACATCGAGAGACTGAAATTCTTGCCCATTCTTCCTTGGAAAACAGCTCGAGATCAGTGAGGTTGGATTGACAGTGTTTGTGAACAGCAGTTTTCAGCTCTTTCCACAGATTCTCGATTGGATTCAGGTCTGGACTTTGACTTGGCCATTCTAACACCTGGATACATTTATTTGTGAACCATTCCATTGTAGATTTTGCTTTATGTTTGGGATCATTGTCTTATTGGAAGATAAATCTCCGTCCCAGTCTCAGGTCTTTTGCAAACTCCAACAGGTTTTCTTCCAGAATGGTCCTGTATTTGGCTCCATCCATCTTCCCATCAATTTTAACCATCTTCCCTGTCCCTGCTGAAGAAAAGCAGGTCCAAACCATGATGCTGTCACCACCATGTTTGACAGTGGGGATGGTGTGTTCAGGGTGATGAGCTGTGTTGCTTTTACGCCAAACATATTGTTTTGCATTGTGGCCAAAAAGTTCGATTTTGGTTTCATCTGACCAGAGCACCTTCTTCCACATGTTTGGTGTGCCTCCCAGGTGGCTTGTGGCAAACTTTAAATGAGATTTTTTATGGATATCTTTGAGAAATGGCTTTCTTCTTGCCACTCTTCCATAAAGGCCAGATTTATGCAGTGTACGACTGATTGTTGTCCTATGGACAGACTCTCCCACCTCAGCTGTAGATCTCTGCAGTTCATCCAGAGTGATCATGGGCCTCTTGGCTGCATCTCTGATCAGTCTTCTTCTTGTTTGAGATGAAAGTTTAGAGGGACGGCCGGGTCTTGGTAGATTTGCAGTGGTCTGATACTCCTTCCATTTCAATATGATCGCTTGCACAGTGCTCCTTGGGATGTTTAAAGTTTGGGAAATCTTTTTGTATCCAAATCCGGCTTTAAAGTTCTCCACAACAGTATCACGGACCTGCCTGGTGTGTTCCTTGGTCTTCATGATGCCCTCTGCGCTTTAAACAGAACCCTGAGACTATCACAGATCAGGTGCATTTATATGGAGACTTGATTACACACAGGTGGATTATATTTATCATCATCAGTCATTTAGGACAACACTGGATCATTCAGAGATCCTCACTGAACTTCTGGAGTGAGTATTCTGCACTGAAAGTAAAGGGGCCGAATAATATTGCACGCCCCACTTTTCAGTTTTTTATTTTTTACAAAAGTTTAAAATAACCAATACATTTCATTCCACTTCCCAATTGTGTCCCACTTGTTGTTGATTCTTCAACAAAAAATTAAAATTTTATATCCTTATGTTTGAAGCCTGAAATGTGGCAAAAGGTTGAAAAGTTCAAGGGGGCCGAATACTTTCGCAAGGCACTGTAGCAATTCCACTAAATTGAGAGAGCCATACCATATCATGATTACCTCTTCATTTTTAGAGTTTCTAGACCCTGTACTGCAGTGTATTGCTGCCTGTCAGTTATTTACTGACAGGCTTAGTAGGAAAATACAGAAGACAGACAAAGAGGCCTTTGTTCCTTTGTTGGAGCCCTGGCTTCCATGAAAACCCAACACCCTGCAAAACAAGATCACCCTAGCAAAGTCCTTAGATATTATGTTTGCTCTTGGCAATCTCAAGGGCACACTGGTAGTACCCATAAAATCAAGTATATATCCCTTACAGAGCAGTAACTAGATCTCAGTGGGGAAAAAACGTATTTAGTCAGCCACCAATTATGCAAGTTCTCCCACTTAAAAAGATGCGAGAGGCCTTTAATTGACATCATAGGTAGACTTCAACTATGAGAGACAAAATGAGAAAACAAATCCAGAAAATCACATTGTCTGATTTTTAAAGAATTTATTTGCAAATTATGGTGGAAAATAAGTATTTGGCCAATAACAAAAGTTCATCTCAATACTTTGTTATATATTCTTTGTTGGCAATAACAAAGGTCAAACGTTTTCTGTAAGTCTTCATGAGGTTGGCACACACTGTTGTTGGTATGTTGGCCCATTCCACCATGCAGATCTCCTCTAGCGCAGTGATGTTTTGGGGCTGTCACTGGGTAACACGGACTTTCAACTCCCTCCAAAGGTTTTCTATGGGGTTGAGATCTGGAGACTGGCTAGGCCACTCCAGGACCTTGAAATGCTTCTTTCGAAGCCACTCCTTCATTGCCCTGGTGGTGTGCTTGGGATGATTGTCATGCTGAAAGATCCAGCCACGTTTCATCTTTAATGCCCTTGCTGATGGAAGGATGTTTGCACTCAAAATCTCACGATACATGGCCCCATTCATTCTTTCATGTACACGGATCAGTCGTCCTGGTCCTTTTGCAGAGAAACAGCCCCAAAGCATGATTTTGCCACCCCCATGCTTCACAGTAGGTATGGTGTTCTTTGGATGCAACTCAGCATTCACTCTCCTCCAAACACGACGAGTTGTGTTTCTACCAAACAGTTCTGCTTTGGTTTCATCTGACCATATGACATTTTCCCAATACTCTTCTATAACATCCAAATGCTCTCTAGCAAACTTCAGACGGGCCCAAATATGTACTGGCTTAAGCAGGGGGACACATCTGGAACTGCAGGATCTGAGTCCCTGGCGGCGTAGTGTGTTACTGACGGTAGCCTTTGTTACGTTAGTCCCAGCTTTCTGCAGGTCATTCACTAGGTTCCCCGTGTGGTTCTGGAAATTTTGCTCGCCGTTCTTGTGATCATTTTGACCCATTTTGGGTGAGATCTTGTGTAGAGCCCCTGATCGAGGGAGATTATCAGTGGTCTTTTATGTCTTCCATTTTCTAATTATTGCTCCCACAGTTGATTTCTTCACACCAAGCTGCTTGCCTATTGCATATTCAGTCTTCCCAGCCTGGTGCTGGTCTACAATTTTGTTTCTGGTGTCCTTCCACAGCTCTTTGGTCTTCACCATAGTGGAGTTTGGAGTGTGACTGTTTGAGGTTGTGGACAGGTGTCTTTTATACTGATAACAATTTCAAACAGGTGCCATTACTACAGGTAATGAATGGAGGACAGAGGAGCCTCTTAAAGAAGAAGCTACAGGTCTGTGAGAGCTAGAAATCTTGTTTGTTTGTAGGTGACCAAATACTTATTTTCCACCATAATTTGCAAACAAATTCTTAAAAAATCAGACAATGTGATTTTCTAGATATGTTTTCTCATTTTGTCTCTCATAGTTGAGGTCTACCTATGATGTCAATTACAGGCCTCTCTCATCTTTTTACGTGGGAGAACTTGCACAATTGGTGGATGACTAAATACTTTTTTTCCCCACTGTATACAGGATGAGTGGTACTGTGCAATCTCTATGGGCAGGACAAGACAAGTAGAACTGTGCACTGTCGATATAGATATATGTATATGAGAACCTAAGTCAAACATTTTAGAATTAGAGAGCTAACTATTCTGGTCACCCAGTCACCCACCACTTACAAGTACACGCAAACACTTTTATATTCTCTTTTACCCTTCTCATTCCCTTCCATGTTTGCCATTTCAATCAATATTAGATATATAGCCCCATCCTTGTGTCTTCCAGACAGTTCAGTTAGTACACAAGGTAAGCATTTGAACACTGAGACAGAAGACTTCTATGATAACTAGAGATGAGCGAAGTATTCAAAAATTCGATTCGGCAACTTCACCGAATTTCAAGATATGATTCTATTCAATCTGAATTAAATCACGGCGAATCGCGTACCAAAAACAGCTATTTATTGGCTGCAGTGAGCCGGGGTGGGTGGGCGGCAAAATGGCAGAACCCTTTGGATGCCGCAGTCATGTTTGACCGCAGCATCCAAATTGTTAAAACCCCGGATCTGTTATGGAGCAGGGTGTTAGCTGTCAGTTACAGCTAACACCCTGCTCCATAACCGATCGGGGGGATTTAATACCTTGGATGCAGCGGTCAAACATGCCATGTGCACTCGCGAAGGGGTTAAAGGGATGTGACATCACAGGGCTGGCTGCTGATTGGCTGCACGCATGGCACTGTGGGTGATCTCGCGTTCCCAGAGTTCCTTGCCCCATGTAGAGCAGCCATTTTGAACTAAATGCGAATCGTTACCACGAAGCGTGAGGAAATTCGGATTCGATGCAAATTGATATTTCCTGAAATTCGTATCAAATTCCACTTCTGCAGCTTCGATTCGCTCATCTCTAATGATAACCCACATAACGTATACTCTAGTTGCTAGCAGGGCAAACTCCTACCTATATGGATTCAGTTAATTTAAATTGAGGTCATAGCCTGTGACGGAATAGCTAAAACATGCTTTAATTTAAAGAAAAGCATTTT
>CAMRHE010001153.1:0-197789 GCA_947044405.1 Leptodactylus fallax
TGAGGTTGTGTTTCTGTAGCTCTCCTGAGTCTCCTGATGTCTGGAGAAAGCCCAGGGCGGGGCCACCCTGGGTGGGGCAGCTCCCCTAGCAAGGCCCAGGCTCCAAGGCCTACTCTGGGAAGTAATTCCTATACTCAAAAAGTGGATGAAAATCCCAAAGTTTCCAGGAATGGAAGTAATGTCCAGTGTGTCAGCAGTCCCAGTGCAGCAAGCCAAGATGGGAAGAAAGTGATTGCAAGTAAAGCAGTAACAGAAGCAAGCAGAGGTACGGTGCAACAACCTACCAATGTAATTGTGCAGCATCCAGAAAGAATGCCTGATTGTAAGAAGAAGCAAGCCGTGCAGCCTGTGCAGACGCCATTACAGGTTACAGGTGTCCCGTCCACTCCACCCTCCTGCAGACAGAGGAGAACGTCCCTGGAGAAACAGACCATGCAGGAGAACATGCAGCGGCCTGTACTGGTACGGTCTGAGCGGACAAGATCTGGCAGTGGAAACTGCAAAGCTGTGGAAAAGCCTGTGGATGTGACCAAAGAGAGACCAGCAGGGAGGCTTCATGGTACCGGTGGTGCGGTCACTGGGAACAAACTGGGACCCAGTGCCCAATCTGCAGATTGTGGCCCCATGGCAGTGACGGCAGCCGCAGCAGGCCAGAAGTCACAGGCTACACCGACCAGAGGCCATACTGTGAGTAACCAGCCTGCAAGGCTACCCAATAATGCACAGAGTGTTACAGCCGCTGAGCGAGCACCTGAAATGCGCCTGGCAGACGAGATCCCAGCACTGGTCAGGTGAATGGAGACTTTGAAGGCGAATAAACTATCTCTGCAGAGACAGATTGACTGTGCCTACAAAATAAGGGCTGCTAAACCTGGGGTAGAGGCAGTAGTGGACAAGAAGCTGAGCGCACTGGCGAAAGAGCTCGCTGATAACGTACAGGAGACAGAAACTGTACTGTAACAAATGGGACCGGTGGGAGAATCCTACAGAAACCAGCAGCGATTCGAGGAATATCGGCAGTCACCATCATCTCGCTCCAAAGTTGGATCTGAACCATCTCAAGATGGCGGCCAGCAGTCCCATGCAAAACCCATTCTGCAGCCGGCAAGCTTCCCTTTTAAGGAAGGGAATTTGTATGGGAAAGCAGCAGCTAATGCCAAGCCACAGCAAAGACCTGCAGCAGTTCCTGGCAAGGCACCACAAGTCCCAGCAACCAGCACTTTCCAGCAAGACCATGGACCCCTACCTGAAGGAGCATCTATGCAGACACCACAAGTCCCAGGAGGCAGGTCATCTCAGCAGGACTGTGGACTGTTACCTGAAGGTACTGGGGTAGTAGCACATTCAGGGTCTCAGGTTGTTAGTGTGTGGGACAGTCTGGACTCTGCTGTGCAGGACATCACTGATAGTGGCTGTAATAACATTGTGGACTCTGCTGTGCAGGACTCTGCTGCAGCAGACTATCCATCTAATGTGTCTGAGATTATAGATAACCCTGTATGTGATAATGGTGTAGCAGGGGAAAGTGTTTCTCATTCTCGGGGGGATCCTTCACCATCTATGGCGTCAGACCCCTCTACAGTCCAGTCTCTGGAGTCTGGTGATATCACAGACATAGAGGTTGATGGTGGGGCGGACACAGCACAGTCCAATGTACAGGACTTTCCCCCTCTAGTTACTAATGTAGTAGCAGAACCTCGCAGTGCAGGTGCTCAGCAGCCCACACAGCGCCCACAGACACGCCAAGATGGCGGATCTGGCCATACCTCCTCTGGGAATGCCTGGAGCCGCGGTGCTCCTTCTTTTACGTCAGGCACGAACTATACAAGCCAGGCTTTCAAGAGGAGGAATGTAGTCAGGTTTAGGCACAGAGGTGCCAAGGAAGATCTGCCTGATAGAAGGTTTGTGGTCAGAGGGCTCCTATGTACCCAGATGGGCTTCCTGCCGACTGACATCCTGGCAGTGATAAACCTTCCTGACCGCCAGGGGGTATGATGTCAGCTTTAAGCTGATGTCTGATCTGGACCGTTTCTGGGCTAATGTCACCAGGTTCAGAGATACTGAGGGTTGGAATAAGTTCAGCTTCATCCCCATCTCTAGGCCAGATACAGCAAGTGTCACCATTATATTCTGGAATGAGGCCGTTCCCCCTCAGGACATTGTCATCTGGCTCAGGAGACACTGCGACCTCATGTCCGATCTAACTAAGAACAGGGACGAAGACGGGATCTGGACTGGTGGGTGGAAGGTCCTGGTTAAGTTACATCAGCACAATAACATAACCCAACATCTGCCAAACTCATTCTTTATTGGCCGAGAGAAAGGCATCTGCTTCTATGCGGGTCAGCCACGCAGATGCTTTAGGTGTGGGAAGGCCGGTCATGTGGCGAGTGTGTGCACCATGGTAAAGTGCAGCCTCTGTAATGAAGTGGGCCACGTGAGCGCTACCTGCCAAAACATCAGGTGTAATCTGTGTGGTAAGATGGGTCTCCCCCACAGGGACTGTCCGGATGCTTGGCATAACCTCCGTAGGGATATCCCTGATGAGGACTTGCTGGCAGCGGCTGATGACATACAGGAGGAGGAGGAGGCGCTGTTGTCAGGGCCAGTAGTCACTGCGTCAGAGCCCCAAACAAATACAGGTGATACCACCCAGGACCAAGCCCAGTCAGGACCCATTGAGGCGACCATGGAGGTTGTTGGGCAGGTTGTACAACCCTCAGTGGCCATCTCTTCTCCTACCCAAAAACCCACCAGTACAAAGAGAAGAAAGAAAGATAGATCCAGCCGTAAGCCTGAGGGTGAGTGGACCACTGTCCAAAAACCAACTAAGATGAGATTGGATAGAACGGGCGATGTTACTGCAACATCAAATAGATTTAGTGTCCTGTCAGAGACCGAAGCAGAAATAGACAGGGAAATCATACGAATGATGGAAGAGTTCGATGATGAACCAGAGGGCGATCCACCCACTAAAAGGAGACCCCGCCGAGCTGAGGTACAGTCTGAATCAGACATGGAGACAGCAGGTCAGCAGGACAGCTCTGACTCTGATCTATAACAATGGGGTCCATCTCTCTGTTTCTTGTATTCCTACTTGTTCTGATGGCAGATTTCTATCTTAACATCATCTCCAGTAATGTTAATAGTATCAGAGCAAGGAGGACGAGACACGCAGTCTATGAACATTTGAAATATCTTGATGCAGATGTCTATTTCTTGCAAGAAACCCGTTTAAATAGTCTAGGACTATTACGAGAAGCAGAGAGAGAATGGCAGTCTGGCCCGTCCTTCTGGTCACTGGCTGTGGAACCTTGTGCCGGGGTTTCTATACTGTTTAACACCAGAGATGTCACCATACATAGATTAACCGAGGTATTGATGGGGAGGTGCCTGGTTCTAGAAGTTACCATCCGAGGCAGAAGGCTCCGACTCATCAATATCTATGGTCCTCAGTCAGTGACTGAAAGGGCACATCTGTTTGATGACGTAAAGCAGTACCTCTTTACATCTGTTCCTGTAGTCATGGCAGGGGACTTTAATGCCACCATGTTATCCAGTGATAGACCTACTGGTAGACCTCTCACCAGGGACTGCAAGGTGTTAAATACAGTTATTACACAGGCTGGTCTGTCTGATGTGTTTACTCAGGGTGGTAGGAAACCAAAATTCACCTACTCCTGCGCTGGTAGATGCAGTCGGATAGACTTAGCTCTGGTGAGTCCTTCTGAGAATGTTAGTGAGAAAACTGAAAAGACAGTCCCTTATTCTGACCATCTGGCCTTGTACTTTTGTTTGGGCGCCACAAAATGCCCTGATATTGGGAGAGGCCTATGGAAACTCAATTCCAGCCTCTTGGACGATGACTATGTCCAGAGTTGTGTCCACTCTCTATTTCAGAACCAGCTTGAGAGAGTCGACTTCTATGGCAACATGGCAGACTGGTGGGAGGATGTCAAGGAGGAGATCAGATCCCTCTTAAGGAAACTGTCAGTTAAGAAGGGGAAGAGTAAGTATAGCCAGTATCTCAGGCTGCGGAAAGAATTAGAGTCACTCTATTCGGCGGGCGGGGATAACCAACATGTGATTGACCGGCTGAAATCTGAGATAAGTCAGTATCAGTACCGCAGGTATACATCCCTGGTTCTTGAACGGGATTATGGGTCCTTAGGGGCGCCTGATCCATTTGAGAATTGCAAGGAGCGGGTGGCAAATAAATCGGTCACAGGTCTCACTGACTCCCAGGGTGTTTTACAGGAATCTCGGGAGGGTATCCTGGGGGTGGTGAGATCTTACTATGTTGACTTGTTTCAGAAGAAGGTTTTGGATAGAGAGAAGGTGGCTCAATTCTTGGAGGCAACTCCGGGTCCTGATACCGATGATTTGGACTTTTCTCCTTTGACAGTGGAATTAACGGTGGAGGAGGTTAAAGAGGCCATAGATAAGTTACATCTGAAGAAGGCACCAGGTCCAGATGGTATAACAGCTGAGTTCTACAAAAAAATTCCGAGACCTCTTAGCTCCAGTCCTCGTGGATGTCTACAAAACTAGTCTAGAAAATCACCTGATGCCTCCATCCATGAGAGTGTCCTCCTTGATTCTGCTGTCTAAAGGTAAAGAGCCTACTGACATCAAGAACTGGAGGCCGATTGCCCTCTTGAATGTTGACAGGAAGATTCTTGCAAAGATTCTGTTCTCTAGGTTAGTTTGTTTGTCCCCGGCACTGTTGGCAGGCTCTCAGTTTGGCACAGTTAAAGGGCGGAACATCTCTGGAGCAGTTATCTCGATAAGGGAGATGTTTGAGAGATGTAAAGCTCTGAGGTGTGGGAGATATGTTGTGAGTCTTGACCAGGCTAAGGCCTTTGACAGAGTAGACCATGAGTATCTATGGGCCACTTTGACAAAGTACGGGATTCCGGGACAATTTATAGATTGGCTGAGAACTTTGTATTGTGAGGCGGAGAGCTTTCCTCTGATCAATGGGTGGCAGGGTGACACTTTCAGGGTTGAGGCAGGGGTGAGACAGGGTTGCCCACTGAGTCCATTGCTGTATGTGTTTGCCATAGACCCGTTTCTTAGGTCACTGCAGGAGTGTGATTTTCAGGGGGTGCCGGTTCCCCACTGCTTGCCTCTGAGAGTTGTTGCCTATGCGGATGATGTGACTGTGGTGATATCTGAGCCTCTTGAGGTGGAGATGTTGTCTGCGGCCATCAGAAGTTACTCAGAGGCCTCAGGGTCTCTGGTCAACCTTGAAAAGAGTCAAGCTCTCTGGACGGGTCATACTGATCCTATTTTTGATCTGCCATTGTTTGCCCAGGCCTCCTCCTATATTAAGATCCTTGGGGTGAAATTTGGGAGGGATGATAATGCCAGACTAAATTGGGAAGACAAGTTGGAATCCGGAAATGCAAAGGTTCAGCGATGGAAGAACTGGAGGCTGACCTATAGAGAAAGGGTTAAAATGTTGAAGACTTACCTGGTCCCTGTCTTCTTGTACATCTCTGTCGTCTTTCCTTTGCCAGAATCTTTCTCCGCTAGGCTCTTTAGCCTGTTTTTCCAACTTTTTTGGGGGAACAGGTTAAACCCAGTAAAAAGAGGGATAACCTACCTACAGAGGAGAGAGGGTGGGCTGGATATGTTAAATCCAAGGGTGTTCTTTGACTCCATATTTCTAAAAGTAAATTTTGGTTGTCTGGACTCAAACAACAGCTCCCTGTGGGTAAATAGTATCAGGGACTGGATTTTGCCTTTTGCAGAATCCTGGGTGCGAGGCGGCAGCCTTAAGAGGGGTCGATTGTCTCATGGCTACCTCCCCCAGTATCTGGACTATGGCCTGAAGTGTGTCAGGACGTGGAAGCTGGAGAAGACTTACATTGAGAGTAATACCAGGAGAGACATATACTCCAGGGTATGTAAGGCTTTCTTCTACTCCCGTCTTGCTCTAAGAGACTGTATAACATCCACTCTCCAAGAAAGTCTTAAACTCCTCAATAGCAGAAGACTCCCGGCCAAATTCTTTGATATTGCCTGGTTGTCACTACATGGTAAACTCTTTGTTAGGGGAAACTTAAAATTCTTAAGTGTGCTGGATAGGACATGTCCCCTGGGCTGTCAGCAGGAGGAGACCATGGAGCATTTCATTACTGAATGCTGGGGAGGGAGGAAGATATGGGAGGAAGTGTCCAGCAGGTTATCCATCTCCATACTAGAAACCCTGACATACCCCGACATAATCTATGGGGTCCCATCCAACAACACTGGTATAGATAGAGGAACCATGTATCTGATCATTACTGTCATCAAATATTATCACTGGCACGCAAGAACCCGAGTCTCCATATTCAGCGAGAATTTTGACCATGAATTCGTAGTCAGACAGATATTATCTGAGCTCAGGTGGATAAAATCACTGGAGATAAAGAGAAACCAGAGAGACAGAAGACTATGGAGGAATGTGGATGTGGTTTAAGTTTGGTCATTTATTTTTACCTTGTGTTCTGTTTTTTATTTATTTATTTATTTTTTTCCCAACCGGTGTGGACTCTTTAAGTTGATTTTGCTTTAGGTATTTTCTGCTTGATAACTTCTCTGTACATACAAAATGTATGAAATAATTGAAAGAATTATTGTTTAATTGTATTTATGTTGGTTTTTACTTTAATAAAAATTGCCTCTGTCAGATAATCCTCAACACCCCCCCCCTCAAAATACCAATACCCCCCTCCTATGTACAAGAATATAACTACTATAATACTGCTCCTATGTACAAGAATATAACTACTATAATACTGCTCCTATGTACAAGAATATAACTACTATAATACTGCTCCTATGTACAAGAATATAACTACTATAATACTGCTCCTATGTACAAGAATATAACTACTATAATACTACCCCTATGTACAAGAATATAACTACTATAATACTACCTCCTATGTACAAGAATATAACTACTATAATACTACCTCCTATGTACAAGAATATAACTACTATAATACTACCTCCTATGTACAAGAATATAACTACTATAATACTGCCCCTATGTACAAGAATATAACTACTATAATACTGCTCCTATGTACAAGAATATAACTACTATAATACTACTCCTATGTACAAGAATATAACTACTATAATACTGCCTCCTATGTACAAGAATATAACTACTATAATACTGCTCCTATGTACAAGAATATAACTACTATAATACTACTCCTATGTATAAGAATATAACTACTATAATACTGCCCCCTATGTACAAGAATATAACTACTATAATACTACTCCTATGTACAAGAATATAACTACTATAATACTACTCCTATGTACAAGAATATAACTACTATAATACTGCTCCTATGTACAAGAATATAACTACTATAATACTGCTCCTATGTACAAGAATATAACTACTATAATACTGCTCCTATGTACAAGAATATAACTACTATAATACTGCTCCTATGTACAAGAATATAACTACTATAATACTGCTCCTATATGCAAGAATATAACTACTATAATACCACTGCTAGATCTTCTGTGTGAAGATCACGGATGGTTAGAAGGTTGCTGTGAATTTAGGGCTGACATAGTTGCAGTTGGTTGTAGTTGGTGGATTCTGAACATTGCGCCCCCTTCATACCCCTCATTGTTGGGGTCAGACTGTATATACATTGTAGTGTTATACACAGGACAGAACCAGAATGAACACAGATGTAAAAAGTTCAGGTTTAATATACAAAATGTGTATTTACAAGGCAGATTTTAAAATGTAAAAAAAAACACGCTCAGATTTGTCACAGGATATAAATTTCTTGGATCCGTCTCGCACATCGGGGGACGATTTATACAGAATATTTACAGGCTTGGAAGAAATCCAGAAATACTTCAGATGATGCAGAAACAGCAAACCAAAAAATATGTCAACCATGGACATGGACAAATGGCTGGTTGTGAATGAGACACACGACCACCATGAGGACAGAGAGGATACGATGGCTACCAGTCAGGAGATATAGGGGGCGCTCACTGTGTTACTGTCAGGGTTAATTATTGCACTATACAACCAGCCTAGAAGACGTATCACATACAGCGCCCATTCATTGTAGCTGGGGGCAATCTTTGTACCTGCAGCTTGAGCAGGGTTTAGTCAGTGTATATACATTCAATATAGGGGCAATCATTGTACCTACAATTAGAGCATGCATTGGTCATTGTACATACAGTCAGAGCAGTGAGTGGTCATTGTGCTTACACCCAGAAGAGAGAGGAATCATTGTATCTACAGTCTGTACAGGGGACAATCAATGTACTTACAGTCAGAACAGGAGGAACCATTGTACCTACAGTCAGCAGTGGCAATCATACTGCCTACACCTACACATCAGTGTGCATACAAGTGGAGCAGGGAGAAATCACTGTACCTAAAGTCAGAACAGGGGACAATGATAGTACCTACACTCCTAGTAAGGGCAATCATTGTACCTACAGCCAGACCAGAGGCGATGATTGTGTATTTCATCAGACAAGGGTGATTGTGCTTACAGTCAGAAAAGAGAGTGATTATGGTACCAACAGTCAGATCAGAGGCAATGATTGTTCCTACAATCAGGGGATGATCACTGTAATTATGATAGATAGAGGCGATCATTGTACTGACAGTCTGAACAGGGGCGATCATTGTACTGACAGTCAGATCAGGGGCGATCATTGTACTGACAGTCTGAACAGGGGCGATCATTGTACTGACAGTCAGAACAGGGGCGATCATTGTACTGACAGTCTGAACAGGGGCGATCATTGTACTGACAGTCAGAACAGGGGCGATCATTGTACTGACAGTCTGAACAGGGGCGATCATTGTACTGACAGTCTGAACAGGGGCGATCATTGTACTGACAGCCAGCAGAGGACGATCTGTGTACCTACAGTTAGAGCAGGGGGCGAACATTGTACTTACAGTCAGAACAAAGAGTGATTATTGCACCTATAGTCAGATTAGAGGTGATGATTTTATCTACAGTTAGAGCCAGCGGTGATCATTGTACTGGCGGTCAGAACAGAAGCGGTCATTGTACCTACAAGTAGAGCAGGGGGCGATCTGTGTCTCTACAGTTAAAGCAGAGGGCTATCATTGTACCTACAGTCAGAGTAGGGGGCGATCATTGTACCTACAGTCAGAGTAGGGGGCGATCATTGTACCTACAGTCAGAGTAGGGGGCGATCATTGTACCTACAGTCAGAGTAGGGGGCTATCATTGTACCTACAGTCAGAGTAGGGGGCAATCATTGTACCTACATTCAGAGTAGGGGGCTATCATTGTACCTACAGTCAGAGTAGGGGCGATCATTGTACCTACAGTCAGAGTAGGGGGCGATCATTGTACCTACAGTCAGAGTAGGGGCGATCATTGTACCTACAGTCAGAGTAGGGGGCGATCATTGTACCTACAGTCAGAGTAGGGGGCTATCATTGTACCTACAGTCAGAGTAGGGGGCGATCATTGTACCTACAGTCAGAGTAGGGGGCAATCATTGTACCTACAGTCAGAGTAGGGGGCGATCATTGTACCTACAGTCAGAGTAGGGAGCTATCATTGTACCTACAGTCAGAGTAGAGGGCGATCATTGTACCTACAGTCAGAGCAGGGGTAAGTTGACTCCTTGGAGATGAATGCAGGGAGGATCATGACAGAAAAGCATTCGCTCCACATTCACAATATCATCACATTCCTCATCACCCTCAGGCAGGACATCAGAAGAAATCTAAACTGCTGTACTCTCTCCCTGTCCCCGTGTTCATAGCTTCAGGTTCGTGACAATGGAACATCTCCTATTATTGCTTTATTTGCCCTTTCATGTGACTGAACCTCTTGTCCCCCTGAATGAAGAGGCTGAGGATGACAATATAAGACGGAGGACGGGGCAGAGCCCTGGTACATAGGAGCGGAGCAGCAGCTGTGTATTCATGGAGGAGCTGCCTCTACTCTGCAGGACACAATATGGCTTTTCATGATGTGTGAAATGATTGGCACAAGATGTAAACGACACACAATACTCCCTCGAATGAACCGTAAACCGAGTATTTACAGGCCGATGTAAACAATGCTGAGGCTTTGATAGCTGCAATGTAATGAAGTCAGTGCATTGATACGCAGCTGGTATGCCGTCCGCTGACTGCACACAGCAATGCTAGACTTTGTACAGCTTACACAGCAGCGGTTTGTGTGTAAGAAGTCATCGCTGAAGGTTTGATATTCCCCTCCACACCAAAAACTTGGGAAACTCTTAAGCTAAAGTTTATGTTGGGCAGTTTACAGTCCACATCCGTCTTACTGGAGGGAAAGGATGTGGACACTGGTGGAAACAGACGCTAAAGAAGACGAAAAAACAAGAGATATAATAGTGACTCATTGTGGATGTTGGGAAGACGCCTCCTGAGATGTGGGGTTGCGGTAATTTTCTTTTGTACATTGTACATCTCTTGGTTCTACAACACAAATCTCATCTCGGTCCCTTCTACTTGCCTGGCAAATGTCAACGTCCTGCAACACAGTCATCACAATACCCTGGAGATTGTCCTAGAGAAGAAGGCTCTAACCTCTAGAAGATAGTCCCAACAAATCACGAGACCCCACAATGACCGGACACCATGGCCTGTGCTTCTAGTTAGGACATGAGATTAAGAAATTTACTTTCTTCTGCCAATGTGCTAAGCATGGAGCTCATGTCCCCTATGGCCATATTGCTTATGCCGGAAGGGATGGAAGGAAAAGTCAAAGAGTTCCTCGGAGTTGTCAGGCGAGAAGAGTTTTGGGAGAGACTCTGGAGAAGGCCAGGGCTTATGGTCCCTGACATGAGACTGGAATGGTCCCCGTCATCCATCATAGCATCAAAATCTATGACGGGAGGCTGTTCCAGGCCTTGAGAGTCCACTGTGCTAGTGACCTGATTGACCCCCGGAGATGGCATGGTGGGGACCTGCCGCACAGAACAGTCTGCTCCAGGATTGTAATTGCTGTTCTGCTCGAACATCTGTATTTGGCCTGAGTAATAGAGTAAACCATTGTCTTTAGCGTTCATACATGAGGTCTGCTCATGTTCCTCGCTTGTTCTTTTTGGGGTAGCTTCTGCTGTTTGCTGGCACGGACTTAGCTCACTCACTGAGTGTGGACTTCTCATAAAAGAGGGGTGATGCCCTGACTGTATACTCCTCGGCCTGTTGGGGGGATGCGGTGGGGGCCTTGGCTGCATCAATGCATTGTTAATGCCTTGAGCAGGCATTCCCACATTGTTGAAGGTGTTGGGGTTACTCAGGTTGGGGTAGGGGTTTGCTGTTTGAAGGGTTTCATGGTTATAACAGAAATTACTTGAATAGTTTGGAGTGTTTGCGGGGGTGCACCTCTCGGCTGCCATTCATCATCACGTGCTGGTTATTGCTGACAGTGTTACTCTGCGGAGAGTGCATGTGATGCCCAGGCCTGTCTAACACATTGGACGAGGGGGAGAGTTGGCACTGACCAGTATTTTGGACTCTTAACATATGTGGAGACTGGTTAAAACTCTGCTGCTGATTGAACTCAGAGTTGGTGTTTTGGCACAGGGTCATCGGCTGTTGCCTGTGCTGAACATAACTGAATCTTTGGCCACTCACACCACAATTCCTCTGTGCCAACTCTTGCTGGGCCGCAGGTAGAGTGTTCGGACTGGCCTGGAATGGCTGATGGCTGAAGTTTTGATACTGGCTAAAGTTTTGCTTCTGCTGCACAATCGCCAAATTCCCTTGTGCAAATGGTTGTTTTGGCACCTCAGCTGCGATATCTATGGTGCCAGAGCTGACTTCATTCCACTGAACAGGCATATTGCTCTTCTGTATATCAGGACCAGGGATCCGACATTGGTTCTGTGCCGGCTGCTGATAGTTCTTCATGTTATTTTGGAAATTTGGAGGCTGGTTACTGAAGTCGGATGGAGGTTTATGCTCTGCCGCTCCCCTGTTCTGAGACTTAATATACTGGACAACATCATCTGGCAACACAAGGTCATCCTCCCCACCAGGGACATCCATATCAGCTGGCATGCTTTCCAGGATGACGTTCTCACTGATACTTGGTGGTCGTGGAGAGTAGATGTGTCGGTCAGAGCGGGTGTACTGTTGGAAACTGATATTCCTCTTGTCCATGACCTGTGGAGGATGCAGCATGTTCATGCTGTTCATGCTGTAGAAACGCTGAACCCTTGGAAGATGTTGTCCTTCAAGTCCTGCTGTTGTCCTCACCGGATCGCTAGCACGTCTTGTGTTGTTTCCAGGAACCTCATGGTGAAACATTGGTGCTGGGACATTACTCAAACCATCACTGCATCGTCTTGGACCTGGCTGCTGCCTGAAGGAGGGTAGGGAGTAATCTGAACTATCCAACAAGGACATCTTGCTTCTTAGACTCATCTTCTCCATGTTGGGGAGCGGTGTAGGCGGTGGGCCACCTGTCGCTGCTGCATACTTGGCTTTCAATCGATACTGCTGGGCAGGAGTTAGGTTCAGAAGTGTTGGCAATCCATTATGTTGACTGGCATCACTAGATCTCCTGGAGGCATCGGTGGAGATGGGGTCATAGGAATCAGCGGAGCTGGCGTTGTTCTGTCTCCCACAAAATTGTGAAGCTTCACTTGACCGACGGCTGGAGAAATAAGGTGAGATCCCTGAAGATCGTCGGCTTGTGTACGCGGAGCTGATCGTGCTGGTGGCGCTATCACGCCTATCGTTTAGCTGGTTCAGCATCGTGATGTCATTCAAGGACAAGTCTGAAATTCTTGGGTTTGTGTTCACACTGCCCGGCACACCGATACTGTCAAGTAAAGAGCCTGGAAGGAAGACAAGTAAAACTATTAATTTTATGTAATTTCCTTCATTTATTGCAACTGAAACAGAAAACCGCTCTCAAGCCCCGTAACAGCCTCTGATATATATAACCCTGGGTCACCGGTGACCACAATACCAGTATCCTCCATGTATCTCTACCTACCATTTCCAGTGATGGCTGGGAATTTGGTGTTCCTGGCAGGTGGAGCTGGATTCATGAATGAGCAAGATTCCTTCAAGGTCTTTAGCTTCTCCTTCTTGAGCTGCTCCAGTCGCTGTACTGCCCCGCCACCTTGTTTCCTGAGCTGCAGGCCGACCATTACATTACCAGATGAGACTGTGGAGTCCACAACGGGGCTGGTGTCCTCCAAACCAAAGATGTCCCCCAGGCCTCCGTCACCATGGAACTCTACTCCGCTGTCAGTGTTGTTGGTGTTGCCAAGTGGAGATGGCTCACTGCTGCAGGACGACTGGCCACCAGGGCTGGGCTGTATCTGAGAGATGGAACATGCTGAGGTCAGTACCCACATGGGCAGGATGAGAGTAGTAGTAACAAACGTCTAATCAGAAATGTGTCTACCACCAAGGACAGTCTCATGCACAGGAGGTCACTGGAGGTGGTCGCTGGAGGACGGAGGTTGGATGACGCATGCACAAGCAATCCTAAACTGACTCTAATGTACCTATTATTTAGGCAAATCCAGAACTATGAGGGTTAACAGAGGTCATCCAGCCATATGCATAAGAAACCTGGTCACTAAACTTTCAGGAGAATTCATCAAATCCCTGTAAAGTCCGTGGGAAGGGCTTTGTGGGAGGAGCCAAAGCCTGACAAATGATCAAAACTGGGGTAACCGGTGTGAATTATGGCTCAAATCAGAAATGACCATCTGGTGCATGGAGGGCAGGGGATGCACCTTATACCTCTTAAAGGGGTTTGGCGAGGATAAGTGAGAAACTAACGGCCACTGTGGCCATTTACTGACATATCAGCATTCCAAGGACAGAGGGGGGGAAAGGGGGGGGTTGCCCAAACCGAGGGTAAGTGAATAGAATTTCTTTATTATTTTACCCCACCCCCGCTTCCCAGTTAGTTTTTCAGTTATCCTGGACAATCCCTTTAATAAATCCCTTTAATAAATCCCTCCAGCACGCAGGGGACCGAGACTAGTTCATGTAACTCCAGCTTGCTGTCAGTGAATGTATTCATTGTTTCCATGCTGACTTATGGCTCCTCCCACAGTTGTTACAATGTATCCGCGCAGGCGATCTTTTAGGCGCTGCATCAGCATACATCCCCCTCTCTCTGGGAACTCTGAACTACCTGCTCTGATACATTGTAACAAGCCCAGGAATAGATGAAGGTGAATAATTGAAGAGCAAAGTCTATCATAAAGTTGGAGAACTTTTCACTTTTTAACCCTTAGCAATACAACCCTGGCCCTTTAATACCACAGTATTGACATCTCTCACCTGGATAAGGTCTGTCCTTAGGAAAGTGTTAGAAAGAGAACGGAAAGAATAGGTGGAGTAGTTAGTAAGAGCCTGAGAGTCACAAGACTCTAAATTATAGGAACATTCCTAAAAGCCCCCCTCCCCCCAATGATAAGTAATAAGTGATACCCTGTATACCAGGATGCGCTCCATGCAGTATACAGGCGTCATGTGATGTTCCCGTCTGTCCCTGTTAATATGTATTTATATACAGTCAGGCTGCCGTTCCATCCAGAGCTAAACTCTCTACGGATTCCCGAGTCCTCTGGGTTAATGTGCATATAAAATATCCGCCACCGCTGCGTTATATGTGCTAAACTTAACGGCATCTGAAAATGTTCCTAGTAAATACACAATATCTCCGGCCGACAGGTTTACATGCAGTGATATGTAATATTATATCCCCAACCCTAATCCCTTAGCGTCATACAGATCTGCATAGAAGCGAAGATTAGAAATCCTTGGCCCCGATGATGCAGATTGTAGCGCTCCCTGTAGTAATGGTGTCGCCTATGCTGTATATAACCATGTCATGCTATATATTATATAGGATACACCTCTCTATGATATGCCAGGGGGCCCAGCAGTGCCTTATCCTCTGCACCCTCAGCTTGTGGCACTCACCATACTGTCCTCGGTCTTGATGGTCCTGGACTGGAAGGCGTCTTCTCTGCCTCTGAAGCCACCATTAGGCTCGGTGTGTTCTGCGGAGAGTCTGTTACCGGCGTCGCTGTCGCCATTTTCCCTGGGCCCGGGCCTGGAGATGACATCATTGCGCTGTTTTTTTGTCACATGGGCCTCAGGACCATGGACCGTCTTGACATGCTTCCTGAGCGAGCTGGGGTCCGTGTACCTCTTCGTACATCCCGGGATTTTGCAGATGTATGGTTTCTGGAAAAGTCAAATCAATAAATCTCATATACTGAGCAAATCCAAAGTGAGCTCTTTGTACACATCCGTCCTCAGAACATCTGCCAGAAATCATTGCAAGATCAAACCTTCTAATACATTTTTGCTTCTATTATATCTATTTTTACAACCTCTGCTTGCTGTTCAGATTTCATGTAGAAACCCTGTCTGCAGTTTGTAACAATGTATCAGGATGAATTCACATGTGGCAGATTTGTTGCAGAAATTTCTGTGACTGTCTCAATAATCTAAGGGATTCCTTGTGCGGCCCCACTAAGGTGATGGAACTGATCTTTAGTTGCACAAGTTCCTGAAACAATCTGCTTAGTGTGAATTCATCCTAGAAGTATCAGAAATCTCCGCACCGCTACTGGATGTTACAGGCTCTGGATGTGAAGAAAGGATGTGCTCATTCACTGACAGCAAGCAAAGAAGGAATTAAAGCACAAAGAACAACTGGAAAGTTGTAGAACTTTTTCCAATACTATAGTTGTGTTATTTACAGAAGCGTTGATGAAAGAGTTAATGACTTATGTTCCATTTAGAATGAAAGTAACACACGATGGCGGAAGAATGTGCAACGTCTGCACACAGCCGACGGTCTCCACTGTACAGTCTCCATCGAACAGTCTCTATCATAGTCGCTATTGTACAATCTCTATTGTAATCTCATATATAGCAGTCTCTATTGTAGCCTCTTATTGTACAGTCTCTCTTGTAGGTTCCCATCGTACAGTCTCTATTGTAGCCTCTTATTGTACAGTCTCTATTGTAGCCTCTTATTGTACAGTCTCTATTGTAGCCTCTTATTGCACAGTCTCTATTGTAGCCTCTTATTGCACAGTCTCTATTGTAGCCTCTTATTGTACAGTCTCTATTGTAGCCTCTTATTGCACAGTCTCTATTGTAGCCTCTTATTGTGCAGTCTCTATTGTAGCCTCTTATTGTACAGTCATGGCCAAAAGTTTTGAGAATGATACAAATATTAATTTTTACAAAGTCTACTGCTTCAGTTTTTCTAATGGCAATTTGCATATACTCCAGAATGTTATAAAGAGTGATCAGCTTAACAGCAATTACTTGCAAAGTCAATATTTGCCTAGAAAATGAACTTTATCCCCCAAAACACATTTCAACATCATTGCAGCCCTGCCTTAAAAGGACCACCTAACATCGTTTCAGTGATTGCTCCATTAACACAGGTGTGGGTGTTGATGAGGACAGGGCTGGAGATCAATCTGTCATGATTAAGTAAGAATGACACCACTGGACACTTTAAAAGGAGGCTGGTGCTTGCCATCATTGTTTCTCTTCTGTTAACCATGGTTATCTCTAAAGAAACACGTGCAGTCATCATTGCACTGCACAAAAATGGCCTAACTGGGAAGAGTATTGCAGCTAGAAAGATTGCACCTCAGTCAACAATCTATCGCATCATCAAGAACTTCAAGGAGAGAGGTTCCATTGGTGCCAAAAAGGCTCCAGGGCGCCCAAGAAAGACCAGCAAGCGGCAGGACCGTCTCTTAAAAGTGTTTCAGCTGCGGGATGGGGCTACCAGCAGTGCAGAGCTTGCTGAGGAATGGCAGCAGGCAGGTGTGAGTGCATCTGCACGCACTGTGAGGCGGAGACTCTTGGAGCAAGGCCTGGTCTCAAGGAGGGCAGCAAAGAAGCCACTTCTCTCCAGAAAAAACATCAGGGACAGACTGATATTCTGCAAAAGGTACAGGGAGTGGACTGCTGAGGACTGTGGGAAAGTCATTTTCTCTGATGAATCCCCTTTTCCATTGTTTGGAACATCTGGAAAACAGCTTATTCGGAGAAGAAGAGGTGAGCGCTACCACCAGTCTTGTCTCATGCCAACTGTAAAGCATCCTGAAACCATTCATGTGTGGGGTTGCTTCTCAGCCAAGGGAATCGGCTCTCTCACAGTCTTGCCATGAATAAAGAATGGTACCAGAATGTCCTCCAAGAGCAACTTCTCCCAACTGTCCAAGAGCAGTTTGGCGCTCAACAATGCCTTTTCCAGCATGATGGAGCACCTTGCCATAAAGCAAAGGTGATAACTAAATGGCTCAGGGAACAAAACATAGAGATTTTGGGTCCATGGCCTGGAAACTCCCCAGATCTTAATCCCATTGACAACTTGTGGTCAATCATCAAGAGACGGGTGGACAAACAAAAACCAACAAATTCAGACAAAATGAAAGCATTGATTCTGCAAGAATGGACTGCTATCAGTCAGGATTTGGTCCAGAAGTTGATTGAGAGCATGCCAGGGAGAATTGCAGAGGTCCTGAAGAAGAAGGGTCAACACTGCAAATATTGACTTGCTGCATTAACTCATTCTAACTGTCAATATAAGCTTCTGTTACTCATAATATGAATGCAATTCTATTTCTGTATGTGATAAAAACATCTGACAAACACACATAAAAACCAGAGGGCAGCAGATCATGTGAAAATACAATATTTGTGTCATTCTCAAAACTTTTGGCCATGACTGCACAGTCTCTATTGTAGCCTCTTATTGTGCAGTCTCTATTGTAGCCTCTTATTGCACAGTCTCTATTGTAGCCTCTTATTGCACAGTCTCTATTGTAGTCTCTTATTGCACAGTCTCTATTGTAGCCTCTTATTGTACAGTCTCTATTGTAGGTTCCCATCGTACAGTCTCTATTGTAGCCTCTTATTGCACAGTCTCTATTGTAGCCTCTTATTGTACAGTCTCTATTGTAGCCTCTTATTGTACAGTCTCTATTGTAGCCTCTTATTGCACAGTCTCTATTGTAGCCTCTTATTGCACAGTCTCTATTGTAGTCTCCCATTATACAGTCTCCATTGCGCAGTCTCTTGTGTGGTGGCTCCGTCCATGACACTTGCGTGCAGTCCTCCTTCTCAGTGCACATGTGTGTTACGCAGAGGACCTTGTGTCCGTGTATTTGTCCCTGCCGCCTCTACCTCTGTGCTGTTCTAGTAAAATAAATTTCTATAGAATTACCACAACCCCTACATTCCAGCACGCATTCACCTCTGCTGCACGGAGCGCGGCTCTGCTGTTCTGTTTTCCATCATTACCCTATTAACTAGCAGCCGCTGAGGCCTGATGTGTCTATTGAAGCTATAAAACTGCAGGTTATGTGTGCGCCAGGTCCAGGGACGACCGGAGGGGTCTGCGCAATGTATGTGATGAATATAAAGAGAAAACCCGACGGATTCCAGCTCTGCAGCACAGGTGCTTCCTATTTCCTCTGCTCGGCCCTAACAGGACGGACGGATTTTATAGTCCACACCTATTTGGTATAAATGCGCCAACCCAACATCTGCAGCCACTTTAAGAAACACAAAAACAGTCGGGGGTGCATCGCTGGTGCGGTCTGGCGATCCGGCAAAATAAATTGTATAACAAGGAAGGTTTTTTGACTTGGAGTCGCTGTAAGGTGTAAAATCTCCCTTGTCAGCAGAATGGACTTTCCTGATAGACGAGCGGCGTGCATGGCGCCTCACCTCATTGGAATGAGTCCTGTTCTGGTGCTTTGCACGGTCGGACGCGTTGGAGAAGGCCTTGTTGCAGCCCTCGTGCTCGCACACGTACGGCTTCTCTCCGGTGTGAGACCGCAGGTGAGTCTTCAGATTTTCCAGCCTGGAATAGGCTTTAAAGCAACCTTCAAACTGTGGAGGGAATAAAAGATATGTCAAAACTAAACAGCCCCTTAAAATAAAATAAAAAAAATTCTCCGCAAGCCGGTTTCTTACCATCCAGCTTTCCACAGACCCTCAATGGCATATAATACTGCATTGATATAAAGATAATTATCACCGTCTCTTTTACTTGTGAGTCAGTCTTTACTGTAGTACTAGCATTCTATTCATGAACAAGGAGGCTCAGGATGAACAGTTATAGGCCCCTCCCAAGCAGGACAGTGCTGCAGGGCCTGGGCACAGGAAAAAGTAAATGATTTGTAAAATCCGCCCTTTTTCTGTAACGTGTAAATGGGATTTGGAGAATCACAAGAGAATTCCCCACATCTAAATGTAGTGTAACAGAGCAGACCCTATAGATGTGGGGCCCCTCGTCACCTCGCCGCCCCCCTATGTTACAAGCCGCCACTAAGAGCGTTAACGCAGCACTTTTAGGAGGCGTCCCCCCAGGACTTCCTCGGAGGTGCAGTAAGTATAGTGGTTAGTGGCGTCCCCTGGGGGGCAGTGTCAGCTACTATTTATGGGTCGGACTGTTGCCGCTGCTGATATCGGCAGTTTTGCGGCGGCTTACCGTGCATTTATGAGGTTTTTCTCCGGTATGTCTCCTCATATGAACCACCAGCATGTACTGCGCTTTAAATGGCTTCTGCTCCCGGGTGCAGTCCTGCCAGCGACACACAAACTCCTTCCTCTCGCCGTGAATGTGCTCATTATTGATGTGCTGTAGAGAGAACATGGGGGAAGATAATTATCTGCGCACCGAGGACGTGACGTATTATACATTATACACCAGACCTGTAATAAGTATCATCCACTTATACAAGGATATAGGAGAGGGAAACATTGCAAAAGACAGGAATATTGGTTTTTCCCTCTAAATTGGCGCGTAGGTAGAGCCACAAAAGCGCCAAAAATACGCATAGTAATGGTTGGTTTTACTAGGTCAGATCTGTCACAGCGACTGTTGGTTTGGTGTAATTTGTAACAGCAACAATTTGTTTCCAATGTAAATACTTGGATGGGATCTGCTGAGCGATAGTGATCAGGTTACTCAAGGGTGGGATCTGCTGAGTGATAGTGATCAGGTTACTCAGGGATGGGACCTGCTACGTGATAGTGATCAGGTTACTCAGGGATGGGATCTGCTATGTGATAGTGATCAGGTTACTCAGGGATGGGATCTGCTGAGTGATAGTGATCAGGTTACTCAGGGATGGGATCTGCTATGTGATAGTGATCAGGTTCCTCAAGGGTGGGACCTGCTATGTGATAGTGATCAGGTTACTCAGGGATGGGATCTTCTGAGTGATAGTGATCAGGTTCCTCAAGAGTGGGACCTGCTATGTGATAGTGATCAGGTTACTCAGGGATGGGATCTGCTGAGTGATAGTGATCAGGTTACTCAAGGATGGGATCTGCTGAGCGATAGTGATCAGGTTACTCAAGGGTGGGATCTGCTGAGTGATAGTAATCAGGTTACTCAGGGATGGGACCTGCTACGTGATAGTGATCAGGTTACTCAGGGATGGGATCTGCTATGTGATAGTGATCAGGTTCCTCAAGGGTGGGATCTGCTATGTGATAGTGATCAGGTTCCTCAAGGGTGGGATCTACTGAGTGATAGTGATCAGGTTCCTCAAGGGTGGGATCTGCTATGTGATAGTGATCAGTTTCCTCAAGGGTAAGATCTGAGTGATAGTGATCAGGTTCCTTAAGGGTGGGATCTACTGAGTGATAGTGATCAGATTACTCAGGGATTGGACCTGCTATGTGATAGTGATCAGGTTCCTCAAGGGTGGGATCTGCTATGTGATAGTGATAATGGCTAGATTCTGCAGGGTGAGATCTACAGGGTGTGATAATGAGAAGGTTCCTTAGGGATAAGATGAGATGTTTGGTAATGATAATGAGCAGGTTCCTAAGGGTCAGGATCTGGTTTGTCATAATCAGCAGATTCTTAAGGTGTGGGATCTTCTATAAGATGATGAGTTTCCTTAGGGATCAGATCTGCTATGTAATAATGAGAATGAACAGGTTTCTCAGAGGTGAGATCTAAGTGATAATAAGCAGGTTCTTTAGGTGTGGGACGATGATGAGTCCTCTCAGCGATGGGATTTGATATATGATAATGAGCAGGTTCCTTAGAGATAGAATCTGATGTTTAGCAATGATAATGAGAAGGCTCCGAATGTGCGAGGTCTGATGAGATAATGTTCAGGTTCCTCAGGGGTGGGGTCTGCAGCGTAACAATGATAGTTTTGCTGTGCTGTAGTTTTGCTTTATTAATAGATATGTCAGAAGTCTCAGGGCCACTCACATGAACCAGCTGGTCTTGGGTATCAAACTCCTTGCTGCAGCTTTCCCAATGGCAGTTTGTTTCATAAATGACCTCCGGTTCTTGCTTACAATCCTCTCTGTCCAAGTCGTCCTTCAGCTCAGTCACATGGTCCTGCCAAGAGGATAAAAAGGGTTAAATCGCTGATGGAATTAAGAATTCTTTTAATTGGTGTAAAATCCCATAAAACTAATTGTAGCAGTGATGACCCATTATTTATTTACACTGTCTCTATACATATTATAGGGGGGGGGGCACATACTTCTTGGATACATTGTAGCAGCGATGACCCATTATTTATTTACACTGTCTCTATACATTTTATAGGGGGGCACATACTTCTTGGATACATTGTAGCAGTGATGACCCATTATTTATTTACACTGTCTCTATACATATTATAGGGGGGGCACATACTTCTTGGATACATTGTAGCAGCGATGACCCATTATTTATTTACACTGTCTCTATACATTTTATAGGGGGGCACATACTTCTTGGATACATTGTAGCAGTGATGACCCATTATTTATTTACACTGTCTCTATACATTTTATAGGGGGGCACATACTTCTTGGATACATTGTAGCAGTGATGACCCATTATTTATTTACACTGTCTCTATACATATTATAGGAGGGGGGCACATACTTCTTGGATACATTGTAGCAGCGATGACCCATTATTTATTTACACTGTCTCTATACATTTTATAGGGGGGCACATACTTCTTGGATACATTGTAGCAGCGATGACCCATTATTTATTTACACTGTCTCTATACATATTATAGGGGGGGGGGCACAACTCTTGGATACATTGTAGCAGTGATGACCCATTATTTATTTACACTGTCTCTATACATATTATAGGGGGGCACATACTTCTTGGATACATTGTAGCAGTGATGACCCATTATTTATTTACACTGTCTCTATACATATTATAGGGGGGGGGGCACATACTTCTTGGATACATTGTAGCAGCGATGACCCATTATTTATTTACACTGTCTCTATACATATTATAGGGGGGCACATACTTCTTGGATACATTGTAGCAGTGATGTTTTGTTACTTATTTTACACTGTCTTTATACATATTATAGGGGGGGCACATACTTCTTGAATACATTGTAGCAGTGATATTTAGTTATTTGCTGGGGGAGGGGATACAACCCCACAACATTTATGTGTGATGAGGACATTAATCCTGGTATGATTGTGACATCTATGACAGGGAACACGTTACCGGGGGGCTGGGGGAGTCCCTGCTCGCCGCCGCCTCCTCCTCGATCTTCACTTTGCTGCGCTTGCTGATCACCTGATTGACCGTACTGCTCACCGCTGACTCGCTGCTCTGCTTGTTCTGGATAAAGACACAATGTCGCGCAGTTAGGAGACGTGCGGCACATAAATCAAGATGATAGAAAAGAGTGAAGGAACGCAGAGCGGACCCATCACGTATGTATCCAGTTTAGGCAAGCATCTGAGATCTCTGCTTACTGTCAGCGAGTGGGGACATTGTTCTATAAATTCTAACCAAGTCCTGCTCACACAGCTGATGACCTTGTTACAATGTGTCCATCCAGACAGCTCACAATGGATTGTCTAAACAGGATACAACTGTAATAAAAACTCAGCTGTGTGAGCAGTTCTAGGTCAGGACGGGCTCTCTAGATCAAAGCAAGTATGTCACCATTTAGTGACAGCAAGCAGAGATCTGGACAACTGTCACATATAAACACTAGGCGACGAGGGGGTGTAGTGCTGGGCGGACTGCTCACCTGGCTGGGGTTGGATGTGGTGTTGGTTGGGGCTGGCGCTGGGCTGGAGGCTGGCATGCACCCCTGCTGGCGAGATACAAAGGTGGGAGATGGATGGATGAGGGGACTGTGCCCGAATGTGGAGCTCAGACTCCGCTGCTGGTTCAGAAGCTGCTGGTAGGCCACTGGGTTGATGGGATGTGGGAAGCCGAAGGCCGGGCTGGAGGAGACGGAGGAATCGCTCATATAGTTATTATGTATCGCAGATAAAGACCATTGGAACAAGTGGAAACATAGAGGGAAATGTAAAGGATCATATAGAAATTATGTCAGGAAATCTCACCCTGTGCGGTGCGTCTCTGCTACCCCGTGTAATATCATAGATGTGGCCACCAGACCTGACAGACACGTCACTCACCTGATCGCACCGGCCGATAAGTGTCCATACGAGCCGCTGGCGGCCGAGCTGCTCCGGGAATTATTGATATACGCCACCAATGAGTTGGGCGAGGTGCGGATCATAGTCTGCAGGTCAATGCTGGCATCAGAGAGGGGCGAGATAGACAGAGCCCGCTTCCTGTTTAACCGTGGGGTGACCCGAGGGCTGGAAAACCGGGACACTGGGAAGAGTAAAATAAAATGTGATGCATTAGATATATGTCATGTACATACCGTATATATACTGTGTGTATTATATACCGTATATATAATGTATAGAGCATCCAGCGGGGCTGCAGGACTGTCACAGTTACAGCTTGTATGTTCTCTCTTTGAAATGCAGATAGCCCTCACTCAGGACCCCCACCTATTGGCATCAGAGCAGTAGGGGGCGGTAAAGAGTCACACCAACCTTCTCTTCCCCTATACTGTATTGGGGAGTGCAGGACTTCTGTGGCCACTGTGTATATGGCACTTGTAGCCACAGAATACTGGGTGCATGTCGCTATAGTGTGTTTAGTGCCTTAGTTACATTGTATATGGTTCCGGCTGTTATAGGGTGCATGTAGTTACAGTGTTAATGGCACCTTTAGTTATAGTGTATATGGCACCTGTAGTTATGGTGTATATGAGGCCTGTAGTTATGGTGTATATGAGGCCTGTAGTTATGGTGTATATGGTGCTTGTAGTTATGGTGTATATGAGGCCTGTAGTTATGGTGTATATGGCGCTTGTAGTTATGGTGTATATGAGGCCTGTAGTTATAGTGTATATGGCGCTTGTAGTTATGGTGTATATGAGGCCGGTAGTTATAGTGTATATGGCACCTGTAGCTATAGTGTATATGGCACCTGTAGTTATGGTGTATATGAGGCACCTGTAGTTATGGTGTATATGAGGCCTGTAGTTATAGTGTATATGGCACCTGTAGTTATGGTGTATATGGCACCTGTAGTTATAGTGTATATGAGGCCTGTAGTTATAGTGTATATGGCACCTGTAGTTATGGTGTATATGAGGCCTGTAGTTATGGTGTATATGAGGCCTGTAGTTATAGTGTATATGGCACCTGTAGTTATGGTGTATATGGCGCCTGTAGTTATGGTGTATATGAGGCCTGTAGTTATAGTGTATATGGCACCTGTAGTTATGGTGTATATGACGCCAGTAGTTGCAGTGTATATGGCGCCTGTAGTTATGGTGTACATGAGGCCTGTAGTTATAGTGTATATGGCGCCTGTAGTTATGGTGTATATGAGGCCTGTAGTTATAGTGTATATGGCACCTGTAGTTATGGTGTATATGAGGCCTGTAGTTATGGTGTATATGAGGCCTGTAGTTATAGTGTATATGGCGCCTGTAGTTATAGTGTATATGGCGCCTGTAGTTATGGTGTATATGAGGCCTGTAGTTATGGTGTATATGGTGCTTGTAGTTATGGTGTATATGAGGCCTGTAGTTATGGTGTATATGGCGCTTGTAGTTATGGTGTATATGAGGCCTGTAGTTATGGTGTATATGGCGCTTGTAGTTATGGTGTATATGAGGCCGGTAGTTATGGTGTATATGGCACCTGTAGTTATGGTGTATATGAGGCCTGTAGTTATAGTGTATATGACGCCTGTAGTTATAGTGTATATGGCGCCTGTAGTTATAGTGTATATGGCACCTGTAGTTATAGTGTATATGGCGCCTGTAGTTATGGTGTATATGAGGCCTGTAGTTATAGTGTATATGGCACCTGTAGTTATAGTGTATATGGCGCCTGTAGTTATGGTGTATATGAGGCCTGTAGTTATAGTGTATATGGCGCCTGTAGTTATAGTGTATATGGCGCCTGTAGTTATAGTGTATATGGCACCTGTAGTTATAGTGTATATGGCGCCTGTAGTTATGGTGTATATGAGGCCTGTAGTTATAGTGTATATGGCGCCTGTAGTTATAGTGTATATGGCGCCTGTAGTTATAGTGTATATGGCGCCTGTAGTTATAGTGTATATGGCACCTGTAGTTACAGTGATACAACTCCTCGGTAGTGACTCTTTGCCGCTCTCTTATTGTGCAATGAACACATAGAATCCGCCGGCACAGATATAATTATCCAATGAGGGATGACTAATGGCTGGAGATTTGCAGGCGGTGGATTACAATGTGTTTTCTTGCTTTCCTCCCTCTATTAGCTGGCGGAAGCAGGACAGCGGTGGCAGCCATATCTATCTCTGTTACCTGCCCACCTCTGGGGACGATGCTTATTAATGTGCCATTTCCCGTGATAAATTATGAAACAAAAAGAAAAACTTTGTGCTCATTTTTCTGTCCTCGTTTGCATTGATTTATGTCGGTGCTAGCCATTACCTAGAGGCCCCATTAATATATGCATGATGAGCGTCCTGTGACTACTGACCAATGCATGGTCAAACAAGAGAAGGCACCCCATAGAGTAAGGACAGGAGTTCATGGCCACCAAAATCTCCCTGATCTATCCTGGTTCACAATTTGACCCTCAACCCACCAGTTTCTAAAGCTTCAATGCCTACAGGAGAGATACAATGACCCATAGATAGTGTGAAGGGGTCCACGGGGCTGGGCTCTCCCTCTATGAACGATCGCAGCGACTTCTAGACATGAGGTTAACATATATTATCACATAGGTCAGTAACCATGGTAGATAGTGAGCCATCCATCTGTATGCAGGTAATGGACTATTCTTCCAGTATAGAGGATGCCTCAGATCTCAGGGCTGAAGGTCTGCAATGTCTCCACATCCAGGACGGTGCACAATGTCCCCGTCTCCTGCAGACAGTGCTCATACATGTATCAGGGACGAGCTGGGATGTGCCGTCCCAGCACTTGGAATAACATAAAGCGTCGTCTCTGTGGCCGGTGTCCAGCAGCCGAGCAAATGACCGGCATCTGGCACGGTGCGAGCAATGAGAAGACAAGGGCAGTCACACAGCGGAGCCTGCAGCTGCCTGGCCGCCATCAATCGCACACTGTGTGGCCCTGAAGAGCGCCGGCCGCTGTCCAAGGCTCATGATGAAGCTATAAAGCGCAGCTTACAGACACAGCGCCCTGAGCTCTGCATGATGTATTATAACCTATAGAGACCACCAGGGACCACCATGTAATGGGCACCGATCACTTACTGATCTGTCACAATTCAAGGAGAGATTGTCATAAACTTAAACTTTTTAAGGCAAAGATGGATTCTCATATATGGGATCAGTCTGAACGTCAGTTTTATCTCCTCTTTATAAGGAGGTGACCCAGAAACTGCACTAGTGTGAACAAGCTTCTAATAGAGAAACCTCTTGGACTGGCCCTTATTGTGAGAACTTTAGGTGCAAACACCCTGCTGGTCCCGGTATCACCAGTGGGAGAGTCTGGAGACTAGCTGTTGTGATGTGTCCTGTAGACTGCACATGGAGAAAACAGAAGATTCTGCTCCATAACTCTCCCTCAGAGGCAGCAACTCCATATAGGACATTATAGATAACTACTGAGCAGTACTGATGGGAATAAAGCACTGGGGGTAAGATAGAAACTTCCTATTAGTTTCAGTCTTGCTGGGCTCCAGTAGACTTCTATAGGCAGCTGTGATCTGATACTTCTATGAGCTGAGGTTCATCTTGGGAGACTATAAGTGGTCAACAGAGATTTCAGAGTGACTGAAGGAGGAGGGAAAAGAGCCATATAAGTGGAGAAAGAAGCATTTTTCTCTGACAAGTTTCTTACATTCTCTTGTACTACTGATTTATGTAAAGTTTGCTGAAAAGTTATCGACCATTTAATAACCACAACAGTCTGCAGTAAGCCCCAGAGCGCCCACTAGTGGTGGTCACAGGGAGGAATAATTTTATCATGTATCTCTATGGCTGTGAGCAGTAGAGGACTTGGAGTCAGGATCCTTATAAAGATGTAACGTGAGAGTAACTGGTGCAAAGGTTGAATCCTGAAACTGCATGATGTTACTTAAATCTGATGGGTCTGGGCCTCATCTTAGGCCTTCACTTGCCACGACTCCTCATGCCCTGACTCTTCAAGTCCCACCCTAATAATAATTGCCTCCTCATGCCAAGCCCCATCTTACCCCGCCTCCTCTTTTCCTGCCAAGCCCCATCTTACCCCGCCTCCTCTTTTCCTGCCCCGCCCCATCTTGCCCCACCTCCATATGCTTCTCATTCCTCACCAACTCATGCTCCGCCTCCTCATGCCCCACCCCCTTTCTGGTCCTTTCTGCAGCTTATCCTGAAAATTGCAGTTTTTGCTGCTTTGGGTAAAACATTTTTAACTTTTTATAAACAAATATTAGAGGAAGCCAAAACGAAGTCCAAACTGACAGTAATGATCCGGGGGATGGGACACTTGTATGGCGGATTTCCTCCTGAGGAGGGCGCTGTATATAATGGCTTCTCTCTGCACACCCGTCTCCTGACCTGACAGCTCTCAGCACTCGCTCCAAACCCACCGGCGAGTCCTGGACGCCGCGACCAAAATGATTTTAAATACTTAAACTTGTCAGGATGGTTTATACATTGTACAAATCCGACACGACTGGAATTCTGAGAGCGGATACAGCGCCGAGGCGAGGCGCCCTGAAATCTAGGAAACCGTCACCCCTGGATCCAGGTCAGGAGCTCGGCCTGCTGCTGCCCATGACTGGAGGACGTCGTCATTTAAAGGGGGTCTCCGGGTTTATGTAAATTATGTTTCATCATTACAGAAAGACTTATTTCTATTAGCAGATCACTGCTTACTGTCAGTGAATGGAAGTGCAAATAAAGACTCAAAACATCTCAAAGCTGAGGGTTTGCAACAAGTGTCCAGGCTAGACAATTGCCTTGTGACTTTTGCCTTTACTACATTTTACCTGCACTGATACATTGCAACGAACTATCAGAAGAGAGTTTTGTGCCACTGATGTATTTATCTCACCTAGACTAATCCACTGTAACAAACTCTCAGCTGTGAGACATATTAAAGGGGTTTTCCAGGACTTATTAATTGATGACCTTTACATAGGATTGAACAACAGCGGGGGGTCCGACACCTGAGACCCCTTCAGATCAGCCGCAGCAGACTCCCTGACCGCCACATTTCACAGGTCATGTGTCATCATGTTCATAGGTCACATGGCCTGATCACTGATTTGTCACATTCAAGCAAATGGGACTGAGCTGCAATACTAAGCACAGCGCCATACATTGCATAGTGGCTGTGTTTGGTATTGCAGTTCAGCCCCATTTGCTTGAAGGGGACAGATCTGTGATCAAGCCAAGTAGTGAAGAGGCTGTACTGCTCACCTGAATGCTGCGGCCTCTTTGGCCGGGTCCCTAAGTGTCGGACCCCTGCTGATCTTCAATTGATGACCTATTCTAAGGATAGGTCATGAATTATAAAGCCTGGAAAATTCCTTTAAGCCTTTGTTTTAAACAAAAATATTTCCATGCACTGACAGCAAGCAGAGATCTTACAAACTGCGAGACGTGAAATGCAAAATATGTTAAAAAGTTGGCAACGCTCCGCTTGTAGGTTCTAGATCTGAATAGACAGTAAAGCTGTGAATTATGTTCTGCAGTAGAATGAAGTCTATTGTTCCCTGTTGTCAGCCCTTTTATAATAGCCTGGGGCTGGCGCTACTTTTTTAAGCTCCAGACTGTGCCTGGCTCTTTAATACTGGTTACGGCAGAAGAGGGGTTAATTAAAGGAAAGCATTGGACACAGATCTCTCGCGGGCTCAGATTTTCCGCCTGCGCCCAGATCTGGGTTTTAGTCCTAATCCGGTTGTGATGTTATTGTAAATAATGATTGAGATGACAATTAAAGTAAACTGCGGCCTGTCTGCGCTGGCAAGAAATCGCTGCCTGCACGTGACAAATGTGCGCGGGATCCAGCGAGCGAGGTCGTGCGAGGCCGTACCCGGCCAGGATGTGCACGACTACATGTACAGAAGGTTTCTACCAAGGACGAATAACCCCTGGGGAGAAGAGGAGAATGTCCACAAAGGGCCCCAAGGGAATGTCTACAGAGCCTGCACTGATACACTGTAACAAACCATCAGGGCAGGACAGGGATGTGTGCTGTTTATCTCACAGATTGGATACAATTGTAACAAACCCTCAGATATTTGGATAAGAAAGCTTTATGTATGATAGACAACCCTTTGCAGGGTGTGGGTGGTCGGGGGGGGGTTGGGGTCCGTCTACCACATCACACAAGCACACAAAAAACAGCAAAGAAAAGTGGGCACCCCATTAATCTTAACATTTTTAGTTCCAAATATTTGGGTGTTTGCAACAGCCATTTCAATTTGATATACTAATAACTGATGGACACAGTAACACCCCATCAGGAGGAGGATGGGCGCACTCCAGATGCAGTAACACCACACACACGCACAGGGAGCGTGGCGAACCGTCTGAAAGCAGCCACAAACAGAGCGCCGGGGAGCAAAAGCACAGGACAAGCCAGCCATGGAAGAAGGTCCTGGGACTGATGAACAAAGATGAGTTGTTTGGTCCAAAGGGGTCTGCATGGCGTCCAAAAACACAGCATCCAAGAAAAACACGGACCCACGAAAATTTGGGGAGGCCATCATGCTTTGGGGCGGTGTGGCCTGCCGGCGCGGGGGCTGTTAAGGTGGGGGGGGGCCCAAAGGGACCCCCCCCCCCCCCCCCCCCATCATCTTACAATTGTCTTACACTATAATATATATATATATATATATATATATATATATATATATATATATATATATATATTCTATATATATATATTATATATATATATATATATAGAATATACTTTGTCTTGGTGCTCAGACCATATCACACCAGGCCTTGTCAGCAGCACATACATCACGTATGACGGATATTTGTAAATAACACGTTAATGTGCCGGTGCCCCGCCCCCCCCACAGGAATCTGCAAATAATTAATGCAGCGTTTTTGCCTGTTTTGTTTTAGGGCAAAATGGAGTCTAGATCCTGATTAAAGGCGGCAGATGATGACAGGGCGACCTGTAGACTCTAATCTGCTCGCTCCTTAAGAAAACACTGCAGCCCCTGTCTGAAGGCGCAGCCGAGAATCCCACATAAGGATTCAATTAATGGCACAATGCAAAATATTGTATATGGAGGCCGCGCGGTCGCCACAGGAGGAGCGCACAGGCATCGGGCTGCGGAGACCATGTAACATTACCAGAAGTATACCGCGAGATACTACATATTAATATATATGGCCATATGCTGTTGTATCTCCCTGTATGTTACATTACGTCACCGTATGCTACTGTTACCATATGTTGTGGTATGTCACTATATGTTACTGCACGTTGTTATATGTCACTATATATCACTGTATATTACAGTGTGTTACTAAATGTTACTCTTTGTATGTCTCTGTATGTTACTATATGTCTCTGTATATTACAGTATGTTACTATATGTCACTATATGTTCTACTATACTTTACTGTTTGTCTCTGTATATTACAGTATGTCACTATATGTTACTATATGTTACTATATATTACAGTATGTTACTATATGTCACTATATGTTACTATACTTTACTGTTTGTCTCTGTATATTACAGTATGTCACTATATGTTACTGTTTGTCTCTGTATATTACAGTATGTTACTATATGTCACTATATGTTAATATTTGTCACTGTCTCTGTATATTACAGTATGTTACTATATATTACTATATATTACAGTATGTCACTATGTTACAGTATGTTACTATATGTTACTATATATTACAGTATGTTACTATATGTCACTATATGTTACTATACTTTACTGTTTGTCTCTGTATATTACAGTATGTTACTATATGTTACTTTGTCTCTATATATTACAGTATGTTACTATATGCACTATATGTTAATATTTGTCACTGTCTCTGTATATTACAGTTCTATATGTTACTATATATTACAGTATGTTACTATTTTATGTCACTATATGTTACTATATATTACAGTATGTTACTATATGTCACTATATGTTACTACTCGTTGCCGTATTCTCTATATGTTACTATATATTACAGTATGTTACTATATGTTACTATTTGTCACTAGTTGTCTCTGTATGTTACAGTATGTTACTATATATTACAGTATGTTACTATATGTCACTATATGTTACTATATGTCACTATATGTTACTATATATTACAGTATGTTACTATATGTCACTATATGTTACTATACTTTACTGTTTGTCTCTGTATATTACAGTATGTTACTATATGTCACTATATGTTAATATTTGTCACTGTCTCTGTATATTACAGTATGTTACTATATATTACAGTATGTTACTATATGTCACTATATGTCACTAGTTGTCTCTGTATGTTACAGTATATCATTGGACATTATCTCAGACTTCTGTAAAGTCTTCACAGTAAGTTTCAGTAATCGATTTCACTTTCCCCCATAGGATAATATATCGGATCTCCCACATACCACAGTGGGCTCATGACTGTAATTAAGCATTAGGGGGCGCTATATACATCTAATCCATAGTCGCATACGTTAGTGCCCAGGAATGTGACTCTGTGATGTATAGGAATCATCCTGCAGACATGACTGGGAGGCGGAGGGGTGAGAGGTGACGGGAGGTTCTTGTAGTCCTGAAGTGATGAAAGCTGCAGCTACCTGGAACCTGAGAGCAGCGGCCTGGGATTTATGGCTATTTACTACAGAAACCTGATCTGTGCCCGAATCCCTGCAGATCCCAACCTCACAGACTCATCTTATACTAACAGCAGGGGAGATATGGGAAAGAGTGCAGGATACCGAATATCCAGACCGCACCCCAATGTGTATACACAGCCCAGGGTACTCACCATCCATCGGAGTCAGGTAGTCGTGAAGGTGGGGCGCACTCCCTGCAGCTCCCGTCTGTAACAGGAGCTCTCCATAGGGGCTGGGGTGTCCGGCCAGCAGCGTCATCTGGTGGTAGTAATCTGCGGGGTTGACCCCAGGTGGTGGCGGTGCGAGGCCAAATATACCCCTTTCTTTTAAGTGCTCATGGGCAGCTGTGAGGAAAGAGCAAAGTCAGGTTACCAGATCAGTCGTCCACCTCTCTGTGCATCATGTGGGAATATTTAGGGAGGTCAATGAATGGAGATTGTGTGTTTGTCCAGCCAGACACAGGTCTCAGGACATCTGATAATATCCCCAGAAATATGGCCCTGAGGCTAATTTTAGAAGATTTTCTTAATGGGGACTTGACATTGACAGATACGTCTCTCCAGCCATAATTATACCAAAGGAAACACAAAGAGCTACGATTAATAGTTACAGCTTATAACATCATAATAAATATATAGAGAAAATGATAGGAAAAACCTAAATATAATAATGTAATAATGTATATTAGAACATAAAGGCTTAAATATAATAATGTAATAATGTATATTAGAACATAAAGGCTTAACTATAATAATAATAATAATGTAAGAATTTATAATATAATATAGTAAAAGCCTAAATATAATAATGTAACAATGTATATTAGAACATAAAGGCTTAACTATAATAATAATAATAATGTAAGAATTTATAATATAATATAGTAAAAGCCTAAATATAATAATGTAACAATGTATATTAGAACATAGTAAAGGCTTAAATATAATAATAATGTAAGAATTTATAATATAGTAAAAGTTAAATATAATAATAATAATAATAGTATTAAGAATTTACATTACAGTAAAAGTCTAAAAATAAAATTAAATAAAAAAAAATTTGAAAAAAAAAATGTTGACCTATCCTCTTTAGAACATTGGGTGGAATTCATTTACTACTGGCGTTTTGTCTTTATGGCTTCACTAGGTGGCACAAAAAGTCCTGAACTGTTAAGATCCTTTGGCCTCTGAAAACTGGCTCAACTGAGTTATATTATTTGTTAGGCGACGGCGTTCCTGCCCTGGTCCGCCTTGGTCTATACTCTGCCAACTTTCGTAAAACATAACAAGTGGCAATGTGACACACCTTTAGTGCAAAAAAGGGCTGTGCGCCAAAGATATCCCTCATTGTTGGTGATGCGTCCCACAGAAGACGTGCACATGGGTTAGTAAATTCCTCCCAATGATTTACGTCTGATGCGATTTTGCAGATTTAGACTCCAGTGGAATCCGCACGATATGCCCAGGTATTGTATATTGGGTGACACTATTGTGACCGCAGCCTCACTGCACAATATAATATATGGAATGGAAAATAAAATGTTACAGATCTTACAATGACTTTTGTTACATTGTCGAAAACTCGGAAGCATTTGTTCTGGGGTAAGAGCAGACGCGGGGCCGCTGCATGTGAACGCTCCTGACTGCGCCGCCTCCATCCTGTAGGAAACTTCTAAACGGCCTCATTAATGTCGGATCCACTCTGGGTGATGCTGAGGAGACACACATGGGCCTGGAGATGTGTTGGACGCAGCGAGTCTCGGCGTCTGGCTCCCTGAATCCCTGCACTTTGCCAGAGCCAATTATAGAATTTCTCACAGCTGCAAATCCTCAAAACTACACCCGGAGCGCGGAGAGGGGGGAAGCGGGAACCCGAGGAAAAATAAATAGTGTCACCCTCTGTCCAAATCCATTCAAGGAGAAAATGTTCAAGGCTGAGAACATGGACGGAGCCTCCTAGTTAATGATGAAACGTGCTGGGAAATGGGCGGCCGACCCAACCCTGGGCCAGAAGCGGGGAAAGTGTAACACAAACTATCAGCTCTGAGCCATAACTTGTCTTTCCTCACATCTATAATGTAGAAGACGCCCTTCTGTCTGTACTGGGAGAAGGTCTTGGATCCAACCATGAGACACTGACCCCAAATGTGAAGCTAAAACCTAGAGGGGCACAACTATAGGGGAAAGTCCAGTCTACAAAAAGTGGAGTCCAGTTTTCTAAAACCCATTTTCATACACCCTAATAGGGCGGGGGCGATGATGACCTAATCCCAATTAAATAAAGTAAATATCACACGGATATATCTCGGGCATTCTAAAACTTAGAACAGTGATTTTGGTGTCATATGAAAGCTGAGATTCTACCTGCATGACTCCAGAGATATCATCAGCTAAACATACAGTCAGGACTGGGAGAAGCTGCCTATAAATATGCCAATAAACTGAGAATATCTCTGGAAATGATACAGGTAGAACAGCTGGAGACACATAAAATGTAAGAACGACATCCTTCATGTGACCAATGTTCTAGATTTTACAATGCCCGAGATCTATCTGTTTGGAGCGACCCCCCCCCCCCAGCCTCAGCTACCCTGCCTTATACTAGAGCCCGAACACCCAGTGCGAAGCAGCGAGAGAAACAAGGAAAGAATACAGAAGAGATACGAAGTGAACATCAGCGCTGGGGGATATAGATCAGATAGTGTTGGGGGATGGAAGGGGGTCCGCCACTCAGGAACCCTTTATGAGCCAGACAGGAGGGTCACTAGCAAAGAGCGCCTGTTTGTGGACTTGTCCATATATTACATGTTTGGCCATACATATGAATAATTGTCATGTAATACTGCATGAAGGGTTAACCATTGGAACCCGACAGATCCCAAGACCACTGGTGCTCGGAGCATGGTTACCAGCAGAGAGGCGGGCACTGGGATCCTTCTGATCTAACAAGGGCCTGGCTAGTGATCTGGTGACAAATAACAGATTTGGCTGCAGAAGTGACAGGTGACAAGATGATGATGACTATGTGACAAGAAGACGACCCCCTGTAAATGGGTCCTTTGTACGTCCTTTGTATTGATATGTGTAACGGGCCCGGGCGGATTCCTGCACAATGTGACGACACACCCAGCACTTCCAGGGCTTAGAAGAACCTTTCACTTCATTCAGTGTTTGACAGTCCGGGATTAAGACCAAGATCGAATGCGAAAATGTGATCGCGCCAGATGTGTAACAAGAGATTCACCTCCGGCTGCCAACCCCGCAGGACTCAGCATTTAAAGGGGACGTCCAGATTTATGGAAACTAAGCTGGTGAAGCCTCAAACTTTCCAATAGATCCAATAAGAACACTGGCGCAGAGAGATAATATTGGGGCGCACATTGGGCACAAGGATCTTTCATGTGCCAAGTGTGCACGTCAAGCCCAGATCCGCACCTTGCCCGCCACACTGTACAAATGTGGGCAATGTGGATTAGATTTCCATTCTAATGCAGGGGCGGCAGATGGATTTATGGAGAGGTCGCAGACGCTTTATAGATCTCTTGGTCCCTGCGCCGGTCTGACCGTTTACTAAGACTGGTCTACAATACGCCACTCTGTATAAATGTGCACCTTTGTGTTTTGAATCTTTGCTTGCTGTCAGTGAATGTAAACAGTCTATTAATCCATAGAATGAGAACTAGCATGGACCTATTACTTCTCACAGCTGAGGGTTTGCTACAATGCAGTTTAATCTAGACAATTCTCTGTGACCTGAATGCTACGGCAGTACAACTCTCTCCTGTGCAGTTTGTTACAATGTATCAGTCTGGATTCCACATTACCTCACATTATCTAGATGGGATACAAGTGAACCCTTAGCTGTGACAAGTATGACTCCAGGTCAGTTCACATTTTCAGTATCTGAATCTAAAAAAAAAACAAATGCCGCTATTCACTGACATCAAGTAGAGATCTTAAAATTAGTGAGGAAAAGAAGCACAAAAAAATCACAAATATTGCAGAACTTCAATATACAGAAATTACGTTTTCTTCATGTAACATTGCAGCATCCAGATCCATGACAGTATCTCCTACCTTCTGCTGGGCTGAGCCCCCTGGCGGCCGAAATCATGGACAGGGTGGGACTTCCATGGACAGATCGCAGGTAATGCTCCATGTGCGGGCTCACATAATGATGGGCATGGTTGAGATCTGTGGTTGTGCCCACTGGGTGAGGAGACAGGCGGATAAGGGAGATGTCAGAGATGACTGGACTGCCACTGAGGCCTGGAGGACTGGGAAAAGAAGCAAAATATGTTGTTATATACTAGAAGATGCCCAGGTTATACCGGCTGTACATATATAATTATATACAGGAGATACCCAGGTTATACCGGCTGTACATATAGAATTATATACAGGAGATACCCAGGTTATACCGGCTGTACATATATAATTATATACAGGAGATACCCAGGTTATACAGGCTGTACATATAGAATTATATACAGGAGATACCCAGGTTATACCGGCTGTACATATAGAATTATATACAGGAGATACCCAGGTTATACCGGCTGTACATATAGAATTATCTACAGGAGATACCCAGGTTATACCGGCTGTACATATAGAATTATATACAGGAGATACCCAGGTTATACCGGCTGTAAATATATAGTTATATACAGGAGATACCCAGGTTATACCGGCTGTACATATAGAATTATATACAGGAGATACCCAGGTTATACCGGCTGTACATATATAATTATATACAGGAGATGCCCAGGTTATACCGGCTGTACATATAGAATTCTATACAGGAGATGCCCAGGTTATACCGGCTGTACATATATAATTATATACAGGAGATGCCCAGGTTATACCGGCTGTACATATATAATTATCTACAGGAGATGCCCAGGTTATACCGGCTGTACATATATAATTATATACAGGAGATCCCCAGGTTATACCGGCTGTACATATATAATTATATACAGGAGATCCCCAGGTTATACCGGCTGTACATATATCATTATATACAGGAGATACCCAGGTTATACCGGCTGTACATATATCATTATATACAGGAGATACCCAGGTTATACCGGCTGTACATATATAATTATATACAGGAGATACCCAGGTTATACCGGCTGTACATATATAATTATATACAGGAGATACCCAGGTTATACCGGCTGTACATATATAATTATATACAGGAGATACCCAGGTTATACCGGCTGTACATATATAATTATAGACAGGAGATCCCCAGGTTATACCGGCTGTACATATAGAATAATATACAGGAGATACCCAGGTTCCCATACCCCCAGGTTATACCGGCTGTACATATATAATTATATACAGGAGATACCCAGGTTATACCGGCTGTACTTACAGGAGATCCCCAGGAAACCGGCGACAAAAAAAAAAAAAACAAAAAACCCCCAAAAACCCCCCACATATATAATTATATACAGGAGATACCCAGGTTATACCGGCTGTACATATATAATTATATACAGGAGATCCCCAGGTTATACCGGCGTACATATATAATTATATACAGGAGATCCCCAGGTTATACCGGTGCCCTGTACATATAGAATTATATACAGGAGATACCCAGGTTATACCGGCTGTACATATAGAATTATATATACACCCAGGTTATCCCGGCACGGTCCCCGTTACTATGTGTAGTCTGGCACTGATGCTTAGCTATACCAGTACCGCGCTGGCAGTTGTCAGATACTTTGTAGTAGCAGGTGTCAGATGATTTTCTACAGCTGGAGTTAGGCAGAACGGGGGGAAATTAATGCCCATTAGTGTGTAACGGAGACGTTGCCATGTCGGCCGCACTCACAGATCTGGCAGCGTCGGCCACTTAAAGAGACAGGCCAGGACTTGATGTCTAAACCTTAATGTGATCGCAGCGACTTTCTGGCAGTTTTTATGTTTCATTACACGGAGTCTGACGAACATTTTCCACTACGGCCGCAGAAGAATCGTGAAATATTAAACCTGTTAATAATCAGCCTGTGGTCACATGACCTGCGGAGACTGTTCTATACTGGGGGGCTGAGTCGCTGCTACAGATATTGATTGAAACTTTTTTAATGCAGCCTCTGATTAGAAAAATCTGGAAAGTCTGATAATCCAAAAAGTCTGACAATCCGGCGCTGCTGTCCTCCAAAAATCTACAATGAAATTTTACCCTTCATTATCTTATCTTTTAGCTTTCTAAACAGTCCATATTAACCCCGAGGTGGATCAAATCAACCAAAGCGAGGTTTTCCTCAGCGTTTTTTTGCAACATGGGCCCCGAGGTTTAGGCTAAAGCCTCACATTGCGGAATGAAGCTAAAAAATGCTGCGGAAAAAAATACATTGCGTCTTTGCTGTGATTTTCTCTGCAGATTTTCTCCCAATATTGAATCTTTAGGGAGAATACAAGCGTTTCCGAAGGTAAAATTGACACGCTGCGTTTATTTTCCTGCAATTTGTGGATGGGATTATCCAGAATCTCATTCACTTTGCTGTAACACATGGGCCTTAGCATCATACTTCTCATAGCTGAGAGTTTGTTATAGTGAATTACTCTAGACAATCCTCTCTGACTTACATACAATGATATAAAACTCTTCCTTTCTGATAGTTTGCTGCAATGTATCAGTGCAGGTAGTAAAGGTAAGGCCGGTTGCAGACGACTATGCCGCAACCGGCCTGCCGTGATATAAAAGCACACGGGGGATATTAAATGAATAAGAGCCACGGAAGCACGGGCCACAAAATAGGACAGGAATAGGACCTGTGCTATCTGATGCGGCCCGGACTGTCGGCCCGCACACGGGACCGTGAAAATCACGGACCTGTGTACAGGCCCATAGAAAAGAATGGGTCAGTGTGCTTTCCATGAAATACACGGATACCACACGGACCCACACCACGGTCGTCTGCAACGGGTCTAAAAGTCACAGAGGATTGTCTGGACTGGGTCCAAATGTAACAAACCCTCAGCTGTGAGAGGTAATTTGCCGGTATAGGTTTTTAGCTTCTGGATGTAAATGAGAATTTTTCCATTCATTCACGGCAAGCAGAGATAATGAAGGTCTTTACCCTGCGGAACATGTGAAGTGCTGGAATGTTCCGGATGTGAGATTGATCTTCTTGTGTGATAAATCATGGCATCCAGGTGATCCATAATCCCTCCATCTCCCGCCGCCTGGAGTACACATGCAAATCCGCCCTAATTACTATTGCATCTTGATTGTGTCTAATTTACTGGGGTGAATACATTGTTACAGGAGGTAATTACCAGAAGTGACATTTCCCGTGTGTAAACATGAAGCAGCGCTCCGCCGTGCCGCTCATTATCCTGCAGGAGGAGCCGCGCCTGATTATTACATCCATGTGTGTGCAACATTGTATCACTGTGGGGAGGGGGGCGTCTGTAACATTGTAACACTGTATCACCGAGGGGAAGGGGGGGCGTCTGTAACATTGTAACACTGTATTACCGAGGGGAAGGGGGGGCGTCTGTAACATTGTAACACTGTATCACCGAGGGGAAGGGGGGGGCGTCTGTAACATTGTAACACTGTATCACCGAGGGGAAGGGGGGGGGGGCGTCTGTAACATTGTAACACTGTATTACCGAGGGGAAGGGGGGGGGGGCGTCTGTAACATTGTAACACTGTATCACCGAGGGGAAGGGGGGGCGTCTGTAACATTGTAACACTGTATCACCGAGGGGAAGGGGGGGCGTCTGTAACATTGTATCACTGCAGGGAGGGGGGGCGTCTGTAACATTGTAACATTGTATCACTGCGGGGAGGGGGGGCGTCTGTAACATTGTATCACCGAGGGGAAGAGGGGGCATCTGCAACATAGTAATATTGTATCACTGCGGGGAAGGGGGGCGTCTGTAACATTGTATCACTGCGGGGAGGGGGGCGTCTGTAACATTGTATCAATGAGGGGAAGGGGGGGCGTCTGTAACATTGTATCACTGCGGGGAGGGGGGGCGTCTGTAACATTGTAACATTGTATCACTGCGGGGAGGGGGGGAATCTATAACATTGTAACATTGTATCATTGAGGGGAAGGGGGGGCATCTGCAACATTGTAATATTGTATCACTGCGGGGAGGGGGCGTCTGTAACATTGTAATATTGTATCACTGCGGGGAGGGGGCGTCCGTAACATTGTAATATTGTATCACCGAGGGGAAGGGGGGGCGTCTGTAACATTGTAACATTGTATCACTGCGGGGAGGGGGGGCGTCTGTAACATTGTATCACTGCGGGGAGGGGGGCATCTATAACATTGTAACATTGTATCATTGAGGGGAAGGGGGGGGCATCTGCAACATTGTAATATTGTATCACTGCGGGGAGGGGGCGTCTGTAACATTGTAATATTGTATCACTGCGGGGAGGGGGGCGTCCGTAACATTGTAATATTGTATCACCGAGGGGAAGGGGGGGCGTCTGTAACATTGTAACATTGTATCACTGCGGGGAGCGGGGGCGTCTGTAACATTGTAACATTGTATCACTGCGGGGGAGGGGGGCATCTATAACATTGTAACATTGTATCATTGAGGGGAAGGGGGGGGCATCTGCAACATTGTAATATTGTATCACTGCGGGGAGGGGGCGTCTGTAACATTGTAATATTGTATCACTGCGGGGAGGGGGCGTCTGTAACATTGTAATATTGTATCACCGAGGGGAAGGGGGGGCGTCTGTAACATTGTATCACTGCGGGGGAAGGGGGGGCGTCTGTAACATTGTATCACTGCGGGGAGGGGGGGGGGCGTCTGTAACATTGTATCACTGCGGGGAAGGGGGGGGCATCTGCAACATTGTAATATTGTATCACCGAGGGGAAGGGGGGGGTGTCTGTAACATTGTATCACTGCGGGGAGGGGGGGCGTCTGTAACATTGTATCACTGCGGGGAGGGGGTGTCTGTAACATTGTATCACTGCGGGGAGGGGGGCGTCTGTAACACTGTAATATTGTATCACTGCGGGGAGGGGGGGGCGTCTGTAACATTGTATCACTGCGGAGAGGGGGGCGTCTGTAACATTGTATCACTGCGGGGAGGGGGGGCGTCTGTAACATTGTATCACTGCGGGGAGGGGGGGCGTCTGTAACATTGTAACACTGCGGGGAGGGGGGGGCGTCTGTAACATTGTAACATTGTATCACCGAGGGGAGGGGGGGCGTCTGTAACATTGTATCACTGCGGGGAGGGGGGGCGTCTGTAACCTTGTAACATTGTATCACTGCGGGGAGGGGGGGGCGTCTGTAACATTGTAATATTGTATCACTGCGGGGAGGGGGGGGCGTCTGCAACATTGTAACATTGTATCACTGCGGGGAGGGGGGGCGTCTGTAACATTGTAATATTGTATCACTGCGGGGAGGGGGGGCGTCTGTAACATTGTATCACTGCGGGGAGGGGGGGTGTCTGTAACATTGTAACATTGTATCATTGCGGGGAGGGGGGGGCGTCTGTAACCTTGTAACATTGTATCACTGCGGGGAGGGGGGCGCCTGTAACATTGTAATATTGTATCACTGCGGGGAGGGGGGGGCGTCTGTAACATTGTAACATTGTATCACTGCGGGGGAGGGGGGGGTGTCTGTAACATTGTATCATTGCGGGGAGGGGGGGCGTCTGTAACATTGTATCACTGTGGGGAGGGGGGGCGTCTGTAACCTTGTAACATTGTATCACTGCGGGGAGGGGGGGCGTCTGTAACATTGTATCACTGCGGGAAGGGGGGCGTCTGTAACATTGTAACATTGTATCACTGCGGGGAGGGGGCGTCTGTAACATTGTAACATTGTATCACTGCGGGAAGGGGGGTGTATGTAACATTGTAACATTGTATCACCAAGGGGAAGGGGGGCGTCTGTAACATTGTATCACCGAGGGGAAGGGGGGGGGGCGTCTGTAACATTGTAACATTGTATCACTGCGGGGAGGGGGGCGTCTGTAACATTGTAACATTGTATCACTGCGGGGGGGGGGCGTCTGTAACATTGTATCACCGAGGGGAAGGGGGGGCGTCTGTAACCTTGTAACATTGTATCACTGCGGGGAGGGGGGCGTCTGTAACATTGTAACATTGTATCACTGCGGGTAGGGGGGCGTCTGTAACATTGTAACATTGTATCACTGCGGGGAGGGGGGCGTCTGTAACATTGTAACATTGTATCACTGCGGGAAGGGGGGTGTCTGTAACATTGTATCACTGCGGGGAGGGGGGGTGTCTGTAACATTGTATCACTGCGGGGAGGGGGGGGCGTCTGTAACATTGTATCACTGCGGGGAGGGGGGTGTCTGTAACATTGTAACATTGTATCACTGCGGGAAGGGGGGGTGTCTGTAACATTGTATCACCAAGGGGAAGGGGGGGCGTCTGTAACATTGTATCACTGCGGGGAGGGGGGTGTCTGTAACATTGTAACATTGTATCACTGCGGGAAGGGGGGTGTCTGTAACATTGTAACATTGTATCACCAAGGGGAAGGGGGGGCGTCTGTAACATTGTATCACCGAGGGGAAGGGGGGGCGTCTGTAACATTGTAACATTGTATCACTGCGGGGAGGGGGGCGTCTGTAACATTGTATCACTGCGGGGAGGGGGGGCGTCTGTAACATTGTAACATTGTATCACCAAGGGGAAGGGGGGGCGTCTGTAACATTGTATCACCGAGGGGAAGGGGGGGGCGTCTGCAACATTGTAACATTGTCATGTAGAGAAGAGGTCATGGACATCACAGAGACCTGGTCATGTGAGGGTAACTGACTGTAGTGCGCTACAAAACCCCACTAGTAGATGGCGGTCGTCCGTCATGGCTGCCATGCAATAGGTCTGCCTTTAACATTGGTATCAGATCTGAGCGAGAAGTGAGGCAGGAAGAGAAGCAGCTGAGGAGCTCCGTGTCTTCACGGCTGGCACACTAACCCATTATTTGCTATGTGCCCATACACTCGTGTATTATCACAGGTCCGTGTATGGGGCAATAAGCCAGGGGTAAAACTCAGGACCGATCCTATACCTGTCTGTTTTGCGGCCTGGCTCACTGAAGGATATCACTGGGTCTGTGCAGGCACAGGCAGCACACTGACATTATCCATGTGACATCATCCATGTGACATCATCCATGTGACATCATCCATGTGTGGTCCCTGCCTCTCAATCCACTCCTCTCTTGTACCGAATCCCATCCACACATTGCAGAGCCGCATTGTTTTTGGAAATCGCAGCATGTCAATTATACCTACAGACACAGCAGCGGTTTCCCTATACGTATAATGGAAGCAGAAAGTCCGAGGAGGAACTGTTTTCTGTTTTTCCTGCAACACTTTTTTGCTTCAGGCCACTACGTGGGGCCTTAGCCTTAAAGCAACATGGCTGATTTCTTTTCAAAATAGCGCCACACCTGTTCATGGGTTGTGTCTGGTACTGCAGCTCAATCTAATTTACTGCAATAAAACTGAGCTGCAATACCAGAAACAACCTGTGGACAGATGTGGCGCTGCTTGTAGTACTGAGGTGCATTGGTCCAGCAGGCGAGGCCCTTTTCATTTTATGCATTGCTGTATTTATTTGTCATGTGATACTTTTTATCCAATCAGGAGATTTCGAGGTTTCCTATATTTGTCATGTGACTGTGACCTCTATAACATGTCAATGGTGGAAACCACTAGGAGGTGATATGTAAGCGACTGCCTTGTCTATCCTGAGGATGGCGCTGATTCTTGCAGAATATTCACTGACGGTAGCAGAGATCTTGTAATGTGACAATCCAGGCCATGTGACCCGCCATTGTCCTGCACCGCCACAACCCCTATGGCTGACACTGCGCATGGCGGCACTTCATTTGCTGTAATTATTTGCGTATGGACGCGGAGCAGATGCCGCCACTCAGGATGTGGGGCTGACGTATGAGGGTCCGCGTCACCCACATTAATCATCGCAGCAAGTAGCGGCTCGTACACACTCCAAACACAACTGACTGTGATAAATGGCGTCTTCTGCGGCAATTTACGTGGAAGAGGGACGAGGGTCTCCAGGAGGTCCCGAACATAGGAAAGAAGGTGCCAGGCATGAAGGGTTATACCTTCAGTATAGGGGGGACTACAAATTCCAGCAACTGTCTGACAAAGGGGACTCTAGTGGATATAGAGGTACATGGATAATAAAGAAGAGTCCTCCATGATTAACCCCTTGCTGTATGCAGCGTTAGAACACATAATGGCAGGACGTTCTCCAACCACGAATTGGGTTGTTACCTCAATTACGATTAATGTTGGTTACTCTAGACCACGCCCCCTTTTAAAAATCACACCCCTTTTAAAAAGCCACTCCCCCAGGGCGTATTAAAATAAGGGCATAATGGGTTGTAGCTCATTTACCCCCATTATAACCCGACCTTGTACCCATCTGCCGATACATCTGAGAACCGTCATGGGGCATGTGAGTCTCCAGGAGGGGAGTATGTGTTGGGCGACCTCGCGAGATTCATACGGCAGTTTTGTTTGCGCTGAACCAATCCAAACCTTAATTCCTATTCTTATACTCGAGGTGAGTAACATTGTTTGCTATGTTTGATCATCTCCAGATTGTGCACTGGGACCCAGGACATTCATGTTACACCTCTGGACAACCCCTCATTAGACCCCTACCCAATATCATCATCCTATAGTCATTATATTACTATTATATTATATCAGCGAGGTCAGTAGTCACCAGAGACTCACCCGTGAATGGCGTGAATGGCGTGGCTTTCATAGTGATAGCGCCCCTCCTGGTGTCGGATGTCAATAGGGAACGGAGCGTGGAATGCGGGAAAGAGATGTGCTGCGTCTGTGGGAGAGGAAAAGCGGAAACTTAGCAAATCTGTCTCAAATAATAAAACCTCACACAATGTTTCAGTCTGAATTTATCCTCCTGTAATCTGGATAACATCTGGGGCTCTGTCCCCCTTAAGAATGTGGTTTCTCAACAAATTTCCCTCTTGCAGTCACATGGATAGGAGGCTGCAGCAGTGACGGGGTTACTTGCCCTGAGTGGGCAGATTATCACAGCCCCGGGTATGTGCTACCACTTTAAGCCCCTCACAGTTTGGTTCCTGTAGAACAATGTGCAGATTTTCTGCCTGAGGATCCAGTGAGATCCGACCACCTGTCCTGCATTCTTCCCACAGAGCGCCGGAGCCACAGCTGGAGCCGCATCTGCTGCCTGCACCGAGGAGGAGAAGATACAGGGTCAGCCGCCCAGTGCAGGTAGTATACAGCGACAGCACCAGTCTCCTCAGCTCCAGGTCCCACAGTCAGCCTGGTAACAGATAGTAATAGATTGTATTCCCATGTCCTACAGTCGGCCTCTCCCCCTCCTGACGTGGCTGATAACAGATAGTAATAGATTGTATTCCCCTGTCCTACAGTCGGCCTCTCCTCTCCTGACATGGCTGATAACAGATAGTAATAGATTGTATTCCCCTGTCCTACAGTCGGCCTCTCCTCTCCTGACGTGGCTGATAACAGATAGTAATAGATTGTATTCCCCTGTCCTACAGTCGGCCTCTCCTCTCCTGACATGGCTGATAGCAGATAGTAATAGATTGTATTCCCCTGTCCTACAGTCGGCCTCTCCCCTCCTGACATGGCTGATAACAGATAGTAATAGATTGTATTCCCCTGTCCTACAGTCGGCCTCTCCTGACATGGCTGATAACAGATAGTAATAGATTGTATTCCCCTGTCCTACAGTCGGCCTCTCCCCTCCTGACGTGGCTGATAACAGATAGTAATAGATTGTATTCCCCTGTCCTACAGTCGGCCTCTCCTGACATGGCTGATAACAGATAGTAATAGATTGTATTCCCCTGTCCTACAGTCGGCCTCTCCCCTCCTGACGTGGCTGATAACAGATAGTAATAGATTGTATTCCCCTGTCCTACAGTCGGCCTCTCCTGACATGGCTGATAACAGATAGTAATAGATTGTATTCCCCTGTCCTACAGTCGGCCTCTCTCCCCTCCTGACGTGGCTGATAACAGATAGTAATAGATTGTATTCCCCTGTCCTACAGTCGGCCTCTCCCCTCCTGACGTGGCTGATAACAGATAGTAATAGATTGTATTCCCCTGTCCTACAGTCGGCCTCTCCTCTCCTGACATGGCTGATAACAGATAGTAATAGATTATATTCCCCTGTCCTACAGTCGGCCTCTCCCCTCCTGACATGACTGATAACAGATAGTAATAGATTGTATTCCCCTGTCCTACAGTCGGCCTCTCCCCTCCTGACATGGCTGATAACAGATAGTAATAGATTATATTCCTCTGTCCTACAGTCGGCCTCTCCCCTCCTGACATGGCTGATAACAGATAGTAATAGATTGTATTCCCCTGTCCTACAGTCGGCCTCTCCTCTCCTGACATGGCTGATAACAGATAGTAATAGATTGTATTCCCCTGTCCTACTGTCGGCCTCTCCCCTCCTGACGTGGCTGATAACAGATAGTAATAGATTGTATTCCCCTGTCCTACAGTCGGCCTCTCCCCTCCTGACATGGCTGATAACAGATAGTAATAGATTGTATTCCTCTGTCCTACAGTCGGCCTCTCCCCTCCTGACATGGCTGATAACAGATAGTAATAGATTGTATTCCTCTGTCCTACAGTCGGCCTCTCCTCTCCTGACATGGCTGATAACAGATAGTAATAGATTGTATTCCTCTGTCCTACAGTCGGCCTCTCCTCTCCTGACGTGGCTGATAACAGATAGTAATAGATTGTATTCCCCTGTCCTACAGTCGGCCTCTCCCCTCCTGACATGGCTGATCACAGATAGTAATAGATTGTATTCCCCTGTCCTACAGTCGGCCTCTCCTCTCCTGACATGGCTGATAACAGATAGTAATAGATTGTATTCCCCTGTCCTACAGTCGGCCTCTCCTCTCCTGACATGGCTGATAACAGATAGTAATAGATTGTATTCCCCTGTCCTACAGTCGGCCTCTCCTCTCCTGACGTGGCTGATAACAGATAGTAATAGATTGTATTCCTCTGTCCTACAGACGGCCTCTCCCCTCCTGACATGGCTGATAACAGATAGTAATAGATTGTATTCCCCTGTCCTACAGTCGGCCTCTCCTCTCCTGACATGGCTGATAACAGATAGTAATAGATTGTAGTCCCCTGTCCTACAGTCGGCCTCTCCTGACGTGGCTGATAACAGATAGTAATAGATTGTATTCCTCTGTCCTACAGTCGGCCCCCTCTCCTGACATGGCTGATAACAGATAGTAATAGATTGTATTCCCCTGTCCTACAGTCGGCCTCTCCTGACATGGCTGATAACAGATAGTAATAGATTGTATTCCCCTGTCCTACAGTCGGCCTCTCCTCTCCTGACATGGCTGATAACAGATAGTAATAGATTGTATTCCCCTGTCCTACAGTCGGCCTCTCCCCTCCTGACATGGCTGATAACAGATAGTAATAGATTGTATTCCCCTGTCCTACAGTCGGCCTCTCCTCTCCTGACATGGCTGATAACAGATAGTAATAGATTGTATTCCCCTGTCCTACAGTCGGCCTCTCCTCTCCTGACATGGCTGATAACAGATAGTAATAGATTGTATTCCCCTGTCCTACAGTCGGCCTCTCCTCTCCTGACGTGGCTGATAACAGTTAGTAATAGATTGTATTCCCCTGTCCTACAGTCGGCCTCTCCTCTCCTGACATGGCTGATAACAGATAGTAATAGATTGTATTCCCCTGTCCTACAGTCGGCCTCTCCTGACATGGCTGATAACAGATAGTAATAGATTGTATTCCCCTGTCCTACAGTCGGCCTCTCCCCTCCTGACGTGGCTGATAACAGATAGTAATAGATTGTATTCCCCTGTCCTACAGTCGGCCTCTCCCCTCCTGACGTGGCTGATAACAGAAAGTAATAGATTGTATTCCCCTGTCCTACAGTCGGCCTCTCCCCTCCTGACGTGGCTGATAACAGATAGTAATAGATTGTATTCCCCTGTCCTACAGTCGGCCTCTCCCCTCCTGACGTGGCTGATAACAGAAAGTAATAGATTGTATTCCCCTGTCCTACAGTCGGCCTCTCCTCTCCTGACATGGCTGATAACAGATAGTAATAGATTGTATTCCCCTGTCCTACAGTCGGCCTCTCCTGACATGGCTGATAAAAGATAGTAATAGATTGTATTCCCCTGTCCTACAGTCGGCCTCTCCCCTCCTGACGTGGCTGATAACAGATAGTAATAGATTGTATTCCCCTGTCCTACAGTCGGCCTCTCCCCTCCTGACGTGGCTGATAACAGATAGTAATAGATTGTATTCCCCTGTCCTACAGTCGGCCTCTCCTCTCCTGACATGGCTGATAACAGATAGTAATAGATTGTATTCCCCTGTCCTACAGTCGGCCTCTCCCCTCCTGACATGACTGATAACAGATAGTAATAGATTGTATTCCCCTGTCCTACAGTCGGCCTCTCCCCTCCTGACATGGCTGATAACAGATAGTAATAGATTGTATTCCCCTGTCCTACAGTCGGCCTCTCCTGACATGGCTGATAACAGATAGTAATAGATTGTATTCCCCTGTCCTACAGTCGGCCTCTCCTCTCCTGACATGGCTGATAACAGATAGTAATAGATTGTATTCCCCTGTCCTACAGTCGGCCTCTCCCCTCCTGACATGGCTGATAACAGATAGTAATAGATTGTATTCCCCTGTCCTACAGTCGGCCTCTCCCCTCCTGACATGGCTGATAACAGATAGTAATAGATTGTATTCCCCTGTCCTACAGTCGGCCTCTCCTCTCCTGACGTGGCTGATAACAGATAGTAATAGATTGTATTCCCCTGTCCTACAGTCGGCCTCTCCTCTCCTGACATGGCTGATAACAGATAGTAATAGATTGTATTCCCCTGTCCTACAGTCGGCCTCTCCTCTCCTGACATGGCTGATAACAGATAGTAATAGATTGTATTCCCCTGTCCTACAGTCGGCCTCTCCCCTCCTGACATGACTGATAACAGATAGTAATAGATTGTATTCCCCTGTCCTACAGTCGGCCTCTCCTCTCCTGACATGGCTGATAACAGATAGTAATAGATTGTATTCCCCTGTCATACAGTTGGCCTCTCCTCTCCTGACATGGCTGATAACAGATAGTAATAGATTGTATTCCCCTGTCCTACAGTGGGCCTCTCCCCTCCTGACATGACTGATAACAGATAGTAATAGATTGTATTCCCCTGTCCTACAGTCGGCCTCTCCTCTCCTGACATGGCTGATAGCAGATAGTAATAGATTGTATTCCTCTGTCCTACAGTCGGCCTCTCCCCTCCTGACATGGCTGATAACAGATAGTAATAGATTGTATTCCTCTGTCCTACAGTCGGCCTCTCCTCTTCTGACGTGGCTGATAACAGATAGTAATAGATTGTATTCCCCTGTCCTACAGTCGGCCTCTCCTCTCCTGACGTGGCTGATAACAGATAGTAATAGATTGTAGTCACCTGTCCTACAGTCGGCCTCTCCCCTCCTGACGTGGCTGATAACAGATAGTAATAGATTGTATTCCCCTGTCCTACAGTCGGCCTCTCCCCTCCTGACGTGGCTGATAACAGATAGTAATAGATTGTATTCCCCTGTCCTACAGTCGGCCTCTCCCCTCCTGACGTGGCTGATAACAGATAGTAATAGATTGTATTCCCCTGTCCTACAGTCGGCCTCTCCTCTCCTGACATGACTGATAACAGATAGTAATAGATTGTATTCCCCTGTCCTACAGTCGGCCTCTCCCTCCTGACATGGCTGATAACAGATAGTAATAGATTGTATTCCCCTGTCCTACAGTTGGCCTCTCCCCTCCTGACATGGCAGATAACAGATAGTAATAGATTGTATTCCCCTGTCCTACAGTCGGCCTCTCCCCTCCTGACGTGGCTGATAACAGATAGTAATAGATTGTATTCCCCTGTCCTATAGTCGGCCTCTCCTCTCCTGACATGGCTGATAACAGATAGTAATAGATTGTATTCCCCTGTCCTACAGTCGGCCTCTCCCTCTCCTGACATGGCTGATAACAGATAGTAATAGATTGTATTCCCCTGTCCTACAGTCGGCCTCTCCCCTCCTGACGTGGCTGATAACAGATAGTAATAGATTGTATTCCCCTGTCCTACAGTCGGCCTCTCCCTCCTGACGTGGCTGATAACAGATAGTAATAGATTGTATTCCCCTGTCCTACAGTCGGCCTCTCCTCTCCTGACATGGCTGATAACAGATAGTAATAGATTGTATTCCCCTGTCCTACAGTCGGCCTCTCCTCTCCTGACGTGGCTGATAACAGATAGTAATAGATTGTATTCCCCTGTCCTACAGTCGGCCTCTCCCCTCCTGACGTGACTGATAACAGATAGTAATAGATTGTATTCCCCTGTCGTACAGTCGGCCTCTCCTCTCCTGACATGGCTGATAACAGATAGTAATAGATTGTAGTCACCTGTCCTACAGTCGGCCTCTCCCCTCCTGACATGGCTGATAACAGATAGTAATAGATTGTATTCCCCTGTCCTACAGTCGGCCTCTCCTCTCCTGACATGGTTGATAACAGATAGTAATAGATTGTATTCCCCTGTCCTACAGTCGGCCTCCCTCCTGACATGGCTGATAACAGATAGTAATAGATTGTATTCCCCTGTCCTACAGTCGGCCTCTCCCCTCCTGACGTGGCTGATAACAGATAGTAATAGATTGTATTCCCCTGTCCTACAGTCGGCCTCTCCTGACATGGCTGATAACAGATAGTAATAGATTGTATTCCCTGTCCTACAGTCGGCCTCTCCTCTCCTGACATGGCTGATAACAGATAGTAATAGATTGTATTCCCCTGTCCTACAGTTGGCCTCTCCTCTCCTGACGTGGCTGATAACAGATAGTAATAGATTGTATTCCCCTGTCCTACAGTCGGCCTCTCCCCTCCTGACATGGCTGATAACAGATAGTAATAGATTGTAGTCCCCTATCCTACAGTCGGCCTCTCCCCTCCTGACATGGCTGATAACAGATAGTAATAGATTGTATTCCCCTGTCCTACAGTCGGCCTCTCCCCTCCTGACGTGGCTGATAACAGATAGTAATAGATTGTATTCCCCTGTCCTACAGTCGGCCTCTCCCCTCCTGACATGGCTGATAACAGATAGTAATAGATTGTATTCCCCTGTCCTACAGTCGGCCTCTCCCCTCCTGACATGGCTGATAACAGATAGTAATAGATTGTAGTCCCCTATCCTACAGTCGGCCTCTCCCCTCCTGACATGGCTGATAACAGATAGTAATAGATTGTATTCCCCTGTCCTACAGTCGGCCTCTCCTGACATGGCTGATAACAGATAGTAATAGATTGTATTCCCCTGTCCTACAGTCAGCCTCTCCTCTCCTGACATGGCTGATAACAGATAGTAATAGATTGTATTCCCCTGTCCTACAGTCGGCCTCTCCCCTCCTGACATGGCTGATAACAGATAGTAATAGATTGTATTCCCCTGTCCTACAGTCGTCCTCTCCTCTCCTGACATGGCTGATAACAGATAGTAATAGATTGTATTCCCCTGTCCTACAGTCGGCCTCTCCCCTCCTGACGTGGCTGATAACAGATAGTAATAGATTGTATTCCTCTGTCCTACAGTCGGCCTCTCCTGACATGGCTGATAACAGATAGTAATAGATTGTATTCCCCTGTCCTACAGTCGGCCTCTCCTCTCCTGACGTGGCTGATAACAGATAGTAATAGATTGTATTCCCCTGTCCTACAGTCGGCCTCTCCCCTCCTGACGTGGCTGATAACAGATAGTAATAGATTGTATTCCCCTGTCCTACAGTCGACCTCTCCTCTCCTGACATGACTGATAACAGATAGTAATAGATTGTATTCCCCTGTCCTACAGTCGGCCTCTCCTGACATGGCTGATAACAGATAGTAATAGATTGTATTCCCCTGTCCTACAGTCGGCCTCTCCCCTCCTGACATGGCAGATAACAGATAGTAATAGATTGTATTCCCCTGTCCTACAGTCGGCCTCTCCCCTCCTGACGTGGCTGATAACAGATAGTAATAGATTGTATTCCCCTGTCCTATAGTCGGCCTCTCCTCTCCTGACATGGCTGATAACAGATAGTAATAGATTGTATTCCCCTGTCCTACAGTCGGCCTCTCCTCTCCTGACATGGCTGATAACAGATAGTAATAGATTGTATTCCCCTGTCCTACAGTCGGCCTCTCCCCTCCTGACATGGCAGATAACAGATAGTAATAGATTGTATTCCCCTGTCCTACAGTCGGCCTCTCCTCTCCTGACATGGCTGATAACAGATAGTAATAGATTGTATTCCCCTGTCCTACAGTCGGCCTCTCCTCTCCTGACATGGCTGATAACAGATAGTAATAGATTGTATTCCCCTGTCCTACAGTCGGCCTCTCCCCTCCTGACGTGGCTGATAACAGATAGTAATAGATTATATTCCTATGTCCTACAGTCGGCCTCTCCTGACATGGCTGATAACAGATAGTAATAGATTGTATTCCCCTGTCCTACAGTTGGCCTCTCCTCTCCTGACGTGGCTGATAACAGATAGTAATAGATTGTATTCCCCTGTCCTACAGTCGGCCTCTCCCCTCCTGACGTGGCTGATAACAGATAGTAATAGATTGTATTCCCCTGTCGTACAGTCGGCCTCTCCTCTCCTGACATGGCTGATAACAGATAGTAATAGATTGTAGTCACCTGTCCTACAGTCGGCCTCTCCCCTCCTGACATGGCTGATAACAGATAGTAATAGATTGTATTCCCCTGTCCTACAGTCGGCCTCTCCTCTCCTGACATGGCTGATAACAGATAGTAATAGATTGTATTCCCCTGTCCTACAGTCGGCCTCTCCTGACATGGCTGATAACAGATAGTAATAGATTGTATTCCCCTGTCCTACAGTCGGCCTCTCCCCTCCTGACGTGGCTGATAACAGATAGTAATAGATTGTATTCCCCTGTCCTACAGTCGGCCTCTCCTGACATGGCTGATAACAGATAGTAATAGATTGTATTCCCCTGTCCTACAGTCAGCCTCTCCTCTCCTGACATGGCTGATAACAGATAGTAATAGATTGTATTCCCCTGTCCTACAGTCGGCCTCTCCCCTCCTGACATGGCTGATAACAGATAGTAATAGATTGTATTCCCCTGTCCTACAGTCGGTCTCTCCCCTCCTGACGTGGCTGATAACAGATAGTAATAGATTGTATTCCCCTGTCCTACAGTCGGCCTCTCCCCTCCTGACATGGCTGATAACAGATAGTAATAGATTGTATTCCCCTGTCCTACAGTCGGCCTCTCCCCTCCTGACATGGCTGATAACAGATAGTAATAGATTGTAGTCCCCTATCCTACAGTCGGCCTCTCCCCTCCTGACATGGCTGATAACAGATAGTAATAGATTGTATTCCCCTGTCCTACAGTCGGCCTCTCACCTCCTGACGTGGCTGATAACAGATAGTAATAGATTGTATTCCCCTGTCCTACAGTCGGCCTCTCCCCTCTTGACGTGGCTGATAACAGATAGTAATAGATTGTATTCCCCTGTCCTACAGTCGGCCTCTCCCCTCCTGACGTGGCTGATAACAGATAGTAATAGATTGTATTCCCCTGTCCTACAGTCGGCCTCTCCCCTCCTGACTAGGCTGATAACAGATAGTAATAGATTGTATTCCCCTGTCCTACAGTCGGCCTCTCCTCTCCTGACATGGCTGATAACAGATAGTAATAGATTGTATTCCCCTGTCCTACAGTCGGCCTCTCCTCTCCTGACATGGCTGATAACAGATAGTAATAGATTGTATTCCCCTGTCCTACAGTCGGCCTCTCCCCTCCTGACATGACTGATAACAGATAGTAATAGATTGTATTCCCCTGTCCTACAGTCGGCCTCTCCTCTCCTGACATGGCTGATAACAGATAGTAATAGATTGTATTCCCCTGTCCTACAGTTGGCCTCTCCTCTCCTGACATGGCTGATAACAGATAGTAATAGATTGTATTCCCCTGTCCTACAGTCGGCCTCTCCCCTCCTGACATGGCTGATAACAGATAGTAATAGATTGTATTCCCCTGTCCTACAGTCGGCCTCTCCTCTCCTGACATGGCTGATAGCAGATAGTAATAGATTGTATTCCTCTGTCCTACAGTCGGCCTCTCCCCTCCTGACATGGCTGATAACAGATAGTAATAGATTGTATTCCCCTGTCCTACAGTCGGCCTCTCCTCTTCTGACGTGGCTGATAACAGATAGTAATAGATTGTATTCCCCTGTCCTACAGTCGGCCTCTCCTCTCCTGACGTGGCTGATAACAGATAGTAATAGATTGTATTCCCCTGTCCTACAGTCGGCCTCTCCCCTCCTGACGTGGCTGATAACAGATAGTAATAGATTGTATTCCCCTGTCCTACAGTCGGCCTCTCCCCTCCTGACGTGGCTGATAACAGATAGTAATAGATTGTATTCCCCTGTCCTACAGTCGGCCTCTCCTCTCCTGACATGGCTGATAACAGATAGTAATAGATTGTATTCCCCTGTCCTACAGTCGGCCTCCCCTCCTGACATGGCTGATAACAGATAGTAATAGATTGTATTCCCCTGTCCTACAGTCGGCCTCTCCCCTCCTGACATGGCTGATAGCAGATAGTAATAGATTGCATTCCCCTGTCCTACAGTCGGCCTCTCCTCTCCTGACATGGCTGATAACAGATAGTAATAGATTGTATTCCCCTGTCCTACAGTCGGCCTCTCCCCTCCTGACGTGGCTGATAACAGATAGTAATAGATTGTCCAGCCCCTCCCCTCCCACCCCCTGTCCTACAGTCGGCCTCTCCCCTCCTGACATGGCTGATAACAGATAGTAATAGATTGTATTCCCCTGTCCTACAGTTGGCCTCTCCCCTCCTGACTGGCTGATAACAGATAGTAATAGAGACCCCCCACAGCGGCCCTCCCCCGACAGGCGATAACAGAAGAAAGAGATCCCTGTCCTACAGTCGGCCCCCCTCCTACATGGCTGATAACAGATAGTAATAGATTGTATTCCCCTGTCCTACAGTCGGCCTCTCCCCTCCTGACATGGCTGATAACAGATAGTAATAGATTGTATTCCCCTGTCCTACAGTCGGCCTCTCCCCCCCTGACATGGCTGATAACAGATAGTAATAGATTGTATTCCCCTGTCCTACAGTCGGCCTCTCCCCTCCTGACATGGCTGATAACAGATAGTAATAGATTGTATTCCCTGTCCTACAGTCGGCCTCTCCCCTCCTGACGTGGCTGATAACAGATAGTAATAGATTGTATTCCCCTGTCCTACAGTCGGCCTCTCCCCTCCTGACATGGCTGATAACAGATAGTAATAGATTGTATTCCCCTGTCCTACAGTCGGCCTCTCCCCTCCTGACATGGCTGATAACAGATAGTAATAGATTGTATTCCCCTGTCCTACAGTCGGCCTCTCCCCTCCTGACGTGGCTGATAACAGATAGTAATAGATTGTATTCCCCTGTCCTACAGTCGGCCTCTCCTCTCCTGACGTGGCTGATAACAGATAGTAATAGATTGTATTCCCCTGTCCTACAGTCGGCCTCTCCCCTCCTGACGTGGCTGATAACAGATAGTAATAGATTGTATTCCCCTGTCCTACAGTCGGCCTCTCCCCTCCTGACGTGGCTGATAACAGATAGTAATAGATTGTATTTCCCTGTCCTACAGTCGGCCTCTCCCCTCCTGACATGGCTGATAACAGATAGTAATAGATTGTATTCCCCTGTCCTACAGTCGGCCTCTCCCCTCCTGACATGGCTGATAACAGATAGTAATAGATTGTATTCCCCTGTCCTACAGTCGGCCTCTCCTCTCCTGACATGGCTGATAACAGATAGTAATAGATTGTATTCCCCTGTCCTACAGTCGCCCTCTCCTCTCCTGACGTGGCTGATAACAGATAGTAATAGATTGTATTCCCCTGTCCTACAGTCGGCCTCTCCCCTCCTGACGTGGCTGATAACAGATAGTAATAGATTGTATTCCCCTGTCCTACAGTCGGCCTCTCCCCTCCTGACTGGCTGATAACAGATAGTAATAGATTGATCCCCTGGCCTACACGCCCTCCCTCTCCTGACATGGCTGATAACAGATAGTAATAGATTGTATTCCCCTGTCCTACAGTCGGCCTCTCCTCTCCTGACATGGCTGATAACAGATAGTAATAGATTGTATTCCCCTGTCCTACAGTCGGCCTCTCCTCTCCTGACATGGCTGATAACAGATAGTAATAGATTATATTCCCCTGTCCTACAGTCGGCCTCTCCCCTCCTGACGTGGCTGATAACAGATAGTAATAGATTGTATTCCCCTGTCCTACAGTCGGCCTCTCCTCTCCTGACATGGCCGATAACAGATAGTAATAGATTGTATTCCCCTGTCCTACAGTCGGCCTCTCCTCTCCTGACATGGCTGATAACAGATAGTAATAGATTGTATTCCCCTGTCCTACAGTCGGGGCCTCTCCTCTCCTGACATGGCTGATAACAGATAGTAATAGATTGTATTCCCCTGTCCTACAGTCGGCCTCTCCCCTCCTGACATGGCTGATAACAGATAGTAATAGATTGTATTCCCCTGTCCTACAGTCGGCCTCTCCTCTCCTGACATGGCTGATAACAGATAGTAATAGATTGTATTCCCCTGTCCTACAGTCGGCCTCTCCCCTCCTGACGTGGCTGATAACAGATAGTAATAGATTGTATTCCCCTGTCCTACAGTTGGCCTCTCCCCTCCTGACATGGCTGATAACAGATAGTAATAGATTGTATTCCCCTGTCCTACAGTCGGCCTCTCCTCTCCTGACGTGGCTGATAACAGATAGTAATAGATTGTATTCCCCTGTCCTACAGTCGGCCTCTCCTCTCCTGACGTGGCTGATAACAGATAGTAATAGATTGTATTTCCCTGTCCTACAGTCGGCCTCTCCCCTCCTGACATGGCTGATAACAGATAGTAATAGATTGTATTCCCCTGTCCTACAGTCGGCCTCTCCTCTCCTGACATGGCTGATAACAGATAGTAATAGATTGTATTCCCCTGTCCTACAGTCGCCCTCTCCTCTCCTGACGTGGCTGATAACAGATAGTAATAGATTGTATTCCCCTGTCCTACAGTCGGCCTCTCCCCTCCTGACGTGGCTGATAACAGATAGTAATAGATTGTATTCCCCTGTCCTACAGTCGGCCTCTCCTCTCCTGACATGGCTGATAACAGATAGTAATAGATTGTATTCCCCTGTCCTACAGTCGGCCTCTCCCTCCTGACATGGCTGATAACAGATAGTAATAGATTATATTCCCCTGTCCTACAGTCGGCCTCTCCCCTCCTGACGTGGCTGATAACAGATAGTAATAGATTGTATTCCCCTGTCCTACAGTCGGCCTCTCCTCTCCTGACATGGCTGATAACAGATAGTAATAGATTGTATTCCCCTGTCCTACAGTCGGCCTCTCCCCTCCTGACATGGCTGATAACAGATAGTAATAGATTGTATTCCCCTGTCCTACAGTCGGCCTCTCCTCTCCTGACATGGCTGATAACAGATAGTAATAGATTGTATTCCCCTGTCCTACAGTCGGCCTCTCCTCTCCTGACATGGCTGATAACAGATAGTAATAGATTGTATTCCCCTGTCCTACAGTCGGCCTCTCCCCTCCTGACATGGCTGATAACAGATAGTAATAGATTGTATTCCCCTGTCCTACAGTCGGCCTCTCCCCTCCTGACATGGCTGATAACAGATAGTAATAGATTGTATTCCCCTGTCCTACAGTCGTCCTCTCCTCTCCTGACATGGCTGATAACAGATAGTAATAGATTGTATTCCCCTGTCCTACAGTCGGCCTCTCCCCTCCTGATATGGCTGATAACAGATAGTAATAGATTGTATTCCCCTGTCCTACAGTTGGCCTCTCCCCTCCTGACATGGCTGATAACAGATAGTAATAGATTGTATTCCCATGTCCTACAGTCGGCCTCTCCCCTCCTGACGTGGCTGATAACAGATAGTAATAGATTGTATTCCCCTGTCCTACAGTCGGCCTCTCCTCTCCTGACGTGGCTGATAACAGATAGTAATAGATTGTATTCCCCTGTCCTACAGTCGGCCTCTCCTCTCCTGACGTGGCTGATAACAGATAGTAATAGATTGTATTTCCCTGTCCTACAGTCGGCCTCTCCCCTCCTGTGCTGTTGCAGTGTGTAGCTTACAGAGGACACACTGTCACAGTCCTTCAGCTGTGTATATAACACTCGACCAGGTCAGGTTTTTGCCTTTTGAATGGGATCGAGCGTGTTCCTATTCACTGACAGTAAGCAGAGATCTTATAGGATACTTAATAGTATATATTAGTTAGTAGGTTCTCGCTTTCTATTGATGCTGGCACTATTAACCCTTCGCGCGCCCCTGAGCTCCTCCCCAGGCTCCAGTAGAGAAGGCGCCCTCTGTCTGTGGCGGTGACAATTGCTGAGGGTTTGACTTTTCTCCTGGAGCAGGAAATTCTCTCCGTAATAAGAAGAATATTATAAAAACTGAAGACATAAAAGACAAGAAATAGGAAGAAATAATAAGTCAGCAGATCCCAGCGCAGCCCCAGAGACTGACCCCCAAACCAGACCCCGGGGACTGAGCGTCAGCTCTGCAGCCAGAGTCATCTCATATATGTGACAGGACAAGTATATACCATGAGGATCTGACCAGTATACACGTTACAACCTGTATACAATGCAGCGGCTCATGATAACATAGCGCTAGTATACAATGCAGAGCCTATAGGATTCACTGAGCAGTATATAATACAGAATCTATAGCTAGAGAATCTAGAAATCAGCATAAACCGCAGAAGCAATATTATATAATAGCTGCAAAACCAACACCATGTGAGCAGTATACAATGCAGAACCTATATAATCTAGAGAGCAGTATACACTGTAATAGATCTACCATATACCATGGCCAGTATACAAGGCAGAACCTATATAATGTAATCTTATAGACTGGGTGGTGAATATAATCTGTCCCATAATCCAGACTGTTTGATAATCCGGCCTGTGACTGTGCGGGATTACAGAGGCATCTCCTCCCCACCTGTCAGCCGTATGGCGGTGGCTATATTTCACTTTAATTAGGTCGCTGTCGCCTCGGTGGCTGTACACCTGTGGTGGTTGGTATCTCACCCCTCCACAAAAGGGGAACGGAAAAATCTACCAAGAATTGGGACAAAGCTGAAATTAGTTTTATTTCTGCAAGATCAGACAAATCATCCGAGGTTATTAATATTCACATAGTAATGGCAGATGTGCAAAAGTAATGGCGGCTGTATGATGTGAGAATGTGCAGTTATATGGCAGGGGTGGGGGAAGAATTCTATCAACCCATCTATAGACGTAATATCTATCTCATATCTATCTATCTATCTCATATCTATCTATCTATCTCATATCTATCTATCTATCTAATATCTATCTCATATCTATCTATCTCATATCTATCTATCTATCTATCTCATATCTATCTATCTATCTCATATCTATCTATCTATCTAATATCTATCTCATATCTATATCTCATATCTATCTATCTCATATCTATCTATATCTATCTCATATCTATCTATCTATCTCATATCTATCTATCTCATATCTATCTATCTCATATCTATCTCTCTATCTATCTCATATCTATCTCTCTATCTATCTCATATCTATCTATCTATCTATCTATCTCTCTATCTCATATCTATCTATCTCATATCTATCTATCTCATATCTATCTATCTAATATCTATCTCATCTATCTATCTATCTATCTCATATCTATCTATCTATCTCATATCTATCTCTCTATCTCATATCTATCTATATCTATCTATCTATCTATCTCATATCTATCTATCTATCTATCTCATATCTATCTATCTATGTATCTCATATCTATCTATCTATCTCATATCTATCTATCTCATATCTATCTATCTCATATCTATCTATCTCATATCTATCTCTCTATCTATCTCATATCTATCTATATCTATCTATCTATCTATCTATCTCATATCTATCTATCTCATATCTATCTATCTAATATCTATCTCATATCTATCTATCTCATATCTATCTATCTATCTATCTATCTAATATCTATCTCATATCTATCTATCTATCTCCTATCTATCTATCTCCTATCTATCTATCTATCTATCTATCTATCTATCTATCTATCTCATAGCTATCTATCTATCTATCTCATATCTATCTATCTATCTATCTCCTATCTATCTCATATCTATCTATCTATCTATCTCCTATCTATCTATCTCCTATCTATCTATCTATCTATCTATCTATCTATCTCATAGCTATCTATCTATCTATCTCATATCTATCTATCTATCTATCTATCTATCTATCTCCTATCTATCTCATATCTATCTATCTATCTATCTATCTCATATCTATCTATCTATCTCATATCTATCTATCTATCTCATATCTATCTATCTATCTATCTCATATCTATCTATCTATCTATCTATCTCCTATCTATCTATCTATCTATCTATCTATCTATCTCATATCTATCTATCTCCTATCTATCTATCTCATATCTATCTATCTATCTATCTCATATCTATCTATCTATCTCATATCTATCTATCTATCTCCTATCTATCTCATATCTATCTCATATCTATCTACACATGTGGACAAAATTGTTGGTCCCCCCTCCCTCGTTTAATGAAAGAAAAACCCACAATGGTCACAGAAATAACTGGAATCTGACAAAAGTAATAATATATAAAAATTCTATGAAAATGAACAAATGAAAGTCAGACATTGCTTTCCAACCAGGCTTCAACATGAAACAGGCCTGGACAGAAATGAGGGTTCCCTTAATATTTAGTTGCACAACCTTTTGAGGCAATCCCTGCAATCAGACGATTCCTGTAACTGTCAATGAGACTTCTGCACCTCTCAGCAGGGATTTTGGCCGCTCCTCATGAGCAAACTGCTCCAGTTGTCTCAGGTGTGTAGGGTGCCTTTTCCAGACGGCATGTTTCAGCTCCTTCCTATAGGATTTAGGTCAGGGCTCATAGAAGGCCACTTCAGAATAGTCCAATGTTTCCCTCTTAGCCATTCTTGGGGTTTTTTAGCTGTGTGTTGGGTCATTATCCTGTTGCAAGACCCATGACCTGCGACTGAGACCAAGCTTTCTGACACTGGGCAGCACATTTCTCTCTAGAATCCCTTGATAGTCTTGAGATTTCATTGTACCCTGCACAGATTCAAGACATCCTGTGCCAGATGTAGCAAAGCAGCCCCAGAACATAACAGAGCCTCCTCCATGTGTCACAGTAGGGACAGTGTTCTTTTCAAGATAGGCTTCATTTTTCCATCTGTGAACATAGAGCTGATGTGCCTTGCCAAAAATTTTGATTTTTGTCTCATCTGTCCATAGGACATTCTCCCAGAAGCTTTGTGGCTTGTCAACATGTAGTTTGGCAAATTCCAGTTTTGTCAGATTCAAGTTATTTCTGTGACCATTGTGGGTTTTTCTTTCATTAAACGAGGGAGGGGACCAACAATTTTGTCCACGTGTGTATATATCTATCTATGTATTTATCTAATCTTCTATCTATCTATCTATCTATCTATCTATCTATCTATCCTTCTATCAATCCACTTATCTTTCACAGAAAGTTCTGACAATTTTCAGCTTTTTCTTCCTGTTTATTAGAATTTTCTTGGGGTGATGTAGACACTTCCAATTTTGTAGATTTTTATCCGTTGACACATTTGCCTTTATTTCCAGGTTTTATATAGAATGTCAGAGGACTGTAGTGGGGGCCACAGAGGTGCTAGGTGGGGGTCAACTCTATGATCAGAAATGTCTTCTCCCCTCCTGTCTTGACCACTGGTCAGAAGACATCACATGTACAGCTCAGAACCAAAACACTTCAGACATCCTGACATCTTAACTGCAGGGGCGCTGCTAGACTAAAGGCCTCCTCCTCACCCCCTACGGCCCCCATAGTATAGATTCCCATTCCCACAAGAAGCAGAGCACTTCAGTCTTCGGCCTCTTCGGGGCGGACACAGACAGCTGAGGGCCCCTGAGCAGGAGCAGCTAGGGGCCCTTGTTTTTCAGTATCTCACTATAGATATATATAGAGCGCCCCCTTATGTCTAACAATCCACCGGTAACCATCAGCCATGAAGTTCATTAGCTTAGACATCAATCTAATAGACAGTAGAAAGCTGCTAGGTGAGCGGGCCCCCTGACCCACTGGGCCCCGATACATCTGCACATGTTGCCCCCATGTCTTCCTCTTCTAGTCCGCGCAGTCTGGAGCTGGCAGGAGTCTTTATATTATTCCATGGCTTTTGCCGACGGCTGAGTGAATGTTGGAGTTTACATTCTGAGGACGTGGATACAAATGACAGTAACGTTGATGCAAGTAGGTACAAAATGTAGCAACAATTCACAACAATGTATCCAGTGGGAACTCAACAAGGGACCCAATTGCAGCTTTTCTGCACAATGTATCAGCGCAGCTTATAAAACAGCAGCTTCTCCTGATGTTTCCCGGTTTCTATAAACGCTGCAGTTCATAGAATCGCGTCATTCGCAGATCTGTTCCATAAATTTCCCCCAGTACCTCCGCCTGTCAGGGCAAGAGTTAATGCATGCAGATACGCAGACCTGGCGTCTCCACCTGTCATCAGGAGGGTTTATTAAGCAAATATTCTCAGCTTTTGGTGAAATTTGCTGCTGGAAAGTCTGAACTTTCTGCGCCAAGAATCAAAGTGTTTTTCTTTCCACGTCCCTGAAATAACGCAGAAGGAGTCGCTGCACATTTACACCTCTGTGGAAGACACTGGGGGCTCCTACTACTCAGCTAAAAATAAGGTCTGGTATGGGCCAGGGTGCCAAGGGGGCAACTTGTCAAAAATGTGAGACTGAACCCATGACAGGAGGCATTATGGAGGAGCAAAGTGACAATGACAGTTCCTTGGCTTTTAGGGTCAGGTTTTCGGTCAGCTCCTTAAGTTACCATAAACTGTTTCAGAGACACTGTCTAAAGGAATACTTGTTAAAGGGATAGTTCAGTTGCTCCTAATGGGCTCTCATCCTAAAGGGGTCCCCTAGGAAAGGTGGACATTAAGCAATAGCGACCGCACTGCATAGGATTTGGCATAAATGTCTGATAAGCGCAAGTTCAACAGACCTGCTGCTTGTCACAGCTGAGGGTTTGCTACAATTGTGCACAGTCCTGACTGACACGTTACCTGCTCTGATACATTGTAGCAATCAGGACAGGAGAAAAGTTTGTGCTGCTACAGGTTTATCTCACAGAGGACTGGGCTAGACTGGATACAACTGTAACAAAGGCTCAGCTGTGAGAAGTGCTAAGGGGGTGTTCACACGTTGGTGACCGTCAGTAGTGTCCGTTGCTATTGTCCGTTACAAGATTTTAGCATCGGACACTAGCTGAACCGTCAGAAATCCGTTAAAATTTCCATTCATTTCAATGGGTTTTTATATTGTGTCCGTTTACACCAAATCCGTCAGAAGTCCGTTTTTTTTTGCGGACAAAAAATCCTACATGCAGGACTTTTTGTCCGTTTGAAAAAAACGGATTCTTGACGGACAGCAAGTGTCCGTTATTTTTTTTAGCATTGAAGTCTATGGGTAACGGACTTATAACGGACAGTAACTGAGAGCCATCAGTTACTGTCCGTTATTTTATCTCTGTTTTTTTCCTGCACATGCTCAGAAAGGAGAAACAAACAAAAAAAAAAAAAACGGACAGTGTTAAAAAACGGACACTAACTGATGTTAACTGATGCTAATGTGTCCGTTTTTTAACTGAACCATTAATTGGTTCAGTTAAAAAAACGAACACATTAACATCAGTTAGTGTCCGTTATGATAGGTGTCCGTTTTTTTTTTTTTTTTTAACGGACACCTTCATAATGGACTCCAACGGTAGTGTGAACCCTGCCTAAGTCATTAACAAAGTGTTTAGCAATGAATGTTCCAATTCACTGACAGCAAGCAGAGATCTTATACACTGAGATTAATGGAAAGACCAAGCTCAGAACTCTCGATTATACAGTAAATTACAGATCTCCCCTACATCAGCCTTCAGTCCTCCAGCTGTTGTGAAACTACAACTCCCAGCAAGTGCTATTCACTTTTAGAGAACAGCAGTGCAAGTGTGCCTGCTGGGCCTTGTGGTGCTGACTCCTGCGGCAGATTCTCTCTCTTTACATGACCCTGACTCTTCTGTAGAATCCAGACTTATTTCCATGAAAACACTCTGCTTAAACCTGTAGCTCCTGTGGAAGGCTGTGATACACTTGACAAAGGGGCATGTAAATCCCCGAAACGCGTTGTGCATGTTTATCTTACTTCAGGAAATAAAATAATTCTGCTATCACCTTTGGATCAGCGCAGTCCGTGTAAACCAGTCCAAATAGCCACATTATTTCCATGACTGTTCTTGTTCTTGACTTTGATGGGTGCCAACTCTGACCCTACACCAGCCTTTACCGTATACCTGCACTGACCCAATAACAGCCCTGACCCTACACCAGCCTTTACCGTATACCCCACTGACCCAATAACAGCCCTGACCCTACACCAGCCTTTACCGTATACCCCACTGACCCTACACCAGCCTTTACCCTATACCTGCACTGACCCAATAACGGCCCTGACCCTACACCAGCCTTTTACCCTATACCTGCACTGACCCAATAACGGCCCTGACCCTACACCAGCCTTTACCATATACCCCACTGACCCAATAACGGCCCTGACCCTACACCAGCCTTTACCCTATACCCCACTGACCCAATAACGGCCCTGACCCTACACCAGCCTTTACCCTATACCTGCACTGACCCAATAACGGCCGTCACCCTACACCAGCCTTTACCCTATACCTGCACTGACCCAATAACGGCCCTGACCCTACACCAGCCTTTACCCTATACCTGCACTGACCAAATAACGGCCCTGACCCTACACCAGCCTTTACCCTATACCCCACTGACCAAATAACGGCCCTGACCCTACACCAGCCTTTACCCTATACCCCACTGACCCAATAACGGCCCTGACCCTACACCAGCCTTTACCCTATACCTGCACTGACCAAATAACGGCCCTGACCCTACACCAGCCTTTACCCTATACCCCACTGACCAAATAACGGCCCTGACCCTACACCAGCCTTTACCCTATACCCCACTGACCCAATAACAGCCCTGTCCCTACACCAGCCTTTACCCTATACCCCACTGACCCAATAACGGCCCTGACCCTACACCAGCCTTTACCCTATACCCCACTGACCCAATAACAGCCCTGACCCTACACCAGCCTTTACCCTATACCCCACTGACCCAATAACAGCCCTGACCCTACACCAGCCTTTACCCTATACCCCACTGACCCAATAACGGCCCTGACCCTACACCAGCCTTTACCCTATACCCCACTGACCCAATAACAGCCCTGACCCTACACCAGCCTTTACCCTATACCCCACTGACCCAATGACAGCCCTGACCCTACACCAGCCTTTACCGTATACCCCACTGACCCAATAACGGCCCTGACCCTACACCAGCCTTTACCCTATACCCCACTGACCCAATAACAGCCCTGACCCTACACCAGCCTTTACCCTATACCCCACTGACCCAATAACGGCCCTGACCCTACACCAGCCTTTACCCTATACCCCACTGACCCAATAACGGCCCTGTCCCTACACCAGCCTTTACCCTATACCCCACTGACCCAATAACGGCCCTGACCCTACACCAGCCTTTACCCTATACCCCACTGACCCAATAACAGCCCTGACCCTACACCAGCCTTTACCCTATACCCCACTGACCCAATAACGGCCCTGACCCTACACCAGCCTTTACCCTATACCCCACTGACCCAATAACAGCCCTGACCCTACACCAGCCTTTACCCTATACCCCACTGACCCAATGACAGCCCTGACCCTACACCAGCCTTTACCGTATACCCCACTGACCCAATAACGGCCACTGATACAATATTAGCCTTTACCCTATACCCCACTGACCCAATGACAGCCCTGACCCTATACCAGTCTTTATCCTATACCCCACTGACCCAATGACAGCCCTGACCCTATACCAGTCTTTATCCTATATCCATCCTGACCCTACACCTGCCCGGACCCTACACCAGCCTTTACCGTATACCCCACTGACCCAATAACGGCCACTGATACAATATTAGCCTTTACCCTATACCCCACTGACCCAATGACAGCCCTGACCCTATACCAGTCTTTATCCTATATCCATCCTGACCCTACACCTGCCCGGACCCTACACCACACCTTGTGCCATTCTCTTCCCTGGTATTGATGCTACTTACTGGGATTCCATGGGGTGGGGGGACTTAGAGTGAGACCCCAAGTCAGTGTGAACTGGTGCAAGACTCCACATGTAATGGGGAGAACCAGTTGAGAGTCACGTCCCAGGAGATGAAGGAGAAAACCCACATTGATACTAATGCTCTGGAACAGGGGTGAGGGCTTTTGTCAATTAGTGCCAGATTGGGGCCCTCTCCCCCCTTTTATGCTTGTGTTGGAATCTGTGCCAGGAGTGTTTAATGAGGAAAGTTCTGTAAGAAAGAAATTATTGGAACTTTTGTCAGATCTGGAAAAAAAAGCCTTTCAGTCTATTTGGGGCTTAAAGTCTGAATGCAGCCTGAACCCCGAGCATATGGCGATCACGCGACCCACACCACAGTCTTGGCGGCCATCGTGCTCACACATCAACTACCCGAGCAGAATACTAAGAGCTCAGCCCCTTTCTCCACCTTCCAGCAGCGGCTTGTAAGTCCTGCGACCCACACAAAGCTCAGACCCTTCCTCTATTTTCCTGCACAGCAAGAGCTTTAATAATTGGGCTTTACCTCCTGCTCCTCGGCCCCCTCGGATATTGTCATGTGGGCGCATTAACATCCTGGGCGAACCGGCAAAAGCCTCAATGGACGGGAACAGAATGAATAAATTTCACGTGCATTAAACATTCACAAAAGTGAACTGGACGGGAAGATTTAGATACTTGTGAGCGGCATTGTGCCCCCAAATGAAAGGCTTTCCTGTGTGTGGCGGGCGATCTGTAATTAGGGGTACGGATGGAGAAATCTGGGGGGGGTTCATAGTTTTTATTATTATTTTTGTCGAGATTTTCCTAGCTGTAAATTTGCAGAAGCGTCTCCAAGTCTTAGACCTCGTGCACACGAACACTGAAAAAAACAGGGACGGACGCAACGTCCATTGTTTAAAGCAGCCCTCTGTGTGTAAGCGGATGAAGCTTCATCATCGTCGTCATCATCGTCTAATGAAAACATTCTGAACATCTCTGCTTCATGTTAGTGAATGGCAACAACCTTCTTCTACAGTCAGAGGCTGATAATTTTCCCTGACCTGATACTTCTCACAGCTGAGGATTTGTTACAATGTATCAAGTTAAGAGAATCCTCTGTAAACTGGTCACATCTCTCCTCTCATAGGTTGCTACAATGTATCAGTGCAGGTAGCATGTAGCAGCCATCAATCCAGGCTGTTTAGTTCACAGAGGATTGTCTAGACTGCATACAATGGTAACAAATCTTCAGCTGTGAGAAGTATTTGGTCTGTGTAACAGAAGTTTAGGCAGAGGAATATAAGGTGATCTTCCGCCTCAAAATCATCTCCAAAAACCACCCAGCATCTGCCTCTCGTTGTTTTCCATGGGGAGCAGTGACGGACGCTTCTTTTTTCAGCGCACGGCTCCATTTTGCCGCAGTTTCCACGGTCACTGTGGTGCAAGATTTACGCTGGATTGGCCCCGTTGTATGAGGTTAAACCATATGTGCAAACCTGAGACGGAAAACTGAGGCTCGGCTTTGTCTTTCCTCCCCGTGTTTCACAGGGTTAGTTTTTAGAGGGGATTTTGAAGAAGGAAACAGCCTCAAATTCCTCTCCATATTCCGCTGTGTGAACATGTCCTTAGGCTACTGAGCTCACATAGGATTATCTATTGCCAACCTGTGACACTCAAGCTACAACCTCACTACAACTCCCAACATTTCCAATATGTCTTTCTATAAATGTAGTGTAGTTGTGTCCCATGGTAAAGAGCGTTGATGTGACAGGACGGTGTGCCAAGGGAAACCATATAAGTGAGTGAAGTCTGAAGATTTACGTTATGAAGTCACAGATTGCTACAATGTAGAAACCACACTGTAACAGAGTACAGGGCAGCAAAACAGAGACTCTGCCGGAAGTGCAGGGGTTAACAGTGCCTGCATTCCTTGGGAATGTTCTGGCTCCCATCTCCACTGATCTCCTCTTCTCCAGTCAGGATTAAAGCTGCCTGACCCCAGAGACAATAGACAGATCACTCAGGACAAGGACATAAAACTACACAGAAACCCAGAGACTGGAAACAGCTGGAGTGGAGTTTAGTGCAGTCTTGTGCTTCTCACTCAGGGTCGTCCCTGTACCGTCCACTTTATTTTGCTTGGAGTGTATTAATGAGATGGAGCAGCTCCAGAGCATAGACATAGAGGGTGACATGCAGAGGCTGCTGAGAGCGCAGGATTCCGTCACAGACTGCAAGACACTGCAGCCAGGAAATCAAAGAGTAAAATGCAGAATGACCCACTTATGACATTAGGGTCAGGGGTAAGCAGTCATTAGGGCCCAGTTTATTTTTCTTGGTGTGGCACAGTGCCAGGGCTGAGACATGGAGGGTGACATGCAGGGGCTGCGGAGAGCGCAGGATTCCATCACATCCTGCAAGAAGCTGCAGCCAGAAAATCAAAACACCAAAGGCAGAAAATAACTCATTTGTAATGGTCATGAGCATGGTGACCGGGTCCTTTAACGTCTTCACCATTTTCAAGATCTATACTTGCTGTTAGTGAATGGGAACATCTTATTGTTTATTAAAAACCTGCTCACAGCTGAGGGTTTGTCATAATGTGTCAGACTGGGTGCCTCTTTAGTAAAAATGTTGCAACTGATGATTCTGGACAGTCCTGTGAAGACGCAGAAGCTCCTGGGCCCTGATGTAAAATATGTAAGGGGCCCTCACCTACCATGTCCTATCTGTAATACGGGTGTGTTCTTATGTTGTAGAGTATACCTGTCCCTGGTCCTGTGCAAATGCTGCATAGGTCAGTGTAGCCGGAACAAAAGCCAATTTTGATAAATTTATAAATATCTATATACCCCCCCCCCCACATATATATATATATATACACACACACACACACACACACATACATATATATATATATACACACACATACATACACACACACATATATATATATATATACACACACACACACACACACACACACACATACCCCCACACGCACACACATATATATATATATATATATATATATATATACACATACATACACACACACACATATATATATATACACACATACACACACAGACACACACATACCCCCACACGCACACACACACACAATATATATATATATATATATATATATATATATATACACACACACACACATGCATAGACACATGAATAACTCTTTCTTCATGTCATTCATTAGATAGCAATGAGCGACCGTCCGGCCTCCATGATAATGTGTGTCCAGGGCTCCGGATAAGCCCCTGGTGCGGAGCCCACTCCTGCTGCTCACTTTATAGACTTGCTTCACTCCAGGCTCCAGCATCTTCATAAAACATAATTTATACATGTTCCAGGTAGTAACGAAACTAACAGCTCATAAAACCTCCAGCGAGGCGTCACTGCTGCCTGTAAATAATATTTCCTGCCTTAATCACCCGTCCCGCAGCCTGCAGAGGTGTATGGGGCTCTTAAAGGGGCCACGCACCTGAAGGCAGGTGTGAAGGGTCAGGAGAGTAGTGCAGCAGCTGGGGTAACAAGGAACGTCCATGGGGTAAGTAGCTATGGGGGCTTTATGCAAACATGATTGCTGAGTGATTAGTTTAATCCGGCGTCCTATAATCCAGAACACAACTGGGAGATGAGAATCTTAAAGTAATAGCAGCTCAGGAAAAATCTGATAATCCAGCAGCTAATATGGAGGTTCAATGTATATATGTCATATATCAAGGTGGACCAGAAATGCTGCAAAAATTTAGCACAAAAAATCCAAAAATCACAGTAGTGACCGATCAGATTGCACCTGAAATTGTAAACAGCGATCCAGCAGATTACCCTGTAATATACAAACTCTCTCTATATACTGTGTATATCTCATGTGCTGCTTCTGGAGTATTCAGAATTACATTGTAGTTTCTGGATTACAGCAAAATTTGTACACTTTAGGGTAAAATCTGCAGCAGATTCCGGCACAAGGCAGGTGGATGAGATTATACGATTCTCCCATGTGTTGTATATTTTTACAGATTTTCAGTGCATGGATAAAATCCGCTGTGAATCCCCAGAACAATCCGCAGCAAAGACAACATGCAGATGGTGCGGCAGATTTGCATCAAGATCTGCAAGGGAAATATTCTGTTGAGTCTGCACATAGTCAATGCCTCCATATTGCACCCCAGGAGATATACACAACCCCCCAATTCTCCGCCATTCCCTAGGGATGAGTCTTGAATCCTGGACAATTCCCAGTTCTCGTCAGACATTGCGCAGACCAGGAGGCCGCGGCGATGAAAAGTGGTATTGTGAACTAAAAGCACAGCCGGCCGGTGACTCAGAGCTCGCAGTCGCTCCGCCATATACACCGCTCCAGTCTGCTTCAAATCACTGCTATTTAATCATGACATATTGAATCATGACACGCCGCCCTCCCCCCACCCTGGTATAAACAGCCGAGATTCATGGCAGAGCCAGCCGCAGACTGTGGAAATTAGCAGCTTGGTGAAGTGATCATAAAGTGCCGGCTGATGTTTCCTGTCCTGGTTCTTCTTACATGAAAAAACTGAAAAGTTGCAGGAAGGTGCACAGGAGTAAGCTTGGGAGAGTGTACTAGGACACCGGAGATTGCACATAAGGTGGCAGGAGGGCACACACAAGGCTGCAGGAGAGTGTACTAGGACACAGGAGGGTGTACTAGGACGCAGGAGGCTGCACAGAAAGCTGCAGGAGGGCGCACAGAAAGCTGCAGGAGGGCGCACATAAGGCTGCAGGAGGGTGTACAAGGACACCGGAGGCTGCACATAAGGCGGCAGGAGAGTGAACAAGGACACCGGAGGCTGCTCAGAAAGCTGCAGGAGGGTGTACTAGGACACAGGAGGCTGCTCATAAGGCTGCAGGAGAGTGTACTAGGACACAGGAGGCTGCTCAGAAAGCTGCAGGAGGGTGTACTAGGACACAGGAGGCTGCTCATAAGGCTGCAGGAGAGTGTACTAGGACACAGGAGGCTGCTCAGAAAGCTGCAGGAGGGCGCACACAAGACTGCAAGAGGGTGTACTAGGACACCGGAGGCTGCACATAAGGCGGCAGGAGGGTGTACAAGGACACCGGAGGCTGCTCAGAAAGCTGCAGGAGGACGCACACAAGGCTGCAGGAGGGTGTACAAGGGCACCGGAGGCTGCAATAAGGCGGCAAAAGGGTGTACAAGGACACAGGAGGCTGCACAGAAACCTGCAGGAGGGTGCACTAGGACACAGGAGGCTGCACACAAGGCTGCAGGAGGGTGTACAAGAAGCAGAGCTGTAACTAGGCTTTCTATCAGCCGGGGCAAAGATTTATTTCACTGCCCCTACTCTTTATTTAAAATACACAAAAGTGGCTTGTTGGGGCCCCCCCCTTTAAACAACCATCATCCCCATTACATACACCCATGATTGGAGGGTGCACAGATGGATGTACTGGAGGGGGCACTGCAGGGTGTACTAGAGGGCACACAGGAGGGTGCAAAGGAAGCTACAGGATGGTCCAAAGAAGGCTACACAAAAAGTTGCAGGAGGGAGCATAGGGGGTGCACAGAAGGCTGCAGGGGGGAGCATAGGGGGAGCACAGGAGGCTGCAGGAAAGAGCATGGGGGGTGCACAGGAGGCTGCAGGAAAGAGCATGGGGGGTGCACAGGAGGCTGCAGGTGGGAGAATAGGGGGCACACAGAAGGCTGCAGGTGGGAGAATAGGGGGCACACAGAAGGCTGCAGGAGGGAGCATAGGGGCACACAGAAGGCTGAACAGGGTACAGGTAATACCATGTGCTGAGTGTCTGGCAGGACCTCTACAGTCAGATGACTAAATACATGGGAACAAGATCCCAGTACAATAATAATAATAATAATTCCAGCTCTACAGTTCACCAGGAAAAACCACTGACCGAGGTGGAGGCGAGTACACTAACTTCTCCACCACCGCCCTGTCTTGCTGCAAGTCAGCACTTCCTAAATTCTAGACCTACAAGGAGCACAGGGGAAATAAGGGCATACATAAAAATGGTGGCTAAATGACGACTGACACCAAAGCTGCTCGAAAAGTCATCCCATGAATGACAGGAGAAAAAATCCAAAAAGTTAGCAGTAGATTTCTAGGTGCACACCGCGCTGCCTCCGGGAGTTGTCCCAGATTGTATGAATACCTGCCCTGTCAGCGGGGGTGGAATAGAGAACTTCTACCCCAGGGGAAAGAGTAACTGCCAGAAAAGTCTAGACTAGATGCACCAGACTGTAGCAGATACTCAGCTGTGAGAAGTCTTAGGTCTGTACAGATTTGCAGATTCCAGGTGCAAACAGAGATCTAGAAAAACTGAAGAAATGAAACACAAAGTCTGTAAAAATTGTAGATACGAGCAATGGATAATCCTGCACCAGAGACTGCGATCTAATAGGAGACTGCACAAACTCTATGGATTGTGAGGGGGGAGTTGATGAGATTGTGGGAGATTATGAGGGATTGTATGAGATTGTGGGAGATTATGTCAGACTGTGAGAGATTGTGGAAGATTGCAGCAGATTTCTGAAGATATTAAAGAAGACAGCAGGAGATTGCAGAAAATTGTAGTTACGGTGAGAGATTGTAGAAGATTACATGAGAATGTGGGAGATTATGAGAGATTGCAGGAAATTGTGGGTGATTTGCAGGAGATTACGAACGATTGTCGGAGATTGCAGCATATTCCTGGATATATTGCGGGAGATTGCAGGACATTTGTGAGATATTGTAAGAGTTTGTTGGAAAATGGGTGAAATTTACGATATAGTGCGGGAGACTGCAGCGAACTGTAGGAAATTGCAAACAATTGCAGCAGATTGTGGGAGATTTGTGGGATATAGCGGCTTTTTTTTCCTGAGGTTTTTCTTCCCATAGAATTAGTTTTATAATAATCCAGAATATCTGATAATCCAGGATTTTGACTTCTGTTGCGATGTGAGGCCTGTCGGAGTCTTTAGATTTGGCGGGCACACAGAGGCTGTCCGGCGCACATGGCGGCCATAGATCTCTGGGCTTGTTAGAGGCAAGTACCTACTTCAGCAGATCCGTGTGACATGAGAGGCGGCGGATTCATGTCCAGAGCTTGTGATGTAGAGCAGCCCTGGGAGAGCAGAGGAGGAGGCGCAGGAAGCCTCGGGCCTCAGCTAGTGAAGAGTTTGCTGAGAAGGCACTTCACTACTTCCCAAGAAAAGCACCTCCGACCCCGGCAATCCATCAAGTGCATGCAAATGGAGGCAGACAAAGGCCGAGCAAACAGCGGAGCCACTCCGCACAATGTGCCAGGGACACACACGCTTCCTCTGCTGATGGCAATGTACACACCAAGGATAAAGACCCCAACCCTTATTACCCCTCTAATAATCTGGGCTGGGAGGGGAGGTCTGCACAGGCCGCAGCGCAGGACTTCATCAACCGCAACAGTAAATAAAACCTCCGGCCCAACGTACAGGACCGAAAACAAAAAGACCCCAAATCTGTGATATTATATAATAATGCAAAAATGGCAAAAATTTCTTAATGTTCCTAAAGTTTCCGCTCCAGAATTGGCCCCTCCAGACCAAGGAGCGTGAGGAGGTCTGAACTAATAAAATGGAAATGGCAGAATAATACCGGGCTCCCGAGGGATGTACAGAGGGCGAGCAAAAACATATTGGCCCTTGTGTATTTATTGGAAGAATCGGAAGATGGAGTCTGGCTGCAAAGAATGGTACAGGAGCGATGAATGACACTTGTCGGACATTGAGTAAGACATCTGGGTAGTGGTGGACCCAACTTTTGGTGCTGGTAGTTTATAGGACATGGCACACATACCATTATGCCAGCAGGGCTCATCGGAGGGGGGCAAGAGCCATGAAGGTTGGTCCAGATGAACATTTTCTCAATGAGGGGTGATTTTGGTTCTTATCCCTTCTTCACCATCAGGGGAATGAGAAGCAGTTTGGTGCGTGCAGCCCTACAGTAATGCCCATTAGTCTTCCCAATCATGGGGGTGAGGGGCAGATAGTGGGCGCAGCACAATGGCTATGCTCATAGTCTTCCCAATCATGGGGGTTAGGGGCAGATAGTGGGCGCAGCACAATGGCTATGCTCATAGTCTTCCCAATCATGGGGGTTAGGGGCAGATAGTGGGCGCAGCACAATGGCTATGCTCATATTCTTCCCAATCATGGGGGTTAGGGGCAGATAGTGGGTGCAGCACAATGGCTATGCTCATATTCTTCCCGATCATGGGGGTTAGGGGCAGATAGCGGGCGCAGCACAATGGCTATGCTCATAGTCTTCCCAATCATGGGGGTTAGGAGCAGATAGCAGGCGCAGCACAATGGCTATGCCCATTAGTCTTCCCAATGATGGGGGTTAGGGGCAGATAGTGGGTGCAGCACAATGGCTATGCTCATAGTCTTCCCAATCATGGGGGTGAGGGGCAGATAGTGGGTGCAGCACAATGGCTATGCTCATAGTCTTCCCAATGATGGGGGTGAGGGGCAGATAGCGGGTGCAGCACAATGGCTATGCCCATTAGTCTTCCCAATGATGGGGGTGAGGGGCAGATAGCGGGTGCAGCACAATGGCTATGCCCATTAGTCTTCCCAATGATGGGGGTGAGGGGCAGATAGTGGGTGCAGCACAATGGCTATGCTGCTCATAGCCTTCCCAATCATGGGGGTGAGGGGCAGATAGTGGGTGCAGCACAATGGCTATGCTCATTAGTCTTCCCAATCATGGGGGTGAGGGGCAGATAGCGGGTGCAGCACAATGGCTATGCTCATAGTCTTCCCAATCATGGGGGTGAGGGGCAGATAGCAGGCGCAGCACAATGGCTATGCCCATTAGTCTTCCCAATGATGGGGGTTAGGGGCAGATAGTGGGTGCAGCACAATGGCTATGCTCATATTCTTCCCGATCATGGGGGTGAGGGGCAGATAGCGGGTGCAGCACAATGGCTGCCAGTACACTCGGAGGAGCCTTGGAGCGTGACGTCTCTCAGGTTGCCTTATATTCAGGTTTCCAATAAAAGACTCCTATTCACCCTGTGAAAGGCCAAAAATTGTCATCCGTCATCAGCCATGAAATAGTTAAAGTGGAGGGGGGTGAAATAGGGGCCCCGCTTATTAACTGTGAGTTACGACCCCCCCTCCGTGCAATACCTCATTGTTTATAAACTGGGTGCCTCCATGGAGTTGAGGACAATGTCTCCATTATATCAGTGGACATGGCGGCCGAGTATGGGTCAGCGAGCCCTGAAATGTGACTCAAGGGAGAAGCCCCCGGGAGCTTCCTGGAGCGAGAAACTAATGAGAAACTGATGAAGCTTACGCAGATCCTCGGAGAAGCAGGCCCGGCTAGTTTAAGGATTTCCCATCAGTTGTAAATATGGACTGGACAACGGATTTATAAACCGCCAAATTACCGCCGGATCCATCTCTTATATATATATACAATAAACATATATGACAGTCCTGGGCAGTTTACCACCGCCTGTAGGATCCAGAACCTGTAAAGCTGACAGCGTAGTTCTATCCTATAGGATTACCCTAATCTATATTACATATCAGAGATGCCATGATTTACACTGCAGCGCTGCTCTACCAGGATGGGACTCGGGGCAGCTCCGTACTCCGCTCTACTGTCTGCCAGCAATGCTTTGCGGCATCCTGCCCACTCCTGATAGACTGGCGGGGTAAATGATCATTCTGATCAGGGAGACTTGAAGATGACACAGATTCGGAGGCGCCATCCTGCGCTGTGACGTGTGCGCAACGTTCAGGGTCTTCAGAAGACGTCTTTGTGATATAATGATGATACAGAACCGCACCAATGTATAATACATCAGAGGCCGCAGGGCACTCTGGGTAATGTACGGGATGAATAATAATGAGACGTTGCCCGCAGGAGGCTTCTCCATGGCTCTCGTGTCACGTGTGCTCGCTGTTCATACATGTTCCATGTGATTCATCAGGTATTACATGATACTCGCTCCAGTCCTGAGAAACTGACACGGAGCCAAAATATAATTACTGCTTATATCAGTGAAAGTCAAAGTGACGGAGCCAAAAAGATTCCCCTGAGACTGAGCAGACCAAATCCACACATCCTGCTCACATCCCAGAAACAACAGGTTAATGGTCTGCTGTGTGTACAGGGACCTACAGCCCTATACAAGTAAATCACCCCACAGAGCAAGTGCAGAAGATTATTATCTGCTATTGTAAACGACTGTACCCAAAAAATATACAGCGTGGTGCAAAAGCTTTAGGCAGGTGTGTGTGTGTAAACACTGCGCAGTAAGAAAGCTTTCAGAAATAGAAGGGTTAATAGTTTATTATATGACGTGAATGAAGAAAAGAGAAATGTAAACCCCCTCAATATTTGGTGTGACCTTTGCCCTTTGGAGGAGGAGTCCTGGAAGTGATGATCCGGCCCCCACAGATATAGCCCTGATCTCAGCATCCTCCAGTCTGTCTGGGAAGACATGAAGAGACAGACGGATTGGAGCAAGCAACATCCACAGAAGATCTGTGCTTAGTTCTCCAAGATGGCGGCGGGAACAACCTCCCTGCCCAGTCCTGCCAGAAACTGTCTGCAAGTACCGAGAAGAAGGCAAAGGGCAAAGGTCACAGCAAATATTGATATTTTTCACATCTAGCACACAGACCCATTATATCATAATAGCCCCATATACACTCCCATATATTATCACAGGCCACGTATAGGGCCCTGAGCCCGGGACAAAACTCAGGACCAGTCCGTATTGCAGTCCAGGCTCACTGGAGTAAGTCCATGTATCTGAGGAGACACGGGCAGGACACAGATATTATCCATGTGACATCCGTGCCGTTAAACCATAGAGCGGCACATGTATACTGTCACGTGCATATAACCTAAGCAATGTTACTAATATGAGCTGTAGGGGGCTGCCGGTCACATGACCTATGTACCTGCTTTCTGGCTATAACATCTATTCTATATGTCCACTGTCACTGGCCCCTGCTCCACATCACCAACAGTCAGTCTCCCTCCCCCTCTGGCAGCTGTAAGTGTAGTCCCAAATAAATCTCCTTCCCCCTCTTGGCAGCTGTAAAAATAATTTCCAGTACATTCCCTTGCAGACAGATAATTATTATACCATGGAGTCTGGAGTGGTGAAGATATATCACTTACTATAGTGCAGTATCTCTGCTCCTTCCTCACAAGCTGCTCTTATTGGCTGCCCTACAGTAAACAGAGGGTCACTATGCAGAGACCTGTCAGTGGGGAGAGTGACTGAGCATGTGTGTCCACCTGCACTCAGCTCTGGAGGAGGACGCGGACATTGCTATATACTCCGAACACCAGGTGGCGCCATACTATGTAAGTAAGAGGCAGAATCCTGCACTGGATGCCTGGAAATGGCATATCCTGTGCATGGTCTGTACACTGAATATTGGGCGCCCTTGTATCCTGCAGGTGGTGGATTGTGTCCAATGTTACATGGAGTCCAGAGCTACACCCATCACCTCCACCATATAATAGATATATCATATAATAACACATAAGGCTACTCTCACATCTGTGCCGGCGTCCGACCAGCGCAGGTCCGGAGGATAAAGAGCTGCAAACCCGACGCACCCCATTACAGTCCTTTATAGTCAGTGGAGTCCCTCGGGATACGATTGTGTCCGCCATCAGACAGACCATTTTTCATTCTTATTGGACTTGTCGGCGCAGATGTGAACGTAACGTAAGATGTTATAAGTGACTGGAGCGTCCACAATCCTGGAAGATATAAAGATTCCACACAGAACTCTGGGACGGAACGTTTGGCGGCCGCGGTCAGAAATAGAATATCGCGTTTACGGCTCCTAAAACTTTAATTGTATGTAATCTTGATGTTCTCAGGCTAAAATAAGCGCCGCCCGCTGCTCCTCTGCCAATCCCGTTGCGGGATTCTAACAATCCTGTAATTTACCGGGGGTGAAGCGCGGCAGGGAATTCTCGGTTCCTTCTGCACTCGGTGGCCGACACCTGCCAAAACACGAGCTGTTCACCAAATCACCACAACATCATTCATGCGGAGGACGGATGGTGCGCAGACGAGGGCTCATTAATAAACCGCCACAATACACGCATTCAGGTCACCGCTAACAACTACCACACAGCTGAAGTTATGGTGGGGGGAGATGTTAACTCTTGATATTCCAGGAGGAAATGGCAATGGAAACGGCAGCGCTGGGACAGCACTGCTCATCCTGAGCTTCCTTGTTCATGAATAGAATGTCAGAACAGCAGTGAATACTGATACATACCGGTATAAGGTTTGTATCAGGCTCATGAAGGGCTATTCCTGGAGCAGGGTTGTATGTAATGCTGCAAATAAATGCAGATATACATGCAATTCAGGATTTGGGGAAAGTTAGGTGATAGGTCTCATGGGTACAGTAATGGGGTCTCCACCGCAGGGGCTTCAGAATATGGAAATCCAGCTAAACCCAACAGTAACTCGCCTGGTGGACTCCATCCATCTCTCCCCTGACGTGTCGCCAGTGTGATGGAAGCTCCGGGGGGACGTTACTGGGGGTCTCCACCATTGTCCTGTCTAGCAGTGAATCTTGAGTAATGGGCTCGGCCCTCAGCGTCTCATTTCTAGTAACGCGGAGATTCCAGGGGACGCTCATTAGTTCTTATAATGACATATATGAAAAGAGACAAATGGCTGCCATTGTACGTACAGCAGCGGCTGCCCCAGAGACAGCGACTGCACCTCCAGCAGGAATCACTCCGAGATCCCCTGTGACTATGATGGACAGGCTCAGCACACTGCAAGCTACAAAATATTGGGGGGGGGGGTACAGCTAACTGCAGATACAGCGCATTGTAACAAGCCCATGAGGAGTCACCTGCACTGATACATTGTAAAAAACCCATAAAGTACCAACGCACGATACATTGTAACAAACCCATAAAGTACCAACTGCACTGATACATTGTAACAAACCCATGAGGTGTCACCTACACTGATACATTGTAACAAACCCATAAAGTACCAACGCACATGAACAAGCCCAGAGGGGCGCCTGCACTGATACATTGTAACAAACCCATGAGGTGTCACCTACACTGATACAATGTAACAAACCCATAAAGTACCAACTGCACTGATACATTGTAACAAGCCCATGAGGAGTCGCCTGCAATGATACATTGTAACAAACCCATGAGGAGTCACCTACACTGATACAAAAAAACCCAAAAGACCAACCACAAACATTGTAACAACCCAGGTGCACCTACACTGATACAATGTAACAAACCCATAAAGTACCAACTGCACTGATACATTGTAACAAGCCCATGAGGAGTCGCCTGCAATGATACATTGTAACAAGCCTATAAAGTGTCAACTGCACTGATACATTGTAACAAGTCGCGGGGCCCTGCACTGATACATTGTAACAAGCCCATGAGGTGTCACCTGCACTGATACATTGTAACAAACAAGCCCATGAGGTGTCACCTGCACTGATACATTGTAACAAACCCATAAAGACCACCAACAAAGAGCCCATGAGGAGTCGCCGCACGATACATGTAACAACCCATAAAGCCCAACTGCAATGATACATTGTAACAAGCCTATAAAGTGTCAACTGCCCTGATACATTGTAACAAACCCATAAAGTACCAACTGCACTGATACATTGTAACAAACCCATGAGGTGTCACCTACACTGATACAATGTAACAAACCCATAAAGTACCAACTGCACTAATACATTGTAACAAGCCCATAAAGTGTCAACTGAACTGAGACATTGTAACAAGCCTATAAAGTGTCAACTGCACTGATACATTGTAACAACCCAGGACCCACAAAAAAAAAAAAAAACAAAAAAAAAAAAAAACAAAAAAAAAAAAAAAAAAAAAAAAAAAACACCATGAGCTGTCTCATCAGGGCCACAGCACGATGCATTGGTAACAACACCTACTGGATGGTTCCGGTCCAGTCACTGACAACAAGCAGAGATCTTAGAATTGGTGAGAGATTGAAGCACAGAGAACATGGATGAAGCTTTATATATCAGAGCCGCCATGTCACATCCACGGTGGGGGTTTTATTATGAAGCCCCCCAGGCCGGACTCTCGCCCTTTCTCCACCCCTGACTGTCTCCTCTACACACGGCCCCCGCACACCTATCCTGACCGAGACAACATGCAGAAGATCCCGATCATCTCCCATCTGATAAATGATACATGGCAGCCGGTATAACTGATGACCCCGCACCGGAGAGTAGACCGTCAGCTTATAGGATGAAACCCAACTTTCCCAAAGCCCTGCACAGTAAATCTGCATATCTATAGGGATATTTATGAGCAGAGGATATACAATGTAAAGTTTTGCCATTTAATGGAAAGTTGGGTGATAACATCTTGTAAGAGGCAATGGCAGCCAGAGGTGGTTGCGACCCAGCTTTCCCGCGGTTGTGAATGATGATTCTGCTTAGTTGTGTAAGTACATGAGAGTATGAGATGTATAACTAGACACATCTGTCATTCAGGAGACTGGGAAAGCTGAGCAATAACTCCTGTAGGAACAATAAGACTCTATTCACATGAATGGGAAAAACAGTCATCACGCAGTCGTGTGAATAAGGACTAACAGCGGCCACAGGAGTTGTCATCCAGCTTTCCCACAACCATTAATGGAATAGACTCACAACAAGACAGATTTGCCATTCAGGAGCCTGGGAAAGCTGTGTGATAAGTCCTGTGCTGAAGAAGTGTCTCATGAGTGGATGATCCGGTGTGGACAGTTTCCCGCGGCTGTGATGACCGGGAGCCTTGGCTGGGTGGCGAGGATATCGCGTAGCGGCTGCGAATGGCTGAGATCTGTAAAGAATTAGGGAACCACAAGAGGCTCTTCTACTCCTCAGGTCCGGGACATTACGGGCTGGGGGTAATGGGATCAGTCTGCACTCAGCACAAACACAAAACTAACTGCAGACCCCGCAATGTCAGGAACCAATGAAGTCATTTTTGTGGACTTTAGGAGCTGCCCTGCTCACCCCGCCGCACTGCGCTACTCCTCTGTATTTACCCCTACACTAGACTATGGCCCCACGTAGCGAAACGCAGCTAACAGTAACACGTAACATATGTGGATAAGATTAATGAAATATCATTCACTTCGCTGCTCCGAGAAAACGCAGCATTTTATTCCGCAATGTGTGGCCTTAACCTTAGGGCAGAGAAGCGCTCGGTGACTCCATCATCGCTGCCATGGGCTCTAATGTCAGTAACTAAAGAATATCAGGAGCGATATATGGGGGGGGGGGGCCGCGCCCGGGGGGGGGGGGGGGGGGAAGGGGGGGGGGGGTTGTATAATAAAAAAATTTTTTTTTTATTATTTTTTAAAAATATATAGTAGGTGAAAATATTTATTTTATATTATTTTTTTTTTAGAGATGGAATGTGTTAGGTAAGATGTTATATATTATTATATTATTATTATTTTTGTTTTTTTTTTTGAGAGGGAATGTGTTAGGGGGAAAGATATATATTATTATTATATTAATTTTTTTTTTTTTTTTTTTTTTTTATATTATTATTATTATCTGGTTTATTACTAGAGATGCAATGTATCAGGTAAGATGCTATATATTATTATTATATATATATATATTATTACTTACTGGTTTACTATTACTAGAGATACAATGTATCAGGTAAGATGTTATATATTATATATTATATATATATATATATATATATATATATATATATATATATATATATATATATTATATATATATATATATTATATATATATATATATATATATTATATATATATATATATATATATAATATATATATATATATAATTGGCAGATTATTAAATATACCAGGAGGCCGACCCCCAGGGCCCCCCCACGGGTGGCCGGGCCCCCCCCCCCCGCGGGGCGCCTCCCTTCGGGGGGGGATAAGAGGTAGGAATTAATTAAATGGCGTATAAATAACGGGGTGGTGGGGGGGTAATCCCACGTCGGGCTTGGGGCTGTTTCCCCCACTAACGGGGGGGGGGGGGGGGTACGGGGGGGGGGTGTGGGGGGAGGTGGTTTTTCGGGGGCGCGCCGCGTGGGGGGGGGGGCGGGGGGGGGGGGGGGGGGGGGTAAAACCGGGGGAAAAAACAGGTAATGCCAGGATATTACTGCAGATCACACACATCTCCATACAGGCCACTGGTACTGCAGGATACCAGCATTATGTCATCACATCACAGGGGGCAGCACTGAGCACAGATCATGACAGGACACAACAATGGTATCTATAGTATACATCTAACCCTATAGAAAACAACCCCTATACAATTGTATTATACACTGGTCTGAGTACACATTTTGATCCAGCTGTACAAACCCACTAGTCACACTTATCCCGTACTGATCCTGATTTATATCCTGTATTATACTCCAGAGCTGCGCTCACTATTCTGCTGGTGCAGTCACTGTGTACATACATTACATTACTTATCCCGTATTATACTCCAGAGCTGCACTCACTATTCTGCTGGTGCAGTCACTGTGTACATACATTACATTACTTATCCTGTACTGATCCTGAGTTACATCCTGTATTATACTCCAGAGCTGCGCTCACTATTCTGCTGGTAAAGTCACTGTGTACATACATTACATTACTTATCCTGTATTATACTCCAGAGCTGCGCTCACTATTCTGCTGGTGCAGTCACTGTGTACATACATTACATTACTTATCCTGTATTATACTCCAGAGCTGCACTCACTATTCTGCTGGTACAGTCACTGTGTACATACATTACATTACTTATCCTGTACTGATCCTGAGTTACATCCTGTATTATACTCCAGAGCTGCGCTCACTATTCTGCTGGTACAGTCACTGTGTACATACATTACATTACTTCCTGACGCCGGGATCCTGTATTATACTCCAGAGCTGTGCTCACTATTCTGCTGGTACAGCCACTGTGTACATACATTACATTACTTATCCTGTACTGATCCTGAGTTATATCCTGTATTATACTCCAGAGCTGCGCTCACTATTCTGCTGGTGCAGTCACTGTGTACATACATTACATTACTTATCCTGTATTATACTCCAGAGCTGCGCTCACTATTCTGCTGGTGCAGTCACTGTGTACATACATTACATTACTTATCCTGTATTATACTCCAGAGCTGCGCTCACTATTCTGCTGGTGCAGTCACTGTGTACATACATTACATTACTTATCCTGTACTGATCCTGAGTTACATCCTGTATTATACTCCAGAGCTGCACTCACTATTCTGCTGCTGCAGTCACTGTGTACATATATTACATTACTTATCCTGTACTGATCCTGAGTTACATCCTGTATTATACTCCAGAGCTGCGCTCACTATTCTGCTGGTACAGTCACTGTGTACATACATTACATTACTTATCCTGTACTGATCCTGAGTTACATCCTGTATTATACTCCAGAGCTGCGCTCACTATTCTGCTGGTGCAGTCACTGTGTATATACATTACATTACTTATCCTGTACTGATCCTGAGTTACATCCTGTATTATACTCCAGAGCTGCACTCACTATTCTGCTGGTACAGTCACTGTGTACATACATTACATTACTTATCCTGTACTGATCCTGAGTTACATCCTGTATTATACTCCAGAGCTGCGCTCACTATTCTGCTGGTGCAGTCACTGTGTATATACATTACATTACTTATCCTGTACTGATCCTGAGTTACATCCTGTATTATACTCCAGAGCTGCACTCACTATTCTGCTGGTACAGTCACTGTGTACATACATTACATTACTTATCCTGTACTGATCCTGAGTTACATCCTGTATTATACTCCAGAGCTGCACTCACTATTCTGCTGGTGCAGTCACTGTGTACATACATTACATTACTTATCCTGCACTGATCCTGAGTTATTCCCTGATTCTATGTGTAAACTGGATTCAAGGATGGACATACCCTTTAAGGCTAAGGCCTCATGTTGCGGAAATGAAGCTTTTTTTGTTGTTGCAGATTTTGCTGTGTTTTTTTGAGCCAAAGCCAAGATTGACTACAAAAGGGATGGGGAATATATAGGAAGTTCTTATACTTCACTTATACTTCTCTCTTCTGCTCAACCCACTCCTGGATTTGGCTAAATCTGAATTTCCCCATTGTGGGACTATTAAAGGACTATTATTATTATTATTATTAATAAAAAAAACCGCAGCAAAATCTGCAACAAAAAAAGCTGTGTTTCCGCAACGTGGGGCTTTAGCCTAAATGTACAGGAAAACGCTACCACTTCTGCAGGTAAATGTGACATGTTGCGCAGGTTTTCCGCAGTATTTTTCCTGCAGTGTGCGGATGGGATTAGTCAGAGTCTCCTTTGCTGCTGCTGTGTTTTCTCTGCTGTTTCCTTAGCCTAATAGCCTCTGTCCAGATGATATATATGTTATGCTTGGTGCAGGGCCTGCGGGGTGTTGTACGACACAAGGATTCGCTCTTTGGTGTATTTTGCACCCCTTGGCCCGGAGTCATTCTGTCCCTTCTGTCCTTCCATCACTGAGATGCCGCAGCCTCATTTCCTCCTGGTTTTAGAAGTGTCTGATCTCCTAATGGATTCCCTGACCATCTCGGCTTACGAGGAGGACGCCGTCTGCTTACGTGGAAACTTGTGTGTGGGCTGAGAGCGGTTTCAGATGCGCAGCCAAAACCAAGTAATCTCTCTCCTTTAGGAAATGTGAAAAGTATGTGCTTGCATCAAAAACCCAAAGCTGAAATGACATTTCCCTTCCCGACAAGTTATCTCCTGCAGCCGCCAAATGCTTCTCCTGGCAGGAACCCGGCAGCCTAATGCACGAGGTGCTGAATACCTGCGGTATTATCCGGGCCCAGGACTTACACCAGGGTTTACATCTGTCACAGTCGTCACTGATAGCGCTTAACAAGGGGATAAAGAGCGCAACACATCAAGGGCCCGAGGAGGAAACACACGAACCAAATAGGGACATGCACCGAAACAGTCATATCAGACACAGGGAGCAGCCGCAGGCCCCATCCTGCACACATCACAGAGGAGCAGTATATACTGACACAGACTGATGGCTTAAATAGCAATCCTAATCCATCCATTGTGGGATTATCTGTATGATAATCTGGGAGTAATGTAAAACTCACAGGCACAGGGCTGTAATGTGGGGTGTCCCATGTAGGACAGAGGAAAATACATTTCCACATTTGGGGCTTTTTATAGCAAAGACCTAATTACAGCTAATGGTCGGATTGTGGGTTATTATGGTGTTATCTACCCAGGCCGGTCCTCTGTGCTCTGCAGCGGAGATGTCCAGTGTCTGACTCTCATCTATGATAGCTGGGATCTGGTGCACAGGGTAGATATCATTTATAAAACATTCTCTCATACATTACATTATATACCTCTCCTGTGTTTCTGGAGGTCTCTTCTGCCTCTTCCACTAAGCCCCGTCCTGACACGTGCGCTTTATTGGGAAAGCAGCAAAAAGCCAACAAGGTGCAACTTTTGCCACAAAGTGAACTCAGCAAAAATTATTATTATTGAAATGACCTAATACTATATGTATATAACAGATATATGTATATAATGGTGTATAAATATAACAAGGGTCTGTATATAACAGATATATGTATATAATGGTGTATAAATATAACAAGGGTCTGTATATAACAGATATATGTATATAATGGTGTATAAATATAACAAGGGTCTGTATATAACAGATATATGTATATAATGGTGTATAAATATAACAAGGGTCTGTATATAACAGATATATGTATATAATGGTGTATAAATATAACAAGGGTCTGTATATAACAGATATATGTATATAATGGTGTATAAATATAACAAGGGTCTGTATATAACAGAATATGTATATATGGTGTATAAATATAACAAGGGCGTATATAACAGATATATGTATATAATGGTGTATAAATATAACAAGGGTCTGTATATAACAGATATATGTATATAATGGTGTATAAATATAACAAGGGTCTGTATATAACAGATATATGTATATAATGGTGTATAAATATAACAAGGGTCTGTATATAACAGATATATGTATATAATGGTGTATAAATATAACAAGGGCGATATAACAAGTATATAATGGGGTATAAAAAAAAAGGGTCTGTATATAACAGATATATGTATATAATGGTGTATAAATATAACAAGGGTCTGTATATAACAGATATATGTATATAATCCATACATTTATTATTATACTGATAGGACAAGGTATGAATATAATACAGTATATATATAATAGGCTATGGATATAATATTGGATATATAATAGGGTATGAATATAACAAGGTATATTATTCATGAATTTATTAATATATTCATATAATACTGTATACATATAAAGCTGTATGTATAAGTGTTTAATCTAATAGTATATTATGTAATAGTATATAACAATGTGTGACTGTAATGCTAAATGTATTAGTCTATGTATGTAACAGAGTATGGATATAATAGTAAAGGTGCACAGTATATGTATATCACAATGTATGAATGTAATATTGCATGTCTATATGACTGTATGTGTGTAAAGTATATAGCAGTGGTTTAATACAAGTATATACTGAGTCTATGTATATAATAATAATTATCTATATAGCGCCAACATATTTGACAGCACTTTACAAGTCATACATAATAGTGTATTTATAAACCCGTGTAATGTAATAGTGTATGTGATAGTGTGTGTAATAGTGTGTGTAATAGTTTGTGTACGGTTGTGGACTGCCATTAACCCATTACATGCTGCCATGCCTCACTGTCAGCTTGGTAATGAAGGCCTGCTAATCCAGCAGCCCTGGGGTTAACAGCGCACATGGTTTCCCTGAAGACACGTGTCACCCACAAGTGGCTATTTCTGCAAGAACTAAACTTAGGAAGTTCGGGGGGTCACCATGTGCCATGTGCTGCTGCCGCTGCTGCTGGAAGTCCGGGTCTGCAAACAATTACCAGATTCCTGCAGGACAGAAAGAAAAGAGAGAACCCCCGCTCCCCTGTCACAGCCTTACAGATGTATAACACCCATCAAAATCCTACTGCTAAATAACACCCCCCCAAAATCCTACAAATATATAACACCCCCCAAATCCTACTGCTATATAACATCCCCCAAAATACTACAGATATTAACACCCCCCAAAATCCTACAAACATATAACACCAGCCCGATCCTACAATCACATGCCAGCACTGAGGTCTATAGGATGCGACATGACGCATCATTAAATGTAAGATGTGAAGTTGTCGGCTGCTCCATATGTTCATGGCTCCCACAAGGGCCCCTGTCTGTATTTATATGGGGGATGTACAGCTGCACTTGCCATTCAGGACACTAGGAAAGCTGGGTGACAGACACATCCCCTATAGGAGCCATACTGAAGGCCTTGCTATATTATATCATACAGGGGATTAGCTGCGTTCCTTGACGGCTCCTTCCTTGTGTCCTACTTTTGCAGTGCTGATGATTGATCCCCGTCCCTGCTCATGGTCCTCCGGAGCGCCGTATATCTGGGGTTTAGCGCAGGTCAGCAGATCTGGATGACATTCTGTTCTTGGTGATTGTCCGCACAATGTACCATTAAATCTTCATATCACAGCGCAGCCCGGGGTACCGGGGGGCAACGAGACCATCAGAGCGTCTGACAACTGGATGAGCAGAAAACGCGTCCCCAATGGATTCTATGCAAGGAGCAGATCTGTAGGAAAACGTCCAGGCTTCGCACCTCCTTCCCAGGCTCCGGCTGCACCAACACGTTACATACTGTCTGACTCTCACCAGCAAAGCTGACAATCTCATTTCCCAGTACCATAACTTATCCTCTATACACAGTACACATGAGAAGTGATTGTGGTAAGTGCTAAAAATCAGATTCCGATAAATGATCGTGAAAAGTGTCTGATTGTGATAAGAGATAAAAATCTGACCATGACAAGTGTCTGACTCCTAAGAATCAAATCATAAGTGATAAGTATTTAATCATGATACATAATAAGTGTCTGACTGTGACAAGAGTCTGATGAGAAGTGATTAGAATCTGATTCTGATAAATGTCTGACCATAATAAATCTAGTTGTGATAAGTGTCAAATCATGATACATGATAAGTGTCTGATAGTAATAAGTGTCTGACTGTGATAAGTGTCTGATTTTTATAAGGGATACGAATCTAATTGTGATACGTGATGTATCTGGATACATGATATGTGTCTGATCATACGTGAAAATAATCTGACCATGATAAGTGTCCAACTGTGATAATTGATAAGAATCTGAACATTGTTATTGCATGTCTGTCCATGATAAGTGAAATGTGCTTGATTGTGATACATGATGAGAATCTGATCATGACAATTGATAACATTGGGATAAGTGTCAATCCCTATATCCTACAAGTACCCTGACGCATGTATCTGTAACATGGCATGGGAAGCAAACAAATGAAATTATACCTCAAACACCAAAAAAGGGGCAAACACCGAAAATATTATAAAAATGCAAAATTCATTACATGATGAATAATAATAAATCAGAGCAAAACAAATAACTATATAAATCCCAAAGGCTTTGTAACGAAGCCAGTGATGGTGAAAATCGTGTCGGTGTAGCGAGGGGGCGACTGTGACCCCTCTGGCAGGATGTCTGTAGGTGCGTGTTAGGGTTTAGTGATGGATTTGCCCACTCACGGACTATTGGTATAGGATTATGTGTGATGGGTATTTTGGGTATTTTTGTATTGTATTAGATTTCCTTTGATTATTATATTAAGAATTTTTGAGACCTATATTTGGGTTTTTGGTGTTATTCAGTAATATATATATATATATATATATATATATATATATAGTGGCCATTTAGGATTATTTATTATTATATGGCTTTCAGCTGTATACATTTACTCTCTGTATATATTGATAGAGATTGATTTATATATATTTATATTTGATATTTCATTCGGGAATATTTCGATGTATTTTCTTATATGAATATTTATATTTCTATATAATGAATTTTTGCAGATATTTTTGTATTTTTCATATGATTTCAATTTCTTATGATTTATACTAAATATATTTTAGATGTTATAACATTTAATATGTCACATCTTTGTTTCTTGCCCAGTGTTGATTGTATTTGACTCCTCCTATATACTTGTTTATTTTTGCGTTTTTTTGTGTCTCTTGTTTTGCTTTATTATTGTTCCTCATATAATAACTTTTGTATTTTTATAATATTTTTGGGTGTTAGTCCCCTATTTTGGTGTCCATCCCCCCGGAGGTCGCACATAGGAGCAGAGCGCGAGTATGGACGATCCCCTGGCCCACTCCCATCTTTTCACATCTGCTCTGTGGTTTGGTTATTAATGGAAGCCACAACCCTGTGACAGATCCAACAGACCCGGAGGACATAACGGAGTCCAGCAAGCTCTGCCGCAGTGTCCAACGTCTTGCTGTAAAAAACAGCAAAGCCTATAATGTACATTCAGCTCAGCCCAAGGCATCTTATATTTCAATATGGGGGATAAGCAGCTGCTGGTATTTCAATAGTGGTGGAGATAAGCGGCTGCTCCTTCTACCAACCAGTCACAAAAAGAATCAACATCTCAAGAATTTATTTGTATAGTGTACAATGAGGATCATAAAACTGAAGATTCTGGACCAAGACAAGAAGAAGAGTCTGGACACAAAAGTAAAGGAATATAAGGAAGAGAAGATCCAAATCTCTGGAGAAGACAAGTAAGGTCGAAGCAAGTAACAAAAAGAGACAACCAGACAAATCCTAAAGAAGTCTTCGAGAAGCCTGAAGACCCAACAGAAGACGAGACATCGAAGAGGAACCAGGGCAAATAATCAGCAAAAGTCAAACCCAACCCATGTAAGAAACTCTGAGACCCTCAACGTCCTTACACCAGTGGTCTCCAGACTGTAGCTAGGTATGTTGTAAGCACAACTCCTAACAGGCACACGCTAGAGGTTGGATCACAGTTACAGGACCCACAAGTGGGAGAACATCCTGAGCCCCCTCCTTCCATAGAGCTGGAGGTCCGGAGGTTCCCGCTGAGGCTGGTGGTCACTCGGCGTATATTTCCGCTCCCTGCTCTCAGACTTTCTGGACGCAGCTCAGACGTGCGGTTCATGTAACCTATTACTTTGAGGTTGTTGCCTCCTTCAGGATCTGGTTTGTTGAGGTTCTCCTGGGTTTTGAGAGAGAACATTGCTGGCCTTGCAGAAGCTGCAAATAAATTCACAGAGTAATAATGTGGAATAAGAGTCTGGTCTGAGGAGATATCCCAGGAAATAGTGATACGTACAGGGTCGATACCCAGATGTACTGACCCCTGGAACCTGGACTGCAGGCCACATATCAGGCAGTGGTCTAGGATACTATAATGTAAAGAGACAGCAAAAAATGGGGAAACGATTAAATGGTATTCTCATGGCACATGGATTGTAGGGCCCTAATAGTAGGATCATGTCTACATTCACTGACTGCAAGCAAAAATCCTGAACAAAAAGCCCAAGAAATTGAAATTACGTTGCTCATGATTGATTCTATTTACTGCTACAATGTAACCTCCATTATTTGCGGAGTCATGATAGGTCATAAATGTCTGATCGTGATACGTGATAAATATCTCATTGTGTTAAGTGATAGTGATCAATGCCTGACTGTGATAAGAATCTTATAGTGATATATGTCTGATCGTGATAGAAATCTAATCATGACAAGTGATAAGAATCTGATTGTGATAAGTGATAAATGTATGACTGATAAACCTTTCATTCTGATAAGTGTCTGATCATGTTAAGTGATCCTGATTAAAGTCTGACTGTGATAAGTGATGTGTCTGCTCATGATAAGAATCTCATTGTGATGTGTTGTATTTTTGATAATGGTAGGAATCTGATCATAAGTGATAAGAATTGTGGTAGTTGATAAGTGATAAATGTATGATATTGATAAGTTCCTGATTACGATAAGTGATAAGAATCTGATTCGGGTAAGTGCCTGACTATGATAAGTGATAAGAGTCTGCCTGTGATAAGAATCTGATTAGGGTAAGTGCCTGATTGTCATAAGTGATAAATGTATGATATTGATAAGTGCTTGACTATGATAAGTGATAAGAGTCTGATTGTGATAAGTGATAACTGTGGGTCTCTCCTGGGGGCTGCACATAGTGAGCAACCTATTAAGCTTATTTTCTGCTACAATGTAGCCTTATTATGAGTGGAGTTTTGGCGCTAGTTCCCTGTACAGTAACAACCAGTCGCACAAAGAATCTCGCCTCCAGTCGCCACCACTTAAGGAAGTGGATTAACAGGATAATGCTCCATGAAAAGCAGCGGAGATTTCTAGATCTGCCAAAGCCCCCGAGATGTGAGCAATGAAAAAGCCATTTTATCCACAAGGAGATTAAAGGATCATTGACTTCTGCGGCTAATGACGGGGCGCGCTCACGGCTACTGAACCACAACATGGTGGCCCTTGGGGACTCCGGGAGATGGAGAAGAGTCCAGCGAGGTATCTCCAGTAATAACAAATTAATGTTTATTTTTCAGATTTTTTAATTTTTTTTTTATTTCACCATTAGTGTAAGTTCATACATTGCGTAAATGGTGCAGATTTTCCGTGTGGATTTATGTATAGAAAATCTACAGAGTATGTCAGTAACAAATCTCATCTACACGGAGCAGAGACGTCCTGTATGTAACAAATCTCGTCTACACGGAGCAGAGACGTCCGACATGTAACAAATCTCATCTACACGGAGCAGAGACGTCCGGCATGTAACAAATCTCTTCTACACGGAGCAGAGACGTCCGGCATGTAACAAATCTCATCTACACGGAGCAGAGACGTCCTGTATGTAACAAATCTCATCTACACGGAGCAGAGACGTCCTGTATGTAACAAATCTCATCTACACGGAGCAGAGACGTCCTGTATGTAACAAATCTCATCTACACGGAGCAGAGACGTCCGGCATGTAACAAATCTCATCTACACGGAGCAGAGACGTCCTGTATGTAACAAATCTCACACACGGAGCAGAGACGTCCTGTATGTAACAAACCTCTACACGGAGCAGAGACGTCCGACATGTAACAAATCTCATCTACACGGAGCAGAGACGTCCGGCATGTAACAAATCTCTTCTACACGGAGCAGAGACGTCCGGCATGTAACAAATCTCATCTACACGGAGCAGAGACGTCCTGTATGTAACAAATCTCATCTACACGGAGCAGAGACGTCCTGTATGTAACAAATCTCATCTACACGGAGCAGAGACGTCCTGTATGTAACAAATCTCATCTACACGGAGCAGAGACGTCCGGCATGTAACAAATCTCATCTACACGGAGCAGAGACGTCCTGTATGTAACAAATCTCATCTACACGGAGCAGAGACGTCCTGTATGTAACAAATCTCATCTACACGGAGCAGAGACGTCCGGCATGTAACAAATCTCATCTACACGGAGCAGAGACGTCCGGCATGTAACAAATCTCATCTACACGGAGCAGAGACGTCCGGCATGTAACAAATCTCATCTACACGGAGCAGAGACGTCCGGCATGTAACAAATCTCATCTACACGGAGCAGAGACGTCCGGCATGTAACAAATCTCATCTACACGGAGCAGAGACGTCCGGCATGTAACAAATCTCATCTACACGGAGCAGAGACGTCCGGCATGTAACAAATCTCATCTACACGGAGCAGAGACGTCCGGCATGTAACAAATCTCATCTACACGGAGCAGAGACGTCCGGCATGTAACAAATCTCATCTACACGGAGCAGAGACGTCCGGCATGTAACAAATCTCATCTACACGGAGCAGAGACGTCCGGCATGTAACAAATCTCATCTACACGGAGCAGAGACGTCCTGTATGTAACAAATCTCATCTACACGGAGCAGAGACGTCCTGCATGTAACAAATCTCATCTACACGGAGCAGAGACGTCCTGTATGTAACAAATCTCATCTACACGGAGCAGAGACGTCCTGTATGTAACAAATCTCATCTACACGGAGCAGAGACGTCCTGTATGTAACAAATCTCATCTACACGGAGCAGAGACGTCCGGCATGTAACAAATCTCATCTACACGGAGCAGAGACGTCCGGCATGTAACAAATCTCATCTACACGGAGCAGAGACGTCCTGCATGTAACAAATCTCATCTACACGGAGCAGAGACGTCCGGCATGTAACAAATCTCATCTACACGGAGCAGAGACGTCCGGCATGTAACAAATCTCATCTACACGGAGCAGAGACGTCCGGCATGTAACAAATCTCATCTACACGGAGCAGAGACGTCCGGCATGTAACAAATCTCATCTACACGGAGCAGAGACGTCCGGCATGTAACAAATCTCATCTACACGGAGCAGAGACGTCCGGCATGTAACAAATCTCATCTACACGGAGCAGAGACGTCCGGCATGTAACAAATCTCATCTACACGGAGCAGAGACGTCCGGCATGTAACAAATCTCATCTACACGGAGCAGAGACGTCCGGCATGTAACAAATCTCATCTACACGGAGCAGAGACGTCCGGCATGTAACAAATCTCATCTACACGGAGCAGAGACGTCCGGCATGTAACAAATCTCATCTACACGGAGCAGAGACGTCCGGTATGTAACAAATCTCATCTACACGGAGCAGAGACGTCCTGTATGTAACAAATCTCATCTACACGGAGCAGAGACGTCCTGTATGTAACAAATCTCATCTACACGGAGCAGAGACGTCCTGTATGTAACAAATCTCATCACACGGAGGAGAGACGCCTGTATGTAACAAATCTCATCTACACGGAGCAGAGACGTCCGGCATGTAACAAATCTCATCTACACGGAGCAGAGACGTCCGGCATGTAACAAATCTCATCTACACGGAGCAGAGACGTCCGGCATGTAACAAATCTCATCTACACGGAGCAGAGACGTCCGGCATGTAACAAATCTCATCTACACGGAGCAGAGACGTCCGGCATGTAACAAATCTCATCTACACGGAGCAGAGACGTCCCTGCATGTAACAAATCTCATCTACACGGAGCAGAGACGTCCTGTATGTAACAAATCTCATCTACACGGAGCAGAGACGTCCTGTATGTAACAAATCTCATCTACACGGAGCAGAGACGTCCTGTATGTAACAAATCTCATCTACACGGAGCAGAGACGTCCTGCATGTAACAAATCTCATCTACACGGAGCAGAGACGTCCTGTATGTAACAAATCTCATCTACACGGAGCAGAGACGTCCTGCATGTAACAAATCTCATCTACACGGAGCAGAGACGTCCGGCATGTAACAAATCTCATCTACACGGAGCAGAGACGTCCGGCATGTAACAAATCTCATCTACACGGAGCAGAGACGTCCGGCATGTAACAAATCTCATCTACACGGAGCAGAGACGTCCGGCATGTAACAAATCTCATCTACACGGAGCAGAGACGTCCTGTATGTAACAAATCTCATCTACACGGAGCAGAGACGTCCTGTATGTAACAAATATCATCTACACTGCAGATTCACAGTCCACAGGATTGCCTTTTCCGTCGCTGATTCTGATTTTTTTAGCCCCTTTTAGTGTTTGTTCACATTCAGCAAACCTGTTCCATTGATCTGAAAAGATCTGTTTGGAGACCTGTGCTTGGATCTCTGTGAGCCCAGGAGGGTGAACGAAACTGAATTTTAGTTGCTGAAATTTCTGCAATAAAATCTGATGCTTGTGAACAAACTTGCAGCAAAATCCAGGTCAAACATTACCCAATTTGCTGTGGATTTGCAGTTTCCCTTTAAGACCAATTCTGGTAAAACATAAACTCCAATAACTACTGCCTCACCCCGAAGATCCAGTCCTAATATCTAACTATATCAGTTCTGTGACCCAGCTTTCCTAGAGTCCTAGAGACCAAATCTGACTACTTATGGATAACTCTGATGATAGTTGTTACCCAGCTTTCCTAGAGTCTGAAACACCAGATGTATAAATTTACAGGTTGAAAAATCCAATAATGCAACATAGTAGTGAGACAACCAATACGGCCGCCATTGAAACAAACATGGTGGTAGACTAGTTACCCAGCTTTCCTAGAATCCTGTACAAGTAATGTTGCACACAGATGCATCTTCTGCATCACTGCAACCTAAATGGGCAGATTTGCTATTCAGGGCACTAAAAAAAACTGGTTGACATCCAGCTTTCCTAGAAGAAGATGCAACTAATAGTATATACAGATCCCATAACAGGTGACTATACCTCTCGGGGACAAAAAACAACTTTTACGTAAATCATTTGTATATGGCGGTTTGTACAGTCCTCTACGGTGTATAGACCACTAATGAGCCCCGGAAGTTACCGGAATCCAGTTAGTAACTTGTGAAGTGCGCCCCATAGATCAGCGACGCCGACACCTCAGGAGTAAAATAAATTGCCGCTCCCATGATAAATGGTTCTATTAGCGACCCAGATTATTCAGGGAGATACAGCGCGTGGCGGTGAGCGCAGCGCACCCGGCGCTGTCCTCATGGTTGTAAATAGGTTATTTTGTGTGTAAATAACACATTAAGAATCTGCATTAGTCGTGTTCTCCGAAAGACCAGGAAAGTGGGCAAAATAAATAACGGCAGACAAGCGAGTAAAATAAAGGGCGGCGTTAATGGCGCTCGCCCCGAGGAAGCCACTTACACATGACGAACGTGATAACAATCTGAATATAGCCGCCATTAAACAGGCGCACCCGGCTACGCACCAGGCCGTTACTCTGCCGCGTCTTGAAGAAATCAGAAGTGACAGAGTTTGGAGAGCAGAAAACTGCGGATAGATTAAACGCTCAGATTTTCCTGTGGTGACCGTAAATCCGGGCCTGAATCAGTGCTCTTAACCCTTCTCTGTCCAGGCTGAACAACGCCCTAATATGTTCTAGGGGGGGCGGTCACTGCACTAACTCATCGACCACTGAAGCAAATCCGGCAGCAAGTCGTTACAGTGTAGCGATGACGTCAGATGCGCTGATACATTGTCATAAAAAGTGCAGAAACTTTCTAATAGACTTTCTGTAGAAATTCTTCTTCGTTTTCAAGATCTCTGTTTGCTGGCAGTGAATGGAACTTTTTTTGTCTATATCCAACTCATTCTAACTTAATATTTTTTCAGAGCTGAGGGTCTGCTGCAATGAATCAGGATAGACATTGCTCTTAGGGGTGAAGACATCTGTAGCACAAAGTCCTCCTGTCCTGATAATTTGTTACAATGTATCAGTGCAGGAATCAGGTATTAGTCTGGGGTCTGAAATGTAACCCGTGTATAATGGAAAGTTCTGTGACTTTCTCACTGATTTCGGCTAGGGCCACACAGCGACTTTGGCTGCGACTTCCGTCACACGACTAAAGATCGCCATGTTCCCCTACGACTCCTTTGCTCATGTTGCACTGCAACCCCGAGCTGCAAAACAATTAACAAAGCTCGACAGTTTCAGCAGTGCGACTCCACTGACTAACACGAGTGAGGGAGTCGCAGGGACACATGGCGATCTTTGGTCGCGTGACGTAAGTTGTCATTCGCATGAAGCCCCATAATACAGATGGGAGAGGAGGGAGAAAGTGGAGCGGATCAGCCGGGTGTTAGTTCTGATCATGTGACCCCAGAGAACCCCTTTAATATACCCCTATAGATACAATGATACGATTTCCTGTTAACACTTTTAACACTTCCATTCCCCTTTGCTATCTGTTCCTGATTTCAGGCTGCAGCACCAGAAGTCCCAGCAGAACCTACTCCAGCCCCCGATTCTTCCATCACAATTATTTTGCACGTATTTCACCCTGAGCCCATCATTAACATGAAGCATAATTACAGCAAAGTTGGATCTGTCCCCCCTCCCCCCACGTCCCCGCGCTGGTCACTGTGACTTATTTATTAGGATCCTTTAAGGGCTTTTTAGGACTGATTAGACGTCTCTTTCATCATCTCGCAGCTCAGTCTTCAAACACTGTCGCTGTAAGTTCTGCGCCCGAGCTCCTTACCGTAACATCTCAGCTTTCATCCTTCATTCGACAGGAGATGAGAGCGGCTGCAGCGGAGATGAGAGCGGCTGCAGCAGGCACGAGACGTCTTACTCGCTGGGACCACACTGGGGCTTCTGTACCAGGCGGGAGCCGCCATATATAATGCAAGAAGCCAAATCTGTCACTTAGTTCACAAGTTACTGACGACAGAAGAATCTAGTGAGAGCAGCCACGCAATATCTGAGGAGGCGCCGGATTGTCACTGACACCAGTATGCAATGGAAGCTCCGATATGGGACCAGTATAAAGACGCACATCATCATGGAAGACGGTCAGGATCCCTCTCCTGATCGAATGTGCATTGTGTATGTTACAATGTATCAGCCCAGCCTGGACAATCCTCTGTGAGCTACAGATATCATCAGCAGAAGCCTCTCCCTTGTCCTACGTTTGTTACAATGTATCAGCCCAGCCTGGACAATCCTATCATCAGCAGAAGCCTCTCCCTTGTCCTATGTTTGTTACAATGTATCAGTCTGGGGTTCACTGGATACATTGTAGCCATCAGATTAGCCAGTTATGGGGCCACTTTGCACCTCTGTGGCCGGCCCGATGTTATGGTACTTGTACATTAGTCTACACTTGACCAAAAACAGATCATTTCAACCAAAATAATGGAATGCCAAGTAAATCTGACGCCAGGTTCACACTAGCATCCAGTTTTCTGTTCTTTGCGTCTGCTTGGGGACCCAAAAACGGAAACCCTATCCGCATAAAAAGCGGTTACCTGCGGACCCCATAGACGAAGTTAGCCTGTTCCGCATATTTTAAGCAGAATGGGGGACGGTCCTTGAGCAGCCTTACTTAGTATCTGTCCTGTGTCTGTGGTCAGTCCAATATCTGCCCCTCCCCCCAGGGCCTAGAACTTTCCATGCAGATCAGAGACATTACATCTGCTGGACCTTTTGTCATCAGACTGGTGGAATCTCCAGTAAGATCAGAAGGATACTGGGAGATAAGGAGCGGGGGAGGGGCAGCATCCAGCTCTCATGTTAACAACCTGTGTATTATCACACCTCAGCATCTGCCCCAGGAGCGCCCCCCACTGGCTTCAAAGGCCCCCCCCCCCCCCCCCCGCCCCCGGCCAACAGGCTCTGCTCAATACGCAGCCCCTAATAAAACACTGAGCCCCGAAACCTGACAAATCCCCAAACTCCTTCACATCAGGAATTCAGCACAAGGAACAAATGGCCCATTCAGATCCAAGTGAGAGCCCAGAGGGGGGCGCTACAAGGACAAGGTCATAAAATGCTAATAATCCAACACCGCTAGTCAGGAATCCCACAGACTGCCCAAAAATCTAAAGCGCCCAATGGTCCAAATGCTGGAAATCCGAGCGTGTGGCGGACTACAAGTATGTGCATGAATCATGTCTGCTGAGCTATGTATTTAATCCGATCCTGTGTGATACAGTATCTAATCCAATCCTGTGTAATACTGTCTGCTGAGCTGTGTATCTAATCCAATCCTGTGTGATACTGTCTGCTGAGCTGTGTATCTAATCCAATCCTGTGTGATACTGTCTGCTGAGCTGTGCATCTAATCCAATCCTGTGGGATAGGTATCTAATCCAATCCTGAGTGATACTGTCTGCTGAGCTGTGTATCTAATCCAATCCTGTGTGATACTGTCTGCTGGCTGTGCTCTAATCCAATGCTGTGTGATACTGTCTGCTGAGCTGTGTATCTAATCCTATCCTGTGTGATACTGTCTGCTGACTGTGTATCTAATCCAATCCTGAGTGATACTGTCTGCTGAGCTGTGTATCTAATCCAATCCTGTGTGATACTGTCTGCTGAGCTGAGTATCTAATCCAACCTGTGGTACGTATCTAATCCAATCCTGTGTGATACTGTCTGCTGAGCTGTGTATCTAATCCAATCCTGTGTGATACTGTCTGCTGAGCTGTGTATCTAATCCAATCCTGTGTGTACTGTCTGCTGAGCTGTGTATCTAATCCAATCCTGTGTAATACTGTCTGCTGAGCTGTGTATCTAATCCAATCCTGTGTGATACTGTCTGCTGAGCTGTGTATCTAATCCTGATACTGTCGCTGAGCTGTGTATCTAATCCAAATCCTGAGTGATACTGTCTGCTGAGCTGTGTATCTAATCGTATCCTGTGTGATACTGTCTGCTGAGCTGTGTATCTAATCCAATCCTGTGTGATACTGTCTGCTGAGCTGTGTATCTAATCCAATCCTGAGTGATACTGTCTGCTGAGCTGTGTATCTAATCCAATCCTGTGTGATACTGTCTGCTGAGCTGTGTATCTAATCCAATCCTGTGTGATACTGTCTGCTGAGCTGTGTATCTAATCCAATCCTGTGTGATACAGTATCTAATCCAATCCTGAGTGATACTGTCTGCTGAGCTGTGTATCTAATCCAATCCTGTGTGATACTGTCTGCTGAGCTGTGTATCTAATCCTATAAAGTGTGATACTGTCTGTTGAGTCACTGTATCTAATTCTATCCTTTATAACCGTAATACTGAGCTGATGTATCCGAGCCTGTCATGTGTGATACAATGGCGGTACACTCATCATCATCCCAAGTGAATAGAAGCCATAACTTTGTCCTCGGTATATCTGTTCCTGGGAAAGCTGGGTGACAGACAATATGCAGGTCTTGGGGCTTTCCTGAGTGACAGCCCCTTTGGGAGCTGTAATGGCAGCCATATTGGTGGTCACCCAACTTTCCCAGAAACACATATGATATTGATATCTTGACACTGATACATTGACCAGGGTTCAGACATGTAGTTCGCGCTCGGTACCTCCTGGTGACGTGTTCAGAACCCCCGGATTTCTTCCCAACGTCTGAGAATCCGTTCCCATCCAGAATGGAGGTTTTCGCCTCTTTCTTGTGCGTTGCGATCACTGGGCCGGCGTTCTCCATGTCAGCCGCTCATACTCCACAGACTGAGCCTGAAACAAGACAAGTCTTGTATTAGGATGGGGCCTGAACCTAACATGGGGGACACCTGCTGTAGTTTGGGGTGATACCAAGACTTCTGTAGCTGCAAGTCACATGACTGGGCTGGGTGTGTACGCGGTCCGGCAAGGTACAAGTTATGGGGAACCAGGGCCCCCGACCAATGACACAAGGGCCAGCTCAGGCCATCCTTACCCATGGGCATCGTGAACCCACTGTCTCAGTATATCCTGCGAGAGAGGGCTGACTGACCCGGGGATACAGGAACACCTGATGGCGGTAGAAATGGCGGCCTCCTAATATGTGCTCATCACTGGGCTCGCTGCTTGTACAAGCCGCATGGTGTGATGTGACCCCCTGGTCCTGGATACTTTGTGGCTGACCCCGGCGCGGGCAGTTTATAAGCCCCCACATCCGTCATAAGTACTTAGAAATTAGAAGCCTCCAAACACACCACAAACAGCTGCAAAGGACACAACTTTGTCACATTATTGAGAAGAGACTGAGAATAACTGCGGGGGAGGAGGGGGCCGCAGCTGTCACAAGGTATCCGTGGACTGGACATGGAGGGGTCACGGCCCCCGGGATCTGCTCAGATGCCTGGAAATCAAAGGCAAAAACATTCCCCAAAGTCCCTAAACATTCTATATGTGTAATGTAGGTGCCATGATATACTCGGGGGCGAGCATCCTCTCGCCCCTCAGTGACCCCCAGCATCATGTGATCGCCACCCATGGTTCAGGTTGTCATTCTGTATGGGATGACGGGTGAGGACGAGTTCTCAGGATTTTCAGGAGATTCTTGGCTTCGTCCAGTCGCCGGTCATCATGTCGTGGAATAAGATCTCGGAACAGAACTTGTCCTAACCTCAGATTATTCGCAGCTGAGGATTTGTGACAGTAGGTTCACACTAGCGTTCGGCTTTACGTTCTACGGATCTGCTTGGGGACCTGAAAAACGGAAACCCTAACCGCTTAAAAAGCGGTTACCCGCAGAATCTATAATGGGGTCCCGTAAAATCACAGCCCTGTCCACATGGAGCTGCTCAGGGGACAATGATGGGAGTTATCTGTTGGGACCAAGACACGAGGACAAGCAGAATGCCAAGGTGGTAGGTGCCACATTGTCACATGAAGTGTCATCTGGGCGGAGCTTCTATGAAAATATTCTATAAAGGATCAGTCCAGGATTTCTAGTTATTATGAGAGATGAGATTTATTTCTACTTATAACACACACACAATACACACATATAACACACATACTGTATAATACACATGTAATACACGTATACTAGATGCATATAAAATATACCACACATATGTAACACACATACATCACGTATAGCACACGTCTGTCTCTGGAGCAGCTGGTCGGCTTTCTTTCTTTGCTCAGACATTGCTCAATGTTTCCTTATCTGCTAATTATCGTTATCTGTGTGACTAATGAGCAGATTATAATGAGTGTACACAGCCAGAATAATGAAGAGACACAATGTATCAGTGTCCAGATATACACACACATTATACATATATACACTATATACACACATCATGCATACATATATATATATATTGTATATAAACACATTATACATACATATACACATTGCATATATACACATCATATAGAATACCTAACACATCCATGCACATACCTATATATACATCTCTATATATCATGTATATGCACATACAGACACGCCATACACTGTATATACGTATATTTATGGCCTGGTTCACACTTTCCAATATGGCGCAGATTACAGAGCGACTATCAGGACTTCACAAGGAGACTCTCGAATGGCAGATCATGGCAGACGGACGCAGCGAAATATTCCCAAACCCCCGAGTAACAATACCGGACCCCAAACTGTTACTGGTTACATAAAATAAACAATTGCGCCATTTAGTGATCACATTAAATATTGTGTTAATTTTATTCGGAGGTCTGTAACAGTCCGGTGATGCCAAGTACGTCTATGTTACTAAGTAAGGGTTACACTCCGCCGGAGGAGCGGAACAATCGGGAGGCGGACCGCTAAAATAGCGGCTCGATACAGAGCCTGGCGGACCCCATAGACTATAATGCAGTCCGTCGAGTGTCTGTCATTTGGAAACTGAATCCTCCGCCCAGGACTTTTTACTCCACTGATTTTTAGGTGGACACTGTGACGGAATCTCAGATGTGAATGAAGCGAAGCCTTACTACATTGTGGCAGACATTTAATAAAGAGCATTACTCAGAAGGGATTATTGTCATTTCTATAATATATATACATATATATATATATAAGCCCACTAGCCCCTTAATGGCGACCTCTATATAGGGGGTCCCTAACAAAATATGACACGGTGACTATAACAATCATAATGTGCGGTATCTCAGCATAACCCGTGTTGGCCTCTTATCACACTGCGCGTCTTCTATCCATCCCAGCGTGTACCGCCTGTATATGGGACCTACGACTATGCTCAGTGTATACCGCCTGTATATGGGACCTATGGCTATGCTCAGTGTATACCAACACACCCCTCCTGTATATGGGACCTATGGCTATGCTCAGTGTATACCGCCTGTATATGGGACCTATGGCTATGCTCAGTGTATACCGCCTGTATATGGGACCCACGGCCATGCCCTCAGTGTATACCGCCTGTATATGGGACCTACGACTATGCTCAGTGTATACCGCCTGTATATGGGACCTATGGCTATGCTCAGTGTATACCTCCTGTATATGGGACCTACGACTATGCTCAGTGTATACCGCCTGTATATGGGACCACGACTATGCTCAGTGTATACCGCCATACCCAGCCAGGGACCACGACAGCCAGTGTTCCCGCCTGTATATGGGACCTACGACTATGCTCAGTGTATACCTCGCCTGTATATGGGACCTACGACTATGCTCAGTGTATACCGCCTGTATATGGGACCTATGGCTATGCTCAGTGTATACCTCCTGTATATGGGACCTATGGCTATGCTCAGTGTATACCTCCTGTATATGGGACCTATGGCTATGCTCAGTGTATACCCCTGTACCCCCTGTATATGGGACCTACGGCTATGCTCAGTGTATACCCCTGTATATGGGACCTGCAGCTAGTGACCACCTGTATATGGGACCTACGACTATGCTCAGTGTATACCGACTGTATACGGGACCTACGGCTATGCTCAGTGTATACAGCCTGTATACGGGACCTATGGCTATGCTCAGTGTATACAGCCTGTATATGGGACCTACGGCTATGCTCAGCGTATACAGCCTGTATGCGGGACCTACGGCTATGCTCAGTGTATACAGCCTGTATACGGGACCTACGGCTATGCTCAGTGTATACCGCCTGTATATGGGACCTACGGCTATGCTCAGTGTATACAGCCTGTATATGGGACCTACGGCTATGCTCAGTGTATACCGCCTGTATATGGGACCTACGGCTATGCTCAGTGTATACCACCTGTATATGGGACCTATGGCTATGCTCAGTGTATACCACCTGTATATGGGACCTACGGCTATGCTCAGTGTATACAGCCTGTATATGGGACCTACGGCTAGCCTCCTGGCACATGTCATGTCGTAGAGCGCCACAGACTATGTCAGCACCAAATACACAAGACAGACAGCGAGACATAATACAAACATCTGAAGAGCAGAAAGCCGAGATCCCGAGACTCCTGTCACTGCCAGGAACGTCAGACAGAGCCCGGCTTCCTGCTCCTCACAAGTCTCTGCCTGTCTGTCCTCAAGATCCTCGTCTTCTCCCAAGATCTGCGCTAATAATCCCCCCGCTGAAAGATACGAGGGCAAATATCCTGCGAGAGGACACCGCCGTGTCACCAGAGGACAGTGCTACTGTATCTAATCCTATCATGTGTGATACTGTCTGCTGAGCTACTGTATCTAATCCTATCATGTGTGATACTGTCTGCTGAGCTGCTGTATCTAATCCTATCATATGTGATACTGTCTGCTGAGCTGCTGTATCTAATCCTATCATGTGTGATCCGCTGCGGGGCTACTGTATCATTTCATGTGTGATACTGTCTGCTGAGCTGCTGTATCTAATCCTATCATATGTGATACGATCTGCTGAGCTCTCAGATTTCTTGTGCCTTTCACACCTGTTATCTGCCATACAAAACACAAAAAAGTAGAAATATTCTTGGCCGAATCGAATTTTGGCCAAAAATTTGCAACTATTTTCTACTTTGTGCCAGATTATAATTTACACCAGATTACAAACTGTGTAGTGTGCGGGGAGGTGTGTATTGTGCAGAGTGTGTGTATTGTGCAGTGTGTATTGTGTAGCGTTATTGTGCAGTGTGTGTACAGTGTGTATATGTGTGCAGTGTGTAATGTACAGTGTGTAGTTTGCAGTGTGTAATGTGTAGTGTGTAGTGTGCAGTGTGTATTGTGTAGTGTAGTGTGCAGTGTGCAGCGTGTAATGTACAGTGTGTAGTTTGCAGTGTGTAATGTGTAGTGTGTAGTGTGCAGTGTGTATTGTGTAGTGTAGTGTGAGTGTGCAGTGTGTAATGTACAGTGTGTAGTTTGCAGTGTGTAAGAGTGTGTAGTGTGCAGTGTGTATTGTGTAGTGTAGTGTGCAGTGTGCAGCGTGTAATGTACAGTGTGTAGTTTGCAGTGTATATTGTGCAGTGTGTAATGTGTAGTGTGTAGTTACCCGGCCGGGGGTGCGCCTGAGTTATGAAGAGGCATGTGCTTCATCATACATGAGGTGCATCCTCTGCTGACTCTGCTGGGATATGAAGACTTTCTTTCTCTCTATTTCTCCATCTTCTCCGATATCTCGGGCTGTCACTCGCTTTCTTTCCCTCTCACTTTCTCACAACCTCTTTTCTTATCGCTCTCTGTTCTCTCTTTCTTAATTATTCTCTCTCCATCTCTCTCTGTCTCTCTCACCGTCTCGCTCTCTCTCTGTCTCTCTCTCTCTCTCTCTGTCTCTCTCTCTCTCTCTCTCTCTCTCTCTCTCTCTCTCTCTCTCCATCTCTCTCTCCGTCTCGCTCTCTCTCTCTCTCTGTCTCTCTCTCTCTCTCTCTCTCTCTCTCTCTCTGTGTCTCTCTGTCTTGCGCTCTCTGTCTCTCTCTCGCTCCCCTCTGTCTCTCTCTCCGTCTCTCTCTCTGTCTCTGTCTTCTCTCTGTCTCGCTCTGTCTCTCTCTCCCCTGTCTCGCTCTCTCTGTCTCGCGCTCTCTGTCTCTCTCGCTCTCTGTCTCTGTCTCCTGTCTCTCTCTCTGTCTCTCTCTCTCTGTCTCGCGCTCTCTGTCTCTCTCTCTCTCTCTGTCTCGCTCTCTCTGTCTCTCTCTCGTCTCTCGTCTCTCGCTCTCCCCGCTCTCTCTCTCTCCGTCTCTCTCTCTGTCTCTCTCTCAGTCTCTGTCTTTCTCTCTCTCTTTCTCTGTCTCTGTCTCTCTCTCTGTCTCTCTCTCTGTCTCTCTCTCTCTCCGTCTCTCTCTCTCTGTCTCTCTCTCTCCCTGTCTGCTCTCTCTCTCTCTCTCTCTCTCTCTCTCTCTCTCTCTCTCTCTGTCTCTCTCTCTCTCTCTCTGTCTCTCTCTCAGTCTCTGTCTTTCTCTCTCTCTCTCTCTCTCTCTCACCCTGCTCCCCCCCCTCCCGTCTCTCCTCTCTCCCCCCCTTCTCTTCTCTCTCTCTCTCTCTCTCTCGTCTCTCTCTCCGTCTCGCCTCTCTTGCTCTGTCTCTCTCACCCTGTCTCGCTCTCTCTGTCTCTCTCTCTCTCCGTCTCGCGCTCTCTGTCTCTCTCTCCCCCTCTCTCTCTCTCTCTCTCTCTCCGTCTCGCGCTCTCTGTCTCTCTCACCCTGTCTCGCTCTCTCTATCTCTCTCTCTTTCTCTCACTGTCTCTCTCTCTCTCCGCTCTCTCTCTCTCGCTCTCTCAGTCTCTCTCGCTCTCTGTCTGTCTCTCATGTGACATCCACAATGCCGTCTCTCACACATCTGAGGATCAGACGGACTTGTTGTTTGTGGCTTTTCTGGGCTTTCTGGATCTTGGTACAGACAGGACAGTCATTTCCTGCGCTGCTGGGGCCGCTCCTGGGGCCACACGAGTGTAGGGACCCCCTCAGGACAGCGGGGGCCGGGGAGGGGGCGGCCATGCTGACACCCCTGTTTCCTGTCTCAGACCATTGGGGGGGGGGGGGGGAGATAAAAAGATCCAGCTGGGCCCGTGCTGTATTATTACTGCGCTGTGTGAACTGAACTCCTGAACCCTCCTGATGTGACTCAGTGATCCCCCAGATTACTCACCATTACCCCCCCATAAAGGCCGGGAGCCTCACACCATAAAAGGAAAAAAGTGGGACCCAAAAACAAAACGGGCGATCCACAAAGTGCAAAACAGTCATTACCCAGAAGCCCCTGCGGATCCACCATATATAAGGCGTAAAGTGCAGGATAGTAGAAATCTGCAGCACGTCAGGTCTGCCTGGGGCCGCAGCTCTGCTGCGGTGTGTGAATGGGGATATAACATACACAGGCCGGATCCTGACCTAACACAGCTGAGGGATCGTCACAGTTCTGTCCAGTCTAGACAATCATCTGTGGGGTAACTTTTGGGACTCCAGACTGATACAATGTTACCGGCGCTGATACATTGTAACAAACAGGACAGGAGGGAGGTTTGTGCTGCTGTACTACAATTCCCAGAAATATAAAATAATCTCCAGGAACAGTGGAGGCAGGGTGTATCTAAGCCAGTCATGTGTTATATTGTGCTGCGGAAGCAGGGTGTATCTAAGTCTGCCATATGGTTTATTGTGCTGCAGAGGCAGGGTGTATCTAAGCCAGCCATGTGTTATATTGTGCTGCGGAGGCAGGGTGTATCTAAACCAGCCATATGGTTTATTGTGCTGCAGAGGCAGGGGTGTATCTAAACCTGCCATATGGTTTATTGTGCTGCGGAGGCAGGGTGTATCTAAACCTGCCATGTGTTATATTGTGCTGCGGAGGCAGGGTGTATCTAAGCCTGTCATGTATGATACTGTTTTCTGAGCTGTGCATCTAATCATTATCATATGTGATACTTTCAGCTGAGCTGGGTATCTAAGCTGGCCATGGGTGATACTTCCTGCTGAGCGGTGTATCTAAGCTGACCATATGTGATACACACAGCTCTATATTTTACTCCAGGGCAGTTATTGCTCTTGGTCTGCGTTTCATCCCCAGACTTGTAATGTCACGACCCTTAACCTCTGACCCCCTATATTTAGCTCCCGCCTCTTATGAAAGGATCCATTGATACAATGAAGGATTGAGATTGTCGCTGTCATGTCCGTGCCGGGGCCCGGGCCCTTCAGATCCATGTACAGGGGTCAGCGGTAAGAGAGACCCCCAGACGTGGGGCAGAACATTCAGGACTTTGGTTATGGTCACTGACTACATGTAACGTCTGCCATAGGCCACACCCAGATGACAATGGCCGCCACTGGAGTGTCACATGACTTGTAGGATGTCAACTTCCTGAGATCTAACCTGGGCATTATTTTTCTTCCCATCACAGTACATGGCGAGGTTTTGATCGCCTTGCTTTACCCTGCAGGGCAGCTCACTGTCTGGGACACAAGGTAATGGCGGCGTCTCTCCATTGTCTTCCATCATATCTGATTATTACTAATGCCAGGATGGAGCGACTGGAGGACCCGGGGCCCCTGATGTGATCCGGGCTGGTGAGCGCGGCGGCCGTCACCTCTAGGCCTGTGATATGAATCCGAATTCTGGTTAGAATCCCCTCCATAGGATAGAACGAACACCCCACGAGCCAACGAGTCCCCGCAATTCAGTATTTAGGGTTCAGGGATGGATCCCTCCACATGACAGCCCCCGAAGCTTCAGGGACATTGGCCTGAGGTTATCTGCTTTACATGGGCGGTTCAGAAATCCTTATAAAAATCACAAAAAGGAAGAAGGATGTGGAGAAGAGAAAGACAGCGGGTAAGAGGGAGCGAAGTATGTGCGTGGGCAGCCATGGACGCCGTCCAGGAACCGCGCAGCCAAGAAATGTATGGAAGAAACTGACACATCGCGCTTCACCCTCAAAGGACTCCTGGACCCAGAGCTATAGTCCACACTCAGATAAGCCCCATTACAGGGCACACTGGGGCAGGGAGGATCACCCAACTTTCCACACACACTGAAGGGCATCATCATGCAAAGTCACTTCCTTTTCTCTTTTATGTGTCAGTTTCTACTGCAGTTCTGGTATTATATTCACGAAACAGGATGCTTGGGATGAGCAGTGCTATACCACCGACAGGAAGATGTGGGAGGACACAAAAAAAAAATCACAGGCTCAGACTTGGATTTAAAGAGGACCTTTCACCACCTCCACCAAATCCAGCTCTTTGCATCCCTCAATAGGCGCCGATCCACTGATCCTGACGCAGTTGGAATTTTTCTCTAGCTCTTACCGTTCCTGAGCAATCGGTAGTTAGTTTCAGCACCCTATATGCAGATTTGGCTCTCTACTGTCAGGTGGGCGGTCCTGAGCTGGCGCAGGTAGTCTGGGACTGCCCACCTGACAACCAAAACTAACAGAACCAATTGCTGAGGAACGGTAAGGGCCAGAGAAAAAATTCCAACTTCGCTGGTATCAGTGGAGCGGCGCCTATCGAAGGGATTGGTGGAGGCGATGAAAAGTCCTAATTCACTTATACAAAGTCTTCAGCTGTTTTCCTGCTGTTAGCAGCCCCAGAGGAGCATCTTACTCCGATATGAAGGGTGCAGATATCGGGGTCCATGAGCTGCATCCCTGGAGGACATAGTCAGGTGATACAAATGTTGCAGATATTGGGGTCAAGTTGTCAGAGTTGTCAGTATTGATATAGAAGATTCCCTGTCATTTCATGGCTAGAGGGAAGACACGAGATGTGAGAAGAGTGCGGCCTCTTCGGTCTGTCACGTAAAAGAAAAAAAAAGCAGCGAAGCCCCGCAGGCTGCGATGAAAGGGTTAACCACGTAGCGCAGGAATCCGTAGAGCCACAACAGCTGCACAATGGTCCCTCTCTGCTTGTTAATGTCGAGCCTGCACAAGACGCCCCATAAAATCATTGCTATTCATGGCCGCTAATAGCCATTAAAATTCAATCAATTCAGCTTAACACAAGTGTCCTCCAGGCCGCGCCGCCGCCGTCCCCGCTGGATGTGACTTATCGCATTGTGTCAGCGCAGAGAGCGGCTACTTGTCCTGAGAGCTCTTCAGCCTCCTCTTGTTTACTAAGAAAACAGCTTAACTCGTAGCCTGCGGCCCGGGGCGGCCAGGAAGGGGTTAAAGGAGGCAGAATGTTAATGCAGAGCAGATCCCGGATATGACTGCACAGCGCAGCACAAATGTGTAAGCGCACGCAATTCATCACGTAGTCAGGGAACAGAAGAGCGGCAAAAACCCCTTCACTGGGGAGTCACTGTCACGGCCAATTAAATGATCATAATGGACGACGCAGGCCGTGGCGAGCTATTGTATCAGGTATCAGCCACCGCCATAGAAATACCTGCCCAAAATAGGAAAAAAACAGCGACTGTACACCTGGGCAGCCTGTAATGGTGCCCATACTTGTCCCAAAACTACAGCAAGTGACGCTTATCTGCGGGGTAACCAATAGATATCAGCGGTGTAACCGTGCGGCTGCTGTCGCCCCAGTGTGAACACATCCGTATCATCCTCAGCACATGTTATATGTGGGATATCTGAGGTGCGGGGAATAACCAGCGGCGCGCTGGGAACAAGCACTCACTGAATAGAGAGTCATTTCTTTAGATTCAGTCGCCCATTCTCTGTAACCGCTGGAACTCTGCAGCCCGGACAATGGAAGTGACAGCCGCTTTATTCTCATGTTAATCCCCAGCAGCAGATACTGACAGTCACACTGAAACAACCCCCCAAATATTTACCAGCCACTCAGGGGTTAAACAGGCCCAATTAAGTCATTACCCCTGGCTGGACCTTGGATGAGAAGCGGCAAGTCAAGAAACCGCAGAAAGGACTCCGGGCGAAAGCTGACAAATGTCTGACCCCGGGAAACTTCTGATCAAGTGGTGCAAATGTGAGCAACGGCCTGAAGAGCAAAATAACCAGCGAGACGCACCGCCTGACTACGGCTACGTTCACACAGCTGTGATGTTTTCTGGTCATTGAGTCCAAGTCATGGAAGAAGTGCAAATCTTTTCTGTGTCGGTTTCCTTCTTGGTTTTGCTTTCCATATTCTGATCCTAAATGTTGCGCAGAATACACAAGTGTGAACAAGGTCTTATTATACATGTCCTCAAATACAAGGTCCATATTGACGTCATCTTTTTGTGATGGCCAATTCCTTATCATATCTTTATTACAGAGCTTCTTTTTTTCTGATACAGAGCTCCAAATCCCCTGCTCAGCCATAGAGTTACCTGATAACATTCTGTCTGCTGAACCCACCACTAGGGGAGCTCAGGAGCTGCCTGCAGAGCCTGTTATTATTGAGATCATATCTAGATGTATGCAGATGGCTCCTGAGCTCCCCCTAGTGGTGGCTGCAGGCAGGCAGATTGTTATTATGTAGCTCTGTGGCTGAGCAGGGGATTTGGAGCTCTGTATCAGAAAAACCCGGCTCTGGCTACTATTATCATATATTCGGCAAAGCTCATTTTAGGCAGAATCTCCTAAACTGAATGATTTTCTGCTCCCAGACTCCACCCGTATCCAATGTGGTGATTCTGAGTATGAGATCACACTTGAAACTGTTACTAAGTGATATATCTAATCATGAGATGTGTGATACTGTCTGCTGGAGAGCAGTTTTAACCATAGGGCCAATGGTAGCAGGGGCCCCTGAGGGACAGCTCTGCATGTGGAGTACTGTCTTGGGCTGTCCCAACTCCCTCCGCTCCTTGCTTCATAACTCGGCCCCTGTCTCTGCTCCCGGGGTCTTGGAGGAGTAGACATGATGTGGTGATGTCACTTACATCGCGCTTGTTGCTCCCTGAAGCCTCCGGGACCAGAGACAGGAGAGGACTGCAGGGGACGGGCGAGGAGAGTACTAGCGGTTATTGTTTTATTTGTTGGATTCATTGTACTGGGGGCAACTGGAGGGGGACAATATCTGTCTGAGGGGGGTAGGAGTCAGTGAGGGGCCACAGGGGGGGAAGTCTGAGGGCACAGGGGGCAGGTTAATGTCTGAGGGGCCACCGGAATGTGGCACAGGGGGCAGGTTAATGTCTGAGGGGCCACAGGGGGCAGGTTAATGTCTGAGGGGCTACTGGGGGCGGGTTTGTCTGAGGGGCCACAGGGGGCAGGTTAATATCTGAGGGGCCACAGGGGGCAGGTTAATGTCTGAGGGGCTACTGGGGTGTACAGGGTAATATCTGAGGGGCCACAGGGGGCAGGTTAATGTCTGAGGGGCCACAGGGGGCAGGTAATGTCTGAGGGGGCGGAGCTGAGGGGCCACTGGGGTGTACAGGGTAATGTCTGAGGGGCCACAGGGGGCAGGGTAATGTCTGAGGGCCACAGTTGGCAGGTTAATATCTGAGGGCCACAGGGGGCAGGTTAATGTCTGAGGAGCCACAGGGGGCAGGTTAATGTCTGAGGGGCCACAGGGGCAGGTAATGTGAGGCACAGGGGGGAAGGGAGCGGGGCCCCGGGCAGGTTAATGTCTGAGGAGCCACAGGGGGACAGGTTAATGTCTGAGGAGCCACAGGGGGCAGGTTAATGTCTGAGGGGCCACAGGGGGCAGGTTAATGTCTGAGGGGCCACAGGGGGCAGGTTAATGTCTGAGGAGCCACAGGGGGCAGGTTAATGTCTGAGGGGCCACAGGGGGCAGGTTAATGTCTGAGGGGCCACCGGGGTGTACAGGGTAATATCCGAGGAAGCTGATGGCGGGGCCCATTTATGAAACCTTTGCACTGGACCCACCAATGTGTTTAACCATCCCTGGTTTGCTGAGCTGAGGTATCTAATCCTGCAATGTGTGATACAGTCTGGGAGAAGTCCTCTCCATTCCCATCCAGGGCTGCTCCATATTCTTGTAGGGTCTGGGTGAGACGTCTTGCGTGTTCTGTGTACACAGACTTGGGGGGGGTTGGAGATGACCGCAGGCCACACATTCGGTCCGCGCCGCCCGGAGTACGCCGTCCGTATTATTAATGATCACAAAGCGAGAATCCAGTGGATTTCTACAATCTCTTTCTGTGAGTTGAATGAAGCAGAGATGTGAAAGTGAGCGATGCCCCCGCCGTCCGCCCCTCGCTTGCTGTATATTTTGGATTACTGGCCCGTATTTACTTTATTTTTTGGCACCGGCGATCGCAGGGAGCACAATATTTGTTTAAATTCCCTTTCATGCAGCGCGCTGAAAAAATATCTTTTTTTTTTTTTCTCCTCTCCGGAATTCTCGCACAATGAAAGGGCCAGTTTATAACTCGGGACCCGGATCCCACCCTCAGCTACGCTGCAAAATAATATTTAGAGGAAGGTTCTGGCCCCGGCTCAGGAGCCTCGAACACTCAACGACACCTTTTATTAATCCACAATCTGAAACTTTCTGCATCTTTATCGCCTTGTAAACCTCGATGGGAAAAATTATTGATGCAAGTTGTTGGAGGTTTTTTATGATTGGCAAAAAACAGATTTCATCTAGAAATGAACATAAAAAGCGAAATCTGCAGAAATAAACGGGACGCAAACAGCAAAGCGTGGCAGAATGTATAAAATGTAACCAAAAAGGGAGCAAAAACTGTAACAAAATGTATAAAATGTAGTAAAATCATTTCAGATAAAAAAGCAGCCAACGAGACTTCACTCCCATCAGTACCATGGACAATATGTCACATTCTGATACACAAGAATCCGCCAAAACATGAGCCAGTGAATGTCAGGGCCACATTATAGCAGGGGAAATACGGCAATGCCCCAGAGCCTCAAATACCCATAAACATCTGCCATGGCGCCAACTCTGACATAATTATATGATCTTACTATATGTTTCCTAGGCACAGCCATGTGCTCACTGTATAGCAGTAGTATATGAACAGTGTATAGCAGTAGTATATGAACAGTGTATAATGGTAGTATATGAACAGTGTATAACATTAGTATATGAACACTGTATAATGGTAGTATATGAACAGTGTATAACAGTAGTATATGAACAGTGTATAACAGTAGTATATGAACAGTATATAACGGTACTATATGGGCACCGTACAGCGGTAGTATATGAACAGTGTATAACATTAGTATATGAACAGTGTATAACGGTAGTATATGAATAATGTATAACAGTAGTATATGGGCACCGTACAGCGGTAGTATATGAACAGTGTATAACGGCAGTATATGAACAATGTATAACAGTAGTATATGAACAGTATATAACGGTACTATATGGGCACCGTACAGCGGTAGTATATGAACAGTGTATAACATTAGTATATGAACAGTGTATAACGGTAGTATATGAATAATGTATAACAGTAGTATATGGGCACCGTACAGCGGTAGTATATGAACAGTGTATAACGGCAGTATATGAACAATGTATAACAGTAGTATATGAACAGTATATAACGGTACTATATGGGCACCGTACAGCGGTAGTATATGAACAGTGTATAACATTAGTATATGAACAGTGTATAACGGTAGTATATGAATAATGTATAACAGTAGTATATGGGCACCGTACAGCGGTAGTATATGAACAGTGTATAACGGCAGTATATGAACAATGTATAACAGTAGTATATGAACAGTATATAACGGTACTATATGGGCACTGTACAGCGGTAGTATATGAACAGTGTATAACATTAGTATATGAACAGTGTATAACGGTAGTATATGAATAATGTATAACAGTAGTATATGGGCACCGTACAGCGGTAGTATATGAACAATGTATAACGGTAGTATATGAACAATGTATAACAGTAGTATATGAACAGTATATAACGGTACTATATGGGCACCGTACAGCGGTAGTATATGAACAGTGTATAACATTAGTATATGAACAGTGTATAACGGTAGTATATGAATAATGTATAACAGTAGTATATGGGCACCGTACAGCGGTAGTATATGAACAGTGTATAACGGCAGTATATGAACAATGTATAACAGTAGTATATGAACAGTATATAACGGTACTATATGGGCACTGTACAGCGGTAGTATATGAACAGTGTATAACGGTAGTATATGAACAGTGTATAACGGTAGTATATGGACACCGTACAGCGGTAGTATATGGACACCGTACAGCGGTAGTATATGAACAATGCATAACAGTAGTATATGAACAGTGTATAACGGTAGTATATGGGCACTGTACAGAGGTAGTATATGAACAGTGTATAACGGTAGTATATGGGCACTGTACAGAGGTAGCATTTGAACATTGTCTAACCATAGTATATGAACAATATATAGCAATAGTATATGGACCCCATATACTTTCAGTATGAACACTGTATGGCCTTAGTATATGGGTACCGTACACATGTAGTATAAGGGCACTGTATAGCATCAGTACATGGACTCTGTATAACAGTAGTATATGGGCACTGTATAGAAGTAGCATATGAACTCTGTAAAGCCATAGTATATGGGAATCATATAGCCTTAGTATATGAACACCGTATAGCGGTAGTATATGGACACCGTACAGCCATAATATATGAGCACTATATAGTGGTAGTATATGAACTGTATAACGGTAGTATATGGGCACCGTACAGCCATAGCATCTGAGCACTATATAGCAGTAGTATATGGGCACCGTACAGCCATATTATGTGAGCACTATATAGCTGTAGTATATGAGCACTGTATAGCCATAGTATATGAACACTGTATAGCAGTAGTATATGAGCACCGTACAGCCATATTATATGAGCACTATATAGCTGTAGTATATGAGCACTGTACAGCCATATTATATGAGCACTTTATAGCTGTAGTATATGAGCACTGTATAGCCATAGTATATAAACACTGTATAGCAGTAGTATATGGGCAACGTACAGCCATAGTATCTGAGCACTATATAGCTGTAGTATATGAGCACTGTACAGCCATAGTATCTGAGCACTATATAGCTGTATTATATGAGCACTGTATAGCCATAGTATCTGAGCACTATATAGCTGTAGTATATGAGCACTGTACAGCCATAGTATATGAGCACTATATAGCTGTAGTATATGAGCACTGTACAGCCATAGTATATGAGCACTATATAGCTGTAGTATATGAGCAATGTATAGCCATAGTATATGGGCACTTTGTAGCCATAGTATATTGCCACTGTATGTGTGGTATTATTAGGTAGTATTACTTGTAGAGGATACTTCATAGACTGATCCGTCCCTGTGTCAGGATTAGAATTTGTTCACCCCCATTTGCAAAAAAAATTAAAAAAAACACGAGTCCACTGAATGCTGGGAATGAGATAATTTGCCAGATTTTTGCTTTGGAAATATATCTAAAATACAGAAATAAAATTCACCCAATGTTTTATAATGGCGGAGAAATCGCTGAGACTGGAACCAGGCGGATTCATTCCCTCCTGTCTACTCTAAATTAAAAAAATCTGTAAAAAATAAGTTGTCAGAAAACATATTCAATATATTATGTGCTAAATACATCAGCAGCACAAACCTCTCTCCGGTCCTGGTGGTTTGTTACAATACAGGGCATTGTCTAGACTGGATGCAATTGTAACAAACCCTCAGCTGTGAGACGTGCTTGATGAGAATGGGCTGAATGTAAGCAATAAATGTTCCAGTTTACTAAAATGCTGAGCAGCTGAAACACAAAGTATATCAGAAAGTTACAGAACTATTCATGATGAAAGATTTTTTAAGTAAATATGACGACAGAATTTCTAAGAAACCGGAATCAGAAAACTTTAGCCCAAGATGGAAAATATCTGAAAAAATAGAAAAAAAAAAAAAAAAGAAAAAAACCCAGAAGTTTCCTCGCATCGGCTGCTGCGGCGATCTCAGTAATTCTTAGTTTTCTTGTATCTCATCTTACAACTTTTCGATACATTGTTGCTGTAAACAGAAGCAGAAAGTGTTCCATTGTTCCGTGCACGGCCACTTTAAGGCTCCGGGCAGTCGCGGGGGCTCCGTATGGATAAAGTCTGGTGGTGATTTGATATCTTGGGAACCTTTTAATGGCCTGACTTGAACGTGCCTCAGAGGTGATGTCATGAGGACCTTGCAAGTCTATTCAAGTTTTTAGAAGACCTCAGGGACAATCATGAGCTTCCAAACATATGCACAGAAAATGGTAACCCCCTCCCAAAAACAGTGCAAGACTGGAGTTATGAAGGGTCTGCAATCACTTGGGGTGGAGGCGTTCAACTTTCCCGGATGGCGCAAGGGGTGGTGCGATAGCAGCATTTCTCACCATATGGTCACACTGTATGACGGCCATACCGTGACATCATAGCATGCCATAGTGACATGCATCGGGGGTGGGGTAGTCATGGTGGTCACCTGACCACACCATGTGCTAGAAAATGACGACTCCAACATTCCTGTCATTTAACGGACCATCATGGCCGCCACATCACATGAGAATGGAAACAGGGAAGAAGTCAATCGCCAAATCTTTCTTAGTGTTGCCGTCTTTTGATGCCACATTGGACACCGCATTTCTGGCAATGATTGCGTCATTATTTTATGGCTTCCTGGTCTATTCTGTTCCCAGGCCAGCGGGACGGTCAGGAATGTGGACGGGACAATAATCGGGAATAATGCGGCAATATGTAAAATGGAAAGACCTGGGGCAGCATTCTGCGGGAAATCCTAATAGGCCCCGGCGTCCGATCCCCTGCTGCTCCAGACTCATCACAGATCAGGTTGCAGCAGAGCAAATTTTTAGAATTCCACAGGAAAATGACTAAAGAAGGTCACCCCCAGCCCCAAAATACCAGCCCTTATTATCACTGCCAACCAGGTTGTTTATCTGGAGGGGAAACAAATGCTGCCCCCCTGCGCACCGCATGATACAAGCTGGACGTCCGCAGAAAGATCTGCAACAAACCTACCACGTGTGAATACAGCCTTAGCTCTGAATGGCAAATTTACTTGGCTAGTCAAGGATACAAGAATGGGAGATGGATCGGGAGACTATATCCTAAAGGAGCTGGATGGCAGCCATATTAGTTGTCACTCAGGGGCCTGGAAAAGCTGGACACATTTCCTGTAGGAGCCCTATGGCAGTCATATTAGTAGTCACTCAAGTTTTACACAAATTGGCAAGGGGTGAATATTTAAGGATCTTATGGGAGGTCTCTTCTATGTCTATTAGCAGATCCCCAGAGCTGGATATTGGGGTTCAATTTTAGGGAATCCCTGCAACAAAACTGTCGAGGGGAAGGTAAAGAAACCAAGATGAATAGCAATCAGACATAGAGAGGATTTACATCACATCACACCGGCTCAGCTCCCTGCGGCCGAGCAAGGAATCAAAGCCACAAGTTTGTGTATTTAAGACCAATACTGAAACCGCGACAGCGAGCGCACTAGTCAAACAATATATATCCATCAGAAGAGCGAAGCCCGATCATACAACATGTGGAGGGATCCGAGATCAGCAACACAGCGGAGCAAGGAGATACACAGCCCAAAGCCAACACTTCTAGACCTGAGTGCACACAGTTAAAGTGTCTGTTCACACGAAGGACCATCATACATGTCAGATATAAAATCTCCAACAGCAGAGTCACTGTGTACATACATTACATTACTTATCCTGTATTATACTCCAGAGCTGCGCTCACTATTCTGCTGGTACAGTCACTGTGTACATACATTACATTACTTATCCTGTACTGATCCTGAGTTACATCCTGTATTATACTCCAGAGCTGCACTCACTATTCTGCTGGTACAGTCACTGTGTACATACATTACATTACTTATCCTGTACTGATCCTGAGTTACATCCTGTATTATACTCCAGAGCTGCGCTCACTATTCTGCTGGTACAGTCACTGTGTACATACATTACATTACTTATCCTGTATTATACTCCAGAGCTGCGCTCACTATTCTGCTGGTACAGTCACTGTGTACATATATTACATTACTTATCCTGTATTATACTCCAGAGCTGCGCTCACTATTCTGCTGGTACAGTCACTGTGTACATACATTACATTACTTATCCTGTATTATACTCCAGAGCTGTGCTCACTATTCTGCTGGTGCAGTCACTGTGTACATACATTACATTACTTATCCTGTATTATACTCCAGAGCTGCGCTCACTATTCTGCTGGTACAGTCACTGTGTACATACATTACATTACTTATACTGTACTGATCCTGTATTATACTCCAGAGCTGCACTCACTATTCTGCTGGTACAGTCACTGTGTACATACATTACATTACTTATACTGTACTGATCCTGTATTATACTCCAGAGCTGCACTCACTATTCTGCTGGTACAGTCACTGTGTACATACATTACATTACTTATACTGTACTGATCCTGTATTATACTCCAGAGCTGCACTCACTATTCTGCTGGTGCAGTCACTGTGTACATACATTACATTACTTATCCTGTATTATACTCCAGAGCTGCGCTCACTATTCTGCTGGTGCAGTCACTGTGTACATACATTACATTACTTATCCTGTATTATACCCCAGAGCTGCGCTCACTATTCTGCTGGTACAGTCACTGTGTACATACATTACATTACTTCTCCTGTACTGATCCTGAGTTACATCCTGTATTATACTCCAGAGCTGGACTCACTATTCTGCTGGTACAGTCACTGTGTACATACATTACATTACTTATCCTGTACTGATCCTGAGTTACATCCTGTATTATACTCCAGAGCTGGGCTCACTATTCTGCTGGTACAGTCACTGTGTACATACATTACATTACTTATCCTGTACGATCCGAGTTACATCCTGTATTATACTCCAGAGCTGCGCTCACTATTCTGCTGGTACAGTCACTGTGTACATACATTACATTACTTATCCTGTACTGATCCTGAGTTACATCCTGTATTATACTCCAGAGCTGCGCTCACTATTCTGCTGGTACAGTCACTGTGTACATACATTACATTACTTATCCTGTACTGATCCTGAGTTACATCCTGTATTATACTCCAGCGCTGCGCTCACTATTCTGCTGGTGCAGTCACTGTGTACATACATTACATTACTTATCCTGTATTATACTCCAGAGCTGCGCTCACTATTCTTTAGTCTACTGCACTCTCTGCACAGAGCATTCTGGGAAGTTTCCTTACACTTGTTGCTCTGTACAGTCTTGGAGAAGACACTGCACAGCTATCGATGCTCTTCTGTCTCCATACCTCCTCTGGAGCTCCAGAGCACATACTCGGCCTCCTTCCCCTATAGATATGTTCGTGTATAAGTTGTAAATGTTGGTGACTAGAATACCCCTTTAATTTATTATTTCATGGGCCCAGGGCTCTTCCTATTCTTTAGTCATAGACATAAGCTCTGGGCTGCAGGATTTCCCTTCCTCAGCTCCATACACTATTGGCATCACTTTTCTCTCCAGAAGATAAGGGAACAAACAGGTTAAAATCCAGGACCCCCGCGGGGCCCCAATAATCAATGTAACCTGAATGTAGCAGACACAGTGCAGCGCAGGAGCCTGGGGCCCCCGACAGTGCACCTTGTGTGTAGCAGAGACAGTGCAGCGCAGGAGCCCAGGGCCCCCGACAGTGCACCTTGTGTGTAGCAGAGACAGTGCAGCGCAGGAGCCCAGGGCCCCCGACAGTGCACCTTGTGTGTAGCAGAGACAGTGCAGCGCAGGAGCCCGGGGCCCCCGACAGTGCACCTTGTGTGTAGCAGAGACAGAGCAGCGCAGGACCCCGGGGCCCCTATACAATAACTGGTGACAATTTCGCAGTCTGGCTTGTTGCTATATAACGTGGATTGGAGGCCGCAGATATTTGTATTTATTCACTGCGCTTTGTATCTGGACACGGCGCAGTATATATTCCTTTATAGCGATTCTAGAACACAAATATATCCCAATTATTTTCTGCACATTTATAAGTCGCTGCAGAACTTATAGGAAACTTTGGAAACTTATATTTCCCCCCTCCTGCTGGCTCCGATTCCCGCTCGCTCTGGGCTCATTTGTACCCAGCTGCAGCCGTCACATTCACATCCATCCTGTTTTCACTTCCAGATTGCGCAGGATTAAGTCTAAAACAAACTTTCTTCACAAACTCCCAATCCCTGCACAAAATGTTCTTAACAGCGACAGCTTCAGTGCAAACAAGAGACTTGTGCCGTCGCCCCAGGATCCAGCGCCAGCCCCAGGATCCTCGGCCCGCACTCGCCCTAGAGGGACCCTGCAGCAGTTATAGAGTTAACCAGTGAGCAATGCTCAGGGCTGCAGGAAGGGATTGTCTCTGATGCTCACTCCTCCTCACCCTGGATGACTCTCCTTCTATCTTGGAGGTTTCCAGCTGCTCAGCTCCAGACTTGACCCTCAGTCCTTCCTCCAGTCTCTTGCCCTGAGGAGCAATCCAGACATAACACCTTCACTACTGGAGGGGGTTACGAGTAGGTAACCTGACTGACACCACAGAGAACTAGCTTTCCTAATAACCACTCACCTTCAGCCATATTTACACGTATCGCTACAATTGCTGCGTCCCCGGGGTCGCTGTCAATAATGGCGACCGCTCGTAAATCACATAAATCTGCACCAGGACTGGAAAGACCAAATACGGAGGTTTCTCCAGGTTTATCTTGTGCGGTTATTATGGGATCGGTCGCCCCCTGACACACAGTCCCTACACGTTCCGGAACGCTGATACAATCGGATGTGAGCACAAATTAATTCCTAATACAATTGTAGAAGAGCGTTCACACACAGCAGATTTCTGGGGTCTGTTCTGTGGATAATGATTGTCTCCAGCCAATAGAATTTACTGGAAACAACTATAAAGCATAGACATGGGGGAAACTGTGGGTACGGGGGAGACTGCGGGTACGGGGCAGACTGTGGGTACGGGGCAGACTGTGGGTACGGGGGAGTCTGCGGGTACGGGGCAGACTGTGGGTACGGGGCAGACTGTGGGTACGGGGGAGTCTGCGGGTACGGGGCAGACTGTGGGTACGGGGGAGTCTGCGGGTACGGGGGAGACTGTGGGTACGGGGCAGACTGTGGGTACGGGGGAGTCTGCGGGTACGGGGCAGACTGTGGGTACGGGGGAGTCTGCGGGTACGTGGGGAGACTGTGGGTACGGGGCAGACTGTGGGTATGTGGGGAACTGTGGGTACGGGGCAGACTGTGTGTATGGGGGAGTCTGCGGGTACGGGGGAGTCTGCGGGTACGGGGCAGACTGTGGGTACGGGGCAGACTGTGGGTATGTGGGGAAACTGTGGGTACGGGGCAGACTGTGGGTATGTGGGGAAACTGTGGGTACGGGGCAGACTGTGTGTACGGGGGAAACTGTGGGTACGGGGCAGACTGTGTGTACGGGGGAGACTGTGGGTATGTGGGGAAACTGTGGGTACGGGGCAGACTGTGTGTACGGGGGAAACTGTGGGTACGGGGCAGACTGTGTGTATAAGGCAGACTGTGGGTACGGGGCAGACTGTGTGTATGGGGGAGACTGCGGGTACGGGGGAGACTGCGGGTACGGGGCAGACTGTGGGTACGGGGCAGACTGTGTGTATGGGGCAGACTGTGGGTACGGGGCAGACTGTGTGTATAAGGCAGACTGTGTGTATGGGGGAGACTGCGGGTACGGGGGAGACTGCGGGTACGGGGCAGACTGTGGGTACGGGGCACATTGTGGGTACGGGGGAGACTGTGGGTACGGGGCAGACTGTGTGTATGGGGCAGACTGTGGGTACGGGGCAGACTGTGTGTATAAGGCAGACTGTGTGTATGGGGGAGACTGCGGGTACGGGGGAGACTGCGGGTACGGGGGAGACTGCGGGTACGGGGCAGACTGTGGGTACGGGGCACACTGTGGGTACGGGGGAGACTGTGGGTACGGGGCAGACTGTGTGTATGGGGCAGACTGTGTGTATGGGGGAGACTGTGGGTACGGGGCAGACTGTGGGTACGGGGCAGACTGTGGGTACGGGGGAGACTGTGGGTACGGGGGAGACTGTGGGTATGTGGGGAAACTGTGGGTACGGGATAGATTGTGGGTATGTGGGGAAACTGTGGGTACGGGATAGATTGTGGGTATGTGGGGAAACTGTGGGTATGGGGGCCGGTACCTGGTAAGATGTCCGGCATCTAGTAAAAGAAGAGCCACTTGCTATGACGGCTTTGGGTATGGGGCAGGCATATAGGTTTGGGGACAGGCAGGTTACAGTTCCAAGACTCTAAGTGCAGGCTCGGGGTTTGGTGGCATTCAGCAGCGGGCAGACTCTGGGTATGGGGCATATAGCGGGCAGACTCTGGGTATGGGGCATGTAGCGGGCAGACTCTGGGTATGGGGCATGTAGCGGGCAGACTCTGGGTATGGGGCATGTAGCGGGCAGACTCTGGGTATGGGGCATGTAGCGGGCAGACTCTGGGTATGGGGCATGTAGCGGGCAGACTCTGGGTATGGGGCATGTAGCGGGCAGACTCTGGGTATGGGGCATGTAGCGGGCAGACTCTGGGTATGGGGCATGTAGCGGGCAGACTCTGGGTATGGGGCATGTAGCGGGCAGACTCTGGGTAAAGGACCTACAGTGGGTAGGGTATGGGCAGGAGTTATACAGCAGGTAGGTTCTGGATATGGGGGCACATAGGAGGCAGCCTGTAGGTACAGGGGCATACAACAGACAGGCACTAAATATGGGGAATACAATGGCAGGCTCTGGACATAAGGGCAAGGAGCAGGGGGCAGTTATCGGGCAGGGGCAGTTATTGGGTAGGGGCAGTTATTGGGCAGACTCTGGTTAGAGGTAGTCATCCGGCGGGCTCTGGGTAGCGACAATTATGGGGCAGGCTCTGGGTAGGGGCAGTTATGGGGCAGGCTCTGGGTAGGGGCAGTTATGGGGCAGGTTCTGGGTAGGGGCAGTTATGGGGCAGGCTCTGGGTAGTGGCAGTTATCGGGCAGGCTCTGGGTAGGGGCATTTATCGGGCAGGCTCTGGGTAGGGGCAGTTATTGGGCAGGGGCAGTTATTGGGCAGACTCTGGTTAGAGGTAGTCATCAGGCAGGCTCTGGGTAGGGGCAGTTATGAGGCTGGCTCTGGTTAGGGGGCAGTTATCGAGCGGGCTCTGGGTAGGGGCAGTTATCGGGCGGGCTCTGGGTAGGGGCAGTTATCGGGCGGGCTCTGGGTAGGGGCAGTTATCGGGTGGGCTCTGGGGGCGGGGGCGGGCCTGGGGGGGGCGGGGGCCGCCCGGGGGGGGGGGCCGGGCTCTGGGTGGGGCAGTTATCGGGCAGGCTCTGGGTAGGGGCAGTTATGGGGCAGGCTCTGGGTAGGGGCAGTTATGGGGCAGGTTCTGGGTAGGGGCAGTCGGGCAGGGCTCTGGGTAGGGGCAGTTATCGGGCAGGCTCTGGGTAGGGGCAGTTATCGGGCAGGCTCTGGGTAGGGGCAGTTATCGGGCAGGCTCTGGGTAGGGGCAGTTATCGGGCAGGCTCTGGGTAGGGGCGGTTATGGGGCGGGGGCTGGGGGGGGGGGGGGGGCGGGGGGGGGGGGGGGGGGGGGGGGGGGGGGGGGGCGCGGGGGGGGGGGGGGGGGGGGTAGGGGCAGTTATGGGGCAGGCTCTGGGTTAGGGCAGTTTTTTTTGGCTCTTCTCTATTTACAGTCACTTTTTGACATCACAGATTATAAACTTTACAAGAACTTCAGGCAGCTGTAATAGCGGGAGCAGAGGGCGCTATTCACACTGAGAAGCGGCTTTACTGCCCATCATTGTACTTCACATAAAAGGAGGATTGTGTCAATTGTCTCGGTGGTTTTGTCTGCCCTCTGCTCCAGGCACATAAACACCCCTACAGGGGACACTGCCCCGGGAATGATGGGGGTTACACAGTTATACATGTACAGGGGATGATGGGGGTTATACAGTTATACATGTAGAAGGGATGATGGGGGTTACACAGTTATACATGTACAGGGGATGATGGGGGTTACACATGTACAGGGGATGATGGGGGTTACACAGTTATACATGTACAGGGGATGATGGGGGTTATACAGTTATACATGTACAGGGGATGATGGGGGTTACACAGTTATACATGTACAGGGGATGATGGGGGTTATACAGTTATACATGTACAGGGGATGATGGGGGTTACACAGTTATACATATACAGGGGATGATGGGGGTTACACAGTTATACATGTACAGGGGATGATGGGGGTTACACAGTTATACAGTCGGGGGGGGCATGTACAGGGGATGATGGGGGTTACACAGTTATACATGTACAGGGGATGATGGGGGTTACACAGTTATACATGTACAGGGGATGATGGGGGTTATACATGTACAGGGGATGATGGGGGTTACACAGTTATACATGTACAGGGGATGATGGGGGTTACACAGTTATACATGTACAGGGGATGATGGGGGTTACACAGTTATACATGTACAGGGGATGATGGGGGTTACACAGTTATACATGTACAGGGGATGATGGGGGTTACACAGTTATACATGTAGAGGGGATGATGGGGGTTACACAGTTATACATGTACAGGGGATGATGGGGGTTACACAGTTATACATGTACAGGGGATGATGGGGGTTATACATGTACAGGGGATGATGGGGGTTACACAGTTATACATGTACAGGGGATGATGGGGGTTACACAGTTATACATGTAGAGGGGATGATGGGGGTTACACAGTTATACATGTAGAGGGAATGATGGGGGTTACACAGTTATACATGTACAGGGGATGATGGGGGTTACACAGTTATACATGTACAGGGGATGATGGGGGTTACACAGTTATACATGTACAGGGGATGATGGGGGTTACACAGTTATACATGTACAGGGGATGATGGGGGTTACACAGTTATACATGTACAGGGGATGATGGGGGTTACACAGTTATACATGTACAGGGGATGATGGGGGTTATACATGTAGAGGGGATGATGGGGGTTACACATGTACAGGGGATGATGGGGGTTACACATGTACAGGGGATGATGGGGGTTACACAGTTATACATGTAGAGGGGATGATGGGGGTTACACAGTTATAAATGTACAGGGGATGATGGGGGTTACACAGTTATACATGTACAGGGGATGATGGGGGTTATACATGTACAGGGGATGATGGGGGTTACACAGTTATACATGTACAGGGGATGATGGGGGTTACACAGTTATACATGTACAGGGGATGATGGGGGTTATACATGTACAGGGGATGATGGGGGTTACACAGTTATACATGTACAGGGGAGGGGGACAGGGGATGATGGGGGTTATACAGTTATACATGTAGAGGGGATGATGGGGGTTATACAGTTATACATGTAGAGGGGATGATGGAGGTTACACAGTTATACATGTACAGGGGATGATGGGGGTTATACATGTACAGGGGATGATGGGGGTTATACATGTACAGGGGATGATGGGGGTTATACATGTACAGGGGATGATGGGGGTTACACAGTTATACATGTACAGGGGATGATGGGGGTTACACAGTTATACATGTACAGGGGATGATGGGGGTTACACAGTTATACATGTACAGGGGATGATGGGGGTTATACATGTACAGGGGATGATGGGGGTTACACAGTTATACATGTACAGGGGATGATGGGGGTTACACAGTTATACATGTACAGGGGATGATGGGGGTTACACAGTTATAAATGTACAGGGGATGATGGGGGTTATACATGTACAGGGGATGATGGGGGTTATACATGTACAGGGGATGATGGGGGTCCTGACAGCCGGACAGTAGATGACGGGCACATGGCAAGTTTGGGGTCACTCCCACCCCATTCCATACACCCGCGATGACCCCACCATGCAGACACGGCTGCCCCCCTGTGACATGGGCTGACACCCGCAGCACACAGCGGGTAATGCACGGCCGGGTGTCGGGTGTCCGGGCACTCACCTCCGGGTAACAATCCTGGCTCAGGGCCCAGTGTCCGGCTGGCATGGGGGGCTCAGGACGAGGGGGCCATGGTCAGAGCTTCCAGCATCCAGTATCCATATATAAGGTCCAGGCTCCAGGCGGCGGCTCCGGGGATGTCCGGTCGGGGCCCCGGTAGTCGGAGCTGAGGCGGCAGCGCCGGAGTCCCGGGGAAGTTGAATGCAGAATAAAGTTTGGAGCCTCCTCCCGCCCCCCCGCCCTGGAGTCAGATGATCTGAACCCATTACTTCAGCCCTGACTGATCTGTTTTCAATCTTCCCTCCTCCTCCTCCAGCTCCCCCCTCTCCCCTCCTTCTCCCCCCCCTCTCTGCTTCCATTTGCTGCTCCGGATGGGAATGGGGCTCATTAAAGTTGCAGCTCCGGCGCTGAGGGGGTTAACCCGGGGGCAGATGATGGGGGTGATGCTCATTCCTGCAGGGCCCGCAGTATCATCAGCTCATAGAAAGTTCCATCAATTCGTGACATTGTTGCAGCCCCCAATGTGATCAAAGAGGACGATCTGATCGCATCTGCCAGAAGTTGTATCCAACCTGGGGGGGGGGGGTTATAGTTATGTATTTTACTCATTTATATAAAGCCAACCTATACTGTGGCGATGTACACTGATAGTCATCTCATCCATCCCTCTCCCTGTTATGGCTGAGAACCAAATTATCCTATCAATACATTCTTGAAGTGTGGAATAAAACCAGAAACCCTGGAGGAGACCTTCACAAGCCCTGGGACCACTGTGCTAACTACTGAGCCACCATGCTAACCACCGAGCCACTGTGTTAACTATGGAGCCACCGTGCTAACCACCGAGCCACTGTGCTAACTACTGAGCCACCATGCTAACCACCGAGCCACTGTGCTAACCACCGAGCCACCATGCTAACCACCGAGCCACTGTGCTAACTACTGAGCCACCATGCTAACCACCGAGCCACTGTGCTAACTACTGAGCCACCATGCTAACCACCGAGCCACTGTGCTAACTACTGAGCCACCATGCTAACCACCAAGCCACTGTGCTAACCACCGAGCCACCATGCTAACCACCGAGCCACTATGCTAACTACTGAGCCACCATGCTAACCACCGAGCCACTGTGCTAACCACCGAGCCACCATGCTAACCACCGAGCCACTGTGCTAACTACTGAGCCACCATGCTAACTACCGAGCCACTGTGCTAACTACTGAGCCACCATGCTAACCACCGAGCCACTGTGCTAACTACTGAGCCACCATGCTAACCACCGAGCCACTATGCTAACCACCGAGCCACTGTGCTAACTACTGAGCCACCATGCTAACTACCGAGCCACTGTGCTAACTACTGAGCCACCATTCTAACCACCGAGCCACTGTGCTAACCACCGAGCCACTGTGCTAACTACTGAGCCATCATTCTAACCACCGAGCCAATGTGCTAACTACTGAGCCACCATGACAACCACCAAGCCACTGTGCATATACTATTGAGCCACCATGCTAATGACTAAGCCACTGTGCTAACCACTGAGCCACCATGCCAACCAATGAGCCACCATGCTAACCACTGATCCATTGTGTTCACCACTAAGCACACACAAGAACAACTGAGCCACCAGGCTTAGCACTGTACTACTGTGTTAACCACTGAGCCATTGAGCTCACCATTAAGCTCACACACTTACCACTGAACCACCATGCCAACCACTGAGTCACCAGGCTTACCACTGAGCTACTGCATTAACCACTGAGCCACTATTCTAACAACTGAGTCACCATGCTAAACACTGAGCCATTATGCTCACCTCTAAGCCACACACTAACCACTGAGCCACCATGCTAACCACCGAGCCACTGTGCTACCTACTGAGCCACCATGCCAACCACTTAGTCACTGTGCTAACTACTGAGCCATTATGCTCACCACTAAGCCCACATACTAATCACTGAGCCATCATGTTAATCACTGAGCCACCAGGCTTACCACTATGCTTCTGCATTAACCAATGAGGCACCACACTAACCACTGATCCACTGTGCTAACCACTGAGCTACTGTGCTAGCCACAGAGCCACATTCTAACCTCAGATCCACCATGATAACCGCTGAGGCACTGTGTTAACTACTGAGCCACTATGTTAACCAATGCATCACCGTGCTAAACACTGAGCCACTCTAATCACTGAGGCACTGTGCTAACCACTGAACCACTGTGCTATACACTGAGCCAACATGGTAACTACTGGGCCACTGTTCTAAGCACCAAGCCACCGTGCTAACCACTGAGCCACCATGCTAAGCGATGAGCTACCATACTAGAAAGCAGAGCCACCCAGTCATCTGCTGTGGAAGGTTTGTGTATTTTCCTCTGGAGATCCATACTTGCTAAATGAATGGGATTTTGGGTGGGATAGGTCCATGAATAGAATGCCAGAACTTCAGTAAAGACTAACACTGGTTGATCAATAGATAAAAAAGGGACATCACTACTACGTATAAGAATGTGCCCTGTGATGACTAATAGGAGTGGTTGTCCACTAGGCCATGTGGCACAGGATTGCAGCGTCTTTGGCATTGCAGTCACTTTCACAGCGGAAGTCACAAGTAGACACTTAACCTCCGGTACTGGGTCATTTGCCCAGCGGCTTCTAGACAGGGGTCAGATTGGCCATTTCATGCAATTCGCCACACAAGTTCACAGTCGATTGTCTTGTCCCTTCCTGTGGCCACAAGAATCTGCCATAAAGTATCACAAGGCGGCAGTAAAAATTCCCTGTAAAATTCGGATAAATCGCCCCCCTCTGGGCCTAACCCCCCCCCCCCCCCCCATACAACTACATCAATATTAAGTGTCAGCTCTGCAGCCTCCGGGGCCCTCAGGGTATTACAGTTTGGTCCATTCATGTGATTAGGAGGCAGTCCATGGACAATCTGTGGCCCCCGGAGGAGCAGTGATCAGGGGCCCTCTGGATGTTTACACCATGTCTAACAATCAGCGCTGATTCATTTCTTAATATATTTCTAGATCACTTGGAGCTTAGTTTTGCTGATACAGAGTTCCAAATCCCCTGCATTGACATTCGGTTACATAATGTCCGTGCAGCCACCATTAGGGGGAGCTGAGAAGCTTAGGGCATGGTGGGGTATAATTGTACTATATATATATATATATATATATATATATATATATATATATATATATATATCCTATGTGTCAGCGGATGGACAGTATGTAATAAGCTCCTGAGCTCCCTCTAGTGGTGGTTGCCGGATTCCAGCAGTCACCACTAGGGGGTGCTCATAGCTTACTGCATGATGTGTTCTAACTGTATATTGTATACATCAGTATGCAGAGTATATAGTAAGCTCTTGAGCTCCCTCTAGTGGTGGCTGCAGAAATCCAGAACCTTTCACCACTTTCACCAACTCCAGTCCTTTTCATCCTTTAATAAGTGCCCCTCTGCTGATTCTGCCATGTTGGAATCCCCCCACCACTGTCCCTCAAAAATCAGTGCAGTTCGTTTTGGTGCCTTATATGTGAACTAGACTCTCTAATGTCAAGAGGGTGGTGTCAGGCTGGAGCAGGCAAGGGGCGTAACTCAGAGCTCCAATCAGAGGTGGACAGTGTCAGACCTCAGAATCAAACCCTCTTCCCTTCTCCTGCCTGACACACCCACTTGACAATAGAGAGTCTACTTATATATCAGACACCAAAACTAACTGCACTGATTGCTCAGGAATGGTGGGGGCGAGAGGAAAAAAATCCAACTGTGCTGGAATCAGTGAAGGGGTGACTATTAAAGGATGAAAAGGAGTTGAACTGGTGGAGGGGGGTGAAAGGTCGTCTTTAAAGGGGTTGTCCATGGATAAGTCATTAATTATCAGTGGAGGTCATTAATTGTCACTCTTGGGTGACACCTTTAACTCTATGCAGAAGATTTGGAGCTCTGATCCTGAATACCTATAAAGATGTACTATAAAACAGGATCAGTCCCCTGAGCCATGTGGAGGCGGAGTCAGACTACACGGGGCTTATTTGTAGTCTGTTACTATGGTGACACACAGGTCTGCCTCGGAGTTATACACACAAAACAATAGGGGAGGATTTTATTTTAGTTTATCTGCCTCGGGACAATAACATGAGGATTGTCGCACATCTGCTCGTTCATTCATTGGCGCGGGGTCACCGGATCCGCCATCTTGGCGGTTTATAGAACAGATAAAAGAAAAGCACAAACTTGTCAAATGGAATCAAAATCAGATAAAAGAAAGTAAAAATCCATAAGAACAAAATATACAAATGTAACCAGAATCTAATCGATCACTAATTGCAGATTTCTATTGATTGATCTGTGGGCGGGACTTGTGTCTTGTCTGTGGGCGGGGCTTGTGTCTCATCTGTGGGCGGGGCTTGTGTCAGTGCACACTGGGAGCGTCTTGCATGACATGCGATTGTTGGGATTACATCTTGGCAGATAGACGGGAATCTGTCTTCACTTTCTGACTTTCTCATCTCATTAATGTACGGAGGAGCCGCGCCCGCCATGATGACTTCCAGATCTGAGAGAGGAGAAATCTCCCACCGTCCTGATGATGGATTATCTGTTCTGACCTTCGTGGGAGCACGGCAGGACTCCAGAATATTCTGGGGGGGATATGGACAAGTTAAAGGGGTTTCCCACATTTACATTCCCCCTTCCTCCTCCGCTGGGTGACGACCAGTCCACGCCATCGCTACTCTATAGGTCTCCTGGTGTAAGGCGTCTTACAGCAATGGTCCCTGGGAAAAATATGGAAATGAGCTCGTCTTCTGTCCTTACAGGGTCACAGCCTATAGGGGGCGCTAGAGAGACAGGGTTCTTCCTTTTGGAGCAGCGTCGATTTGTAGGCCATACATTTAAAGGCATTGCCCAGGATTATACAAAAGTATGTTTTCTTTTTCAGTAACAGCGCCACCTCTGTCTATGGGCTGTGTCTAGTATTGCAACTCATCCACAATCCAAGTGAGTGGGACTGACCTGTAATACCAGTCACAGCCCACGGACAGAGGTGGCGCTGTTACCGTAACAAAAAACATTCTTTTTTTATAATTCTGTACAATCCCTTTAAGAGAAAAGGGACCCAGCAATCCCCATGGGCCAAACATGCAGGGTCTAATATGTTGAGGCAAGTGTCTTGTATCAGTACAGTCTAGTAGATGGCGGTAAGATGGTTTGCAGGGTTCCCTCTGCTCTGTGATGTGTCTTGTATCTGTCAGTGCAGTCTAGTAGATGATGGATTGATGATTTTCGGTGTCCCATTCGGCTCTGTATGTCTGTCGTCTGTGTCTTGTATCTATCAATATAATCTGGTAGATGGCGGTACAATGGTTTTTGGGGTGCTCTCTGCTCTGTGATCTTGTCTGTATCTATCAGTATAGTCTGATACGATGGTTTTTGGGGTTCCTTCCAGTCTGTGGCTTAGCCTGTATTTTGTATCTATCAGTATAGCCCAGTATATGGCGGTATGATGGTTTTTGGGGTTCCCTATAGTCTGTGGTTCAGTCTGTACCTTGTATCTATCAGTATAGCCCGGTATATGGCGGTATGATGGTTTTTGGGGTTCCCTCCATTCTGTGGTTCAGTCTGTATCTTGTATCTATCAGTATAGCCCGGTATATGGCGGTATGATGGTTTTCGGGGTTCCTTCCATTCTGTGGTTCAGTCTGTATCTTGTATCTGTCTCTTCCGCCTGCTAGATGGCGGTTGCGCTGGTTTTTGGGGTTCCCTATAGTCTGTGGTTCAGTCTGTATCTTGTATCTATCAGTATAGCCCAGTATATGGCGGTATGATGGTTCTCGGGGTTCCCTCCACTCTGCGGTTCAGGCTTTATCTATCAGTATAGCCCAGTATATGGCGGTATGATGGTTCTCGGGGTTCCCTCCACTCTGCGGTTCAGGCTTTATCTATCAGTATAGCCCAGTATATGGCGGTATGATGGTTCTCGGGGTTCCCTCCACTCTGCGGTTCAGGCTGTATCTATCAGTATAGCCCAGTATATGGCGGTATGATGGTTCTCGGGGTTCCCTCCACTCTGCGGTTCAGGCTGTATCTATCAGTATAGCCCAGTATATGGCGGTATGATGGTTTTTGGGGTTCCCACCACTCTGCGGTTCAGTCTGTATCTTGTATCTATCAGTATAGCCCAGTATATGGCAGTATGATGGTTTTTGGGGTTCCCACCACTCTGCGGTTCAGTCTATATCTTGTATCTGTCTCTTCCGCCCGCTAGATGGCGGTTGCGATGGTTCTTGGGGTTCGGCCTCCGCTATAATCAGGATGGATGTTTTATGTAGAATTAATGGTTGTTCTGGGATAAAACAGATGAAAATAGATTTTGTCACAATGAAACAATCGGAGGATTTTCCATTCGGGTGAATGTTGGGTAAATGTTCAGTATTTCATGTAAACGGGCGGTAATACGGAGAAGCCGGGGCGTAAATCACCCGAAACGAGGCCACAACTCAACGTGAATATGGAATTTGCCGCGTTTCTCATCCAGCGAATGTCGTGAAATCTACAGCGATAAATCACAAGGAATGTACAAGATCCGTAACGTGGCAGCGTTCTCGCCGTGGACGCCGGTCATCAGGGGGGCGAAATCACACAAGATGGCGGTGGCATGGCGGCACTAAAAGCCATTTACAGGCAAATCCTTAGTAAATACGTCGTCGAGTTCTCTGACATTATATTCAGCCACTTCTTAACTACTGGGAAAGCTGGGTGAATGGGGCAACAATCACTGCTCCTATAATCTTCTTATCCAGCTTTTCCCACCTCCTGAATGGCAGGGAGCAATCTGCTGCATGATTAGGCTATGGGAGCTGTAATGGCAGTCATACTGGTTGTCACCCAGCTTTCTCCAAACCAGATACTATTATGAAAGGGCGGCTTCAATTTAAACAAGTTGAACTAATAATCACAAGCTCCGCCTCTCTTTTTTCTGACAATGAATAGTTGTCACAGCCCCGCCCCTGTGCTATACTGCCACATACAGTACATACAATTAAAGGGAAGGTTCTATATCGATCTATATATTACATATATCTATATATCCATCTCACTCATGCCCGGGTTAGAGTGTAAGCTCCTACGACGCCCCGATGCTGGGATCGGTCAGACTTTGCCAACATATTCCGATATTTTCTGCAATATTTTATTTACACTTGAAAATGTGTCCAGATATAAGTCAATAAGTAATCCTTCTCTCAGCTGAGGTTTGCTACTGTGTTTCAGTCTAGACAATCCTCTGTGAGCAGAAAACATCAGCAGCACAAATCTCTCTCCTGGCCTGATAGTTTGTTACAATGTATCAGTGCAGGTAGCAGTTTGGATCCAGGCTATGTACCTCACGGCAGATTGTCTATACTGGACACATTGTAACAAAACCTCAGTATTTTTTTTTTAACTGTTTTTATTTTCTTAGATTTTTTAAATTCTATTTTTGTACATGATTATGGGGGAGGCCATCTACTCTATGCTGCTATTAACAGCATTCAGAGCTTTGCTTTATGGCAGCCACATGGACCATAGGAACCTGCAGTCTGGACATGCTCACTGAATTTTATGAGATAGTGTTGTGGGCATGCCCTATGACCTGTGTAGAGGTCACAAGGTAGTGGGAAACGATGAGTTGTGACCATCATCTATTGACTTTTATGGAAAAGCATTGTGGACACGCTCTGTAACCTGTGCTGAGGTCACTGGGCAGGAAGTGAGCAGAGACATCACCCATGGACTTCTATGGGAGAATGTAGTGAGCATGCTCTGTGACCTGTGCTGAGGTCACTATGCAGGGAGATGGAGGAGGAGAGCAGAGACCAGCACCTTAATGTAGTGAAGATGCTCTCTAATCTGAACTGATCACTATGTGGGAGGGAGAGGAGAGGAGCTGGGACCATCACCTATGGAAGGGTGTAGTGAGCATGCTCTGTATCCTGAGCAGAACTCACCGTGCAGGGAGAAGAGGAGCTAAGACTATCCTCAATTGTGAATGGTGGACTCTATGTTACCGTAGAGAGGTGTTACCTGTTATTGTAGCCCCGCCCTCTTATGACAATGAGGTGAATGCTGAGAAGTGATCTCTACAGAACAGGAAGTGTCAGACTATTATGAGGCTCTGTAGGGAAAACTGCAGGATTTCAGGATTTTTTTTTAAAATACACATTGACATGGAAAATTGAAAAAAATCACCAAAAATTAATTTAAAAAACTATTGACATAAAAACTCAATTTTAACACTTGGTCATTTTCTGATCATACATTCCCATTGATTTCGCTGGCGCTGTGTCTATCTGTGCTGATATCTCTGACGATGGAGGCTTCCGCCTTCTATCTGGGGGTCCCAGACCGTACACCCCACGTATAATAAGCACACGTCATATGATGATAAAATGTGGAGAACCCCTTTAAGAGCGGCTGAAGATGGATGGGTTTCACCCCAGCGCAGGGACTGCATTTGGTATTTGGCTTCCGCCATTTTGGCGACTTTAGATGCGATCCACACAGGCAATCACACCCAGCACCATAAATTTGAGCAGCGTTATTAGGAGGATGCTTTAAACAGGGGACATCTCTGGGGAGTCACAATTTATGCATCGCCGCTTGGTGCGGACTCTATTTTTCTTGCAGGGCGTGTTTAGAATCTGCGACCTGAGTCCCCGAGCAGCGCAGCTCCAGCTCCTGTCATTAGTCTTCAATTGTCTTGCTGTAAAAAAAGCCAAATTGTAATAGTTTATAATCCGGGCATGGGGTGGGGAGGGGGGTGCAAAGCCTTGTGGGTCAGCTCCTGGTGCGGCCCGCTTCCCAGTACTCAATCATGTTTCCCAGAAATTAGTGACTCCCATAATTCTTCCTGTGTAGCAGATCTGCTCCGGGTCTCCTGACGCTGCGGCTTTGTTTGTATAATTATGTGTGCCGCCGGTGATGTATAGATATTGCGCGTTGCGCTGTTATATTGCCGCCGGTGCCACATCTGACACCTTGAATTTTTGACAATCGTCACATGTAAGCTATTTGTTTCCTCCCTGAAGCAATAAATCAGGGGCGCTAAAACTTATGCAAATACTGATATTTTGACCTGGTTGTTCTTCACTTGTGCAAATTACCAATAATCCAATTAGAATTTTTGCTGGAACTTTCCATAGGTGGACCCTGTCGTCTTTTTCTGCCGTTCATTTTCTAGTTTCTATCTTTCAATAATCTGGAAAAATAAAGGATTTTCTATTTCCAGACTTTTTATTCCCATTTTTGCAGATATTGTCACCTGGAATAAAAAATAAATTACTTGGAACAATTCTCAATGACCAAACATCAGCAGCAGAAATCTCCCTCTTGTCCTGATAAATTGTTACAATGCATCAGTTCAGATAAAAAGTATCAGTCTGGATTGATACATGTTACTTGCACTGATACATTGTAACAAATAATGATAACAGGAGAGAGATTTGTGCTGCTCATGTATTCATGCTGCGGAAAATGAAGAGAAATTCCTTTTACTTTTCAGTATTTGGCCGTGTTCTGGTCATGACGAGACGCTGATGCAGGGGATCGGAATTTCATTGCGGCTTTCCGCTGATGATTATGCCCAAATGAACGGGGCAAGGAGCATTGAGATGTGGAATCCGCGGCAAGGTCAAGCAGGAGGCTTGACCGCGGTGGGATCGAATCGACAAGACCGCAGTGGAATCGAATCGAAAAGACCGCGGTGGAATCGCATCCCGTTTTTTTCCGCAGCGTTTTCACAGAAAGTCCACAGAGTTTTCCTCTGCGGACTCTCTGCCTCTATTATACGTATACAGAAAACGCCGCCGTTTCCGCAGGTATAATTGACAGGCTTCGATTTACAAAAATGTGACGGTTTTTGAAGTCGCATCGTGTCCGCTGCAGATTTTTTTCTGCAATGTGTGGATGGGATTAGCCAGAATCTCATCTACTTTCCAGGTAATGTAAAAGCGACAATTTTTGCAGCGGCGTTTCCGCTACGTGGGGCCCCGGCCTTAAAGGTGTCTTGTGTCTTCTAGGTGATTTTTTTATGCTCATGATGAGAATAGTGAAGTGGTTCGGACTGACCTGGATTTGACTTAATTATTCCAAAAGTTTCAGGAATACTTTGGGTTTTGTCACCCACAAATTGTGTCCTCAGACCCCAGAGTATAATAGGTGGAGGTGCAGCAATATAACAAAGAGTTATTCTCCACTTGTCTCCCCTCTCTTGGACACCCCTACAGTGTCCAGCAGCGTCTGGCAGTCCCTCGGCGTCCCTTTCTGGCTGGGTCAAAGCGTCATGGCACTGGCGCATCCCATGTGACCGCTGAGGACCAATCACAGGTCTCAGCAGTAACCATGGGACATGTGACATCACCTAAAGACTGGAAGAGGATGCCAGGGGACCGCCGGACTCAGGAGAGGGGAGTATAACTGGCTGTTATGTGGCCGCATCCCCCCAGGACCTGCAGCTCTGAAGACACCCCAAAATATCATAAGGCCCAAAACAAACCTTAGAAATATTCATTGAAACAAATCTCATGCGGTTCGGCCATCAGGTCGCCAGTATCCGATCCATGGCGGTCTGAACCCCGCACTCCGCACCGATCAGCTCTGTACCTGCTGTGTGGGGTCTGGTGGACAGCTCATCAGCCTGGGGGATGGAAAACACACACAAAGCGGATTGTCTAGACTGGATACCATTGTAGCAAACCCTCAGCTGTGTGAAGTATTAGGTCTGTGCTTGCTTTTATCCTCTGAATGACAAGATTGTTCTTACTCAGCAAGCAGAGATCTTGAAGATGATGAAGAAATGCAAAGTCTATTAGAAAGTTGCAGAACATGATGTGATGATTAAGCTTCATTTACTGCAGACTGGAGAAGCCCTTTAAGACCCAGACAAAGCCCATCAGGAGTGCTCGTAAGGGGTCATGTGGGCGGTGTCCCCTTCTTCTTACCCCTGCCCATGCTCTTAGCTGCCATGTATCAGATATCATTGTCTCCACTCATTTATCTTGGAGAAAGATGCTGATATTTATTGGAAGTTGGCCTTGCTGACAGTTTCCTTTTCAATTCAGAGAGATGTCAGTCTTGTAGCCCCCGACTTTTCTCTTAGTGGTCACGTATCACATATAATCCTCATTCAACTATGTCAGTTCAGATGCTGAAATTGAAGAAAAGTTGGCCTTGCTGATGGTTTCCTTTTAAATTCAGAGTTCTCCTTTTGAATAAAACATTACAAAGTACAAGATTCTGGAGTAAATTCAGATGCTGTATTTGGCGTCCAGCTTCGCCGCCGCCGCCACTGCTTTACTCCTTTGTTTCCGTTTCTTTCACTCGACAACTTGTGGTGTTAATTTTAAGTTAATTTCGACCACATGACCTGGCGCCGTGCCAAGCAGCAGATTTTTATGTAAGATTCCAAAGACTTCCTTCTCATCGTATTGTGGAAACAAAGACGAACCAAATATATATAAAGGATGATGCTCTGCGGCGCAGAATATTACAAGACACTCCAAAGATGGCGGTATTCATAAATCTGCTGCTGCTCGGACTGGAGGGATTCTGTGCCCGCCGCGGGGGTGCGCCATGTTACTAGCGGGTATTATGAGATGATACAGATGTTGTTTAATGCGTGTCTATGTTAGTCGCCATATTTTCCATTGCACTTGTCATTTTCCAGCCGCCATGCTTGTTGTTTCTCTTTCCTCCAGCAAAGGGTTAACCCGGGACTGTTTTACGAGGTGGGAGCGCGTTCAGGTCTTATTGAACTCTTACATGGCGAAAATTTCTCGTGGCTACGATTTAATAGCTCTGGGATGGGGGAGGAGTGTAAAGAAGTTTAATAGGAATTTACCAATAAAATGGAACCTGGTGGATGAGCGGAGAAAGGCGGCCGTGTAAAGCGTACAGGAGGGTCGTGCAGAGGGTGAATTATGGAGTCAAAAAAGAAAAAAAAAAGGACTTTAAGTCACTTTCTGAAAATAAGTAAGACTGTGGGGAGCAAGGAAGTGCCAAATAACATTACTGTACAGTGTGTATACCGCCATATAGTGCTGTCATAATACTGACATATAGTGCTGTCATAATACCGCCACATAATGCTGTCATAATACCACCATATAGTGCTGTCATAATACCACCATATAGTGCTGTCATAATACTGACATATAGTGCTGTCATAATACAGTCAAACAGTGCTGTCATAATACCACCATATAGTGCTGCTATAATACCACCATATAGTGCTGTCATAATACTGCCACATAATGCTGTCATAATACCACCATATAGTGCTGCTATAATACCGCCATATAGTGCTGTCATAATACTGACATATAGTGCTGTCATAATACCGCCACATAATGCTGTCATAATACTGACATATAGTGCTGTCATAATACTGACATATAGTGCTGTCATAATACAGTCAAACAGTGCTGTCATAATACCACCATATAGTGCTGCTATAATACCGCCATATAGTGCTGTCATAATACCGCCACATAATGCTGTCATAATACCACCATATAGTGCTGTCATAATACTGACATATAGTGCTGTCATAATACAGTCAAACAGTGCTGTCATAATACCACCATATAGTGTTGCTATAATACCACCATATAGTGCTGTCATAATACTGCCACATAATGCTGTCATAATACCACCATATAGTGCTGCTATAATACCGCCATATAGTGCTGTCATAATACTGACATATAGTGCTGTCATAATACCGCCACATAATGCTGTCATAATACTGACATATAGTGCTGTCATAATACAGTCAAACAGTGCTGTCATAATACCACCATATAGTGTTGCTATAATACCACCATATAGTGCTGTCATAATACTGCCACATAATGCTGTCATAATACCGCCATATAGTGCTGTCATAATACTGACATATAGTGCTGTCATAATACCGCCACATAATGCTGTCATAATACTGACATATAGTGCTGTCATAATACTGACATATAGTGCTGTCATAATACCGTCATACAGTGCTGTCATAATACTGACATACAGTATAGTGAATACATAGAGAGGCTAATTGCTAATATATATACTATGCATTGCCTTATAATACGGCCATATAGTGTATACATAGCATTCTATAGCGTATAATATAGAGTATAGTCATGAACCATATAGTGCTACCAACTAACGTGTACTGCCTCACTATACCGCCATACAGTGTATACATAGCATCATACAGTGTCATCATAAAGTGACAGTGCTAATAGTCACAACACCAAACAATACTACCAAATACTGTGCGCTCTCTCGTAATACTGCCATATACTGTATATGGTGTCTACCTGGCCTTAAAGTAATCGCTTGTAAAAGCTGCTGCAGGTATATTTAGTGCAAGGAGATAGAGCGCCCCCTAGTGGCAACGCGGGGTCATCAAACAACCCTAAAAGCTGAGCTGCCATATCTTCATACGTACAGTATATATATATATATATATATATAAAGGCACGGCTTCGTTTTTCAGCTACTTTTATAGAATTTTATTACATGATCTCCTGAGTGCAAATCACAGGACAGCTAGGTAAATTTGCCATTCAGGAGTCTAGGAAAGCTGGGTAACAAGACTTCTGCGAGTTGTTATAGTTGCTGTATTGGTTGCCACCCAACTTTCCCAGAATCAGATACAACCAGCGGCTATCTATTTCCAGCGTGACTGCCGGGTTACTCCCTGGGGTGGGGGTGCCCCCATTGGGGATCATTACAGCCTCATTAACCTCTCCTGGTTCACACCTTTGTTCCAGTGTCGCCCCCCGGCAGCTGCAGGTGGTATTGTGCACATGTGAATGGAGTGTTTGTGTCCGGCACAGGAGGCCTATTGAGTGACGTGATGTCATGCGTGTCACAGGTGCGCCCTAAGAATGTCGCTATACATCCCCCCCGGCCCCCCGACCTGCAGGAGAAGCCGCCCCCGCCAATAAAACCCAGAAGATTTTGGATTGAACCCAAATACAACAAACCTGCCCCATAAAAATGAAAGCGCTCGGCTTTATAGACGGCGCGGTGCGTAATATTGTGCACAGCCCCCGACCATCGCCCCCGGCCCCAGCTGCTGAGCAGAGCCCCGGCCTCACCTGCAGACGGAGAGGATACGAGGAGATGGTCAGGACCGCCCCAGTGTCAGGGGCTCTGCTTGTTGTCAGTGAATGGGAATATACATGCAGAGACTGAAAATCCATCCTGACCTAATAAATAGCACAGCTGAGGGTTTGTTACAATGTATCAATGTGATAAACAAATCAGCAGCAGAAATCTCTCCCCGTCCTGACAATGTATAACAATCCTCTGAGAGTTCTGCTGGTTGGGGCCGCCTGGAGATGGGAAAGACGGAGACCCTGTCCGCTTAAAAAGGAGTTACACACGGAAACCTGCGGACACCATAGACTATAATGGACTCCATAGACTATAATGGACCCCATAGACTATAAAGTGCTCCATAGACTATAATGGACTCCATAGACTATAATGGACCCCATAGACTATAATGGACCCCATAGACTATAATGGACTCCATAGACTATAATGGACCCCATAGACTATAAAGTGCTCCATAGACTATAATGGACTCCATAGACTATAATGGACCCCATAGACTATAAAGTGCTCCATAGACTATAATGGACTCCATAGACTATAATGGACCCCATAGACTATAATGGACCCCATAGACTATAATGGACTCCATAGACTATAATGGACCCCATAGACTATAAAGTGCTCCATAGACTATAATGGACTCCATAGACTATAATGGACCCCATAGACTATAATGGACCCCATAGACTATAATGGACCCCATAGACTATAATGGACCCCATAGACTATAATGGATCCCATAGACTATAATGGACTTCATAGACTATAATGGACCCCATAGACTATAATGGACCCCATAGACTATAAAGTGCTCCATAGACTATAAGGAACCCCATAGACTATAATGGACCCCATAGACTATAATGGACCCCATAGACTATAATGGACTTCATAGACTATAATGGGCTCCATAGACTATAATGGGCTCCATAGACTATAAAGTGCTCCATAGACTATAATGGACCCCATAGACTATAATGGACCCCATAGACTATAAAGTGCTCCATAGACTATAAGGAACCCCATAGACTATAATGGACCCCATAGACTATAATGGACCCCATAGACTATAATGGACTTCATAGACTATAATGGGCTCCATAGACTATAATGGACCCCATAGACTATAATGGACCCCATAGACTATAATGGACCCCATAGACTATAATGGACCCCATAGACTATAATGGATCCCATAGACTATAATGGACTTCATAGACTATAATGGACCCCATAGACTATAATGGACCCCATAGACTATAAAGTGCTCCATAGACTATAAGGAACCCCATAGACTATAATGGACCCCATAGACTATAATGGACTCCATAGACTATAATGGACCCCATAGACTATAAAGTGCTCCATAGACTATAATGGACTCCATAGACTATAATGGACCCCATAGACTATAAAGTGCTCCATAGACTATAATGGACTCCATAGACTATAATGGACCCCATAGACTATAATGGACCCCATAGACTATAATGGACTCCATAGACTATAATGGACCCCATAGACTATAAAGTGCTCCATAGACTATAATGGACTCCATAGACTATAATGGACCCCATAGACTATAATGGACCCCATAGACTATAATGGACCCCATAGACTATAATGGACCCCATAGACTATAATGGATCCCATAGACTATAATGGACTTCATAGACTATAATGGACCCCATAGACTATAATGGACCCCATAGACTATAAAGTGCTCCATAGACTATAAGGAACCCCATAGACTATAATGGACCCCATAGACTATAATGGACCCCATAGACTATAATGGACTTCATAGACTATAATGGGCTCCATAGACTATAATGGGCTCCATAGACTATAAAGTGCTCCATAGACTATAATGGACCCCATAGACTATAATGGACCCCATAGACTATAAAGTGCTCCATAGACTATAAGGAACCCCATAGACTATAATGGACCCCATAGACTATAATGGACCCCATAGACTATAATGGACTTCATAGACTATAATGGGCTCCATAGACTATAATGGACCCCATAGACTATAATGGACCCCATAGACTATAATGGACCCCATAGACTATAATGGACCCCATAGACTATAATGGATCCCATAGACTATAATGGACTTCATAGACTATAATGGACCCCATAGACTATAATGGACCCCATAGACTATAAAGTGCTCCATAGACTATAAGGAACCCCATAGACTATAATGGACCCCATAGACTATAATGGACCCCATAGACTATAATGGACTCCATAGACTATAATGGACCCCATAGACTATAATGGATCCCATAGATTGTAATGGATCCCATACACTGTAATGGGGTCCGCCCGGTTTTCCGCCCATTTTATACTGAATCCTCCTTGCAGGACTTTTCTCTCCCCAGATTTTAAGCGGATTCTGCTCCAACGCAAGTGTGAATCCAGCCTGAGGATTATGCTAGGTTCACACTAGTGCTGTCTCTCCGTTTTTCGGGTCAGTCAGGGGACCCAAACATTGGAAAGACGGACCACTAAAATGGCGGTCACACGCGGATCCCGGAGGACTTCATTGACTATTATGGGGTCTGTTGTTTTTAAATTGACACTGGCAGAGGAAAAAGTCGGCGGACTCTGTGAGATGTGATCCTAGCCTTAAATACATCAGCAGCCCAAATCTTTCTGATCGTTTGTTACAATGTATCAGTGCAGGTAACAGGTATCAGGCTCGGTTCACATCTGCACTTGTACTCTATATGGAGATTCCGTTCCCCTCTCTGCATTTTTTGCCCTTTTCAGGTGGAAAATGAATGGAAACCATGTGGACCCCGTCTATGGGGTCCAAGAGTTTCCTAAAGTAACCGCTTTTTATGCGGATTAGGTTTCCGTCTGGAGGGGTCCCCAAATGGACCCCCCGAACGGAAACCCAAGCGCAGATGTGAACCTAGTCTAAGTTTGGATTCCCCACTGTGTGGATTGTCTACTCTTAACTGGATACAATTGTAACAAACAATATTGGTGGAAAATACTCATAATTTATTCATATACTGATGTCCTGCCTGCGCTGCTATTTTCTGCACTCCACTGTGTTCCTCTCTTACTCTTCCTGGAAAAGTATGAATAAATTCCCATCTGTGATTTCCCATTCCACCTGTCAATGTGTTATGTCCCTAAACAATCTGTCACCCCAAGTATTGTGTGGTCACAGCCAGACTGTGTGTAACAGAAGTCAGCAACCGTCAGCGCTCCAGCTATTGAGAAACTACAACACCCAGCATGCACACTTCCTCAGCTCCCCCAAAAATGGAAGGAGCATAATGGGAGGGTCGAAGGTTCTGACCCCTGGTGTAGAGACGTGGCCCACTGATAGGGAGTGGTTCAGATTTCTATCAGGAAGAGTTAGAGAGGAGCAGTACAATAGACAAGCTCATAGACAAGGTGCCCCAGAGGTATTTACTAACACAGACATGTCCGGAGAGTGGTGGGTCCTTTTTTAACCCTTCACTGACACAGTTTTTAGCTGCACTTGTTTGTGTCAGTGAATGTTGGCGTTTCCTCGAATTATGTTCTGTGTTATAAACTGATGTAATAACTTTATTAATGCTCTTTATTGTGTCTTCTGGGAGGACCGAAATCTCAGCGCCATGCTGAAGGTGTCTGATGTACAACAATAAGGTGCAATACCAGTCACAACCATGGGCTATAGTGGCGCTGTTCTTAGATACAAAGGTGATGTACAATCCCATTATATATATATATACTGTATATTTATGTACCTATATAGATTTTTGCTATAGCTACATCTTAAATCTATATAGCGATAAAGTTGTATTTAAAAAGATAAAAGTACAATTTGTGGAAATTTGAAAGTTAACCCCTCGAAGACCAGATTTTGTCATTTTGACTTTAATTCTTCCCATGTCACAACCCAAGCAGAGGCTCCCGCCGGCTTCTCCCCTTGAATCAGAGTTGATTGTGGCATTCATAGGGTTAAACGGTGGATATCAGAGGTCAGAGGTCAGAGGTGTAACTTCATACTTCCCAACTTTCAAAGGACAGAAAGAGGGACGAAATGTGTGGCACGCTATGTGCGCCGTGGCAAATTTAGCTCCACCCACTTCTACTTTGACTCCACCCATTCTGCTACCTCTGTACCTCCTATAGCAGCCCCTATAGCAATGCCCCTTTTAGAGGTTTCGAGGATCTCCACTATATTACTGCCATTGCCCGCCACAGAATTTTATTGGGATCCGCCAAGGCTCTGTCATGCTTGACCACAGCGGACATCTCTGTCAGGGATCGGGGTCTGACAACTGTAATGTTAACTGATTCTTTGTGTCATATAAAGATAAGCGGCGCCAATAACCTGAGATGAATGTGACCTGGGATAAAGCTGTCAGCCAAGCCATGTGTATGAGCAGTGACACAGCGCCACCTGCTGCTAGAACTGCAGATTACAGACATGGAACTAAAGGTGCTCATACATGTATTACAGCGCACACCTGGCCGACCTCATTATAGTCAATGGGGTCTGTGTGTAGCCGCTGTCTCAGCGGGCCAGGTCGCCACCAATAGGTTCCCCCGGTGGACCCAAAACGGCAGAAACCGCGGCACTAGTGTGAATGTAGCATAAGTTAATGGTTGTGCAGCCGCAGCCATGCACATTTTACTCCATATTCACACTCGGCAAGCATGATCAGTGACAGCGGGCGAAGGACGAAAAATCTTTCTATGGGGGTTCTCAGAATGTATTTCAATGAAAGATTATTCATGCAGGAAAGCTCTCTTGTTCTGCTACTGAATGGAAATTTTGGACGTGGCCGACAATGACTGGTCCTCTAAAAATGTAACCAGACCCCAAAGTAAATTCAGATCCCTAAATTTATTGTCTTATCTTCAAGGATCTGCAAACCTTTGGCCTCCTGTCCTCTGAAGGTAGAGATCCTCCACCTACTGACACATAGAGGTCCTCCATCTCCTGACACATAGAGGTCCTCCACTTCCTGACACATAGAGGTCCTCCACCTCCGATCCTCTGACACATATAGGTTCTCCCCTCCTCACCTCTGACACATAGAGGTCCTCCACCTCCTCACCTCTGACACATATAGGTTCTCCTCCTCCGACCCTCTGACACATATAGGTTCTCCCCCCTCCTCACCTCTGACACATATAGGTTCTCCCCCGCCGACCCTCTGACACATATAGGTTCTCCCCCTCCTCACCTCTGACACATATAGGTTCTCCCCCGCCGACCCTCTGACACATAGAGGTCCTCCACCTCCTCACCTCTGACACATATAGGTTCTCCTCCTCCGACCCTCTGACACATATAGGTTCTCCCCCTCCTCACCTCTGACACATATAGGTTCTCCCCCTCCTCACCTCTGACACATATAGGTTCTCCCCCCTCCTCACCTCTGACACATATAGGTTCTCCCCTCCGATCCTCTGACACATATAGGTTCTCCCCTCTGACCCTCTGACACATATAGGTTCTCCCCTCCGACCCTCTGACACATATAGGTTCTCCCCCTCCTTACCTCTGACACATAGAGGTCCTCCACTTCCTGACACATAGAGGTCCTCCACCTCCGATCCTCTGACACATATAGGTTCTCCCCTCCGACCCTCTGACACATATAGGTTCTCCCCTCCGACCCTCTGACACATATAGGTTCTCCTCCTCCGACCCTCTGACACATATAGGTTCTCCCCCTCCTCACCTCTGACACATATAGGTTCTCCCCCCGCCGACCCTCTGACACATAGAGGTCCTCCACCTCCTCACCTCTGACACATATAGGTTCTCCTCCTCCGACCCTCTGACACATATAGGTTCTCCCCCTCCTTACCTCTGACACATATAGGTTCTCCCCCTCCTTACCTCTGACACATATAGGTTCTCCCCTCCGACCCTCTGACACATATAGGTTCTCCCCCTCCTCACCTCTGACACATATAGGTTCTCCCCCTCCTCACCTCTGACACATATAGGTTCTCCCCCTCCTCACCTCTGACACATATAGGTTCTCCCCTCCGATCCTCTGACACATATAGGTTCTCCCCTCTGACCCTCTGACACATATAGGTTCTCCCCTCCGACCCTCTGACACATATAGGTTCTCCCCCTCCGACCCACTGACACATATAGATTCTCCACCTCTGACCCTCTGACACATATAGGTTCTCCCCCTCCGACCCTCTGACACATATAGGTTCTCCGCCTCCGATCCTCTGACACATATAGGTTCTCCACCTCCGACCCACTGACACATATAGGTTCTCCCCTCCGACCCTCTGACACATATAGGTTCTCCCCCTCCGACCCTCTGACACATATAGATTCTCCACCTCTGACCCTCTGACACATATAGGTTCTCCCCCTCCGATCCTCTGACACATATAGGTTCTCCCCCTCCGACCCACTGACACATATAGGTTCTCCCCCTCCGACCCTCTCACACATATAGGTTCTCCTCCTCCTGACCTCTGCCACATATAGGTTCTCCGCCTCCGACCTTCTGACACATATAGATTCTCCACCTCCTGACCCTCTGACACATATAGGTTCTCCTCCTCCTGACCTCTGACACATATAGGTTCTCCCCCTCCGACCCTCTGCCACATATAGGTTCTCCGCCTCCGACCCTCTGACACATATAGGTTCTCCCCCTCCGACCCTCTGACACATATAGGTTCTCCCCCCTCCGACCCTCTGACACATATAGGTTCTCCCCCTCCGATCCTCTGACACATATAGGTTCTCCCCCTCCGACCCTCTGACACATATAGGTTCTCCGCCTCCGACCCTCTGACACATATAGATTCTCCACCTCTGACCCTCTGACACATATAGGTTCTCCTCCTCCGACCCTCTGACACATATAGGTTCTCCGCCTCCGACCCTCTGACACATATAGATTCTCCACCTCTGACCCTCTGACACATATAGGTTCTCCCCCTCTGACCCTCTGACACATATAGGTTCTCCGCCTCCGACCCTCTGACACATATAGATTCTCCACCTCCGACCCTCTGACACATATAGGTTCTCCTCCTCCGACCCTCTGACACATATAGATTCTCCACCTCTGACCCTCTGACACATATAGGTTCTCCCCCCTCCGACCCTCTGACACATATAGGTTCTCCCCTCCGATCCTCTGACACATATAGGTTCTCCTCCTCCGACCCTCTGACACATATAGGTTCTCCGCCTCCGACCCTCTGACACATATAGATTCTCCACCTCTGACCCTCTGACACATATAGGTTCTCCGCCTCCGACCCTCTGACACATATAGATTCTCCACCTCTGACCCTCTGACACATATAGGTTCTCCCCCTCCGACCCTCTGACACATATAGGTTCTCCGCCTCCGACCCTCTGACACATATAGATTCTCCACCTCTGACCCTCTGACACATATAGGTTCTCCTCCTCCGACCCTCTGACACATATAGGTTCTCCCCCTCTGACCCTCTGACACATATAGGTTCTCCCCCTCCGATCCTCTGACACATATAGGTTCTCCCTCCTCCGACCCTCTGACACATATAGGTTCTCCTCCTTCGACCCTCTGCCACATATAGGTTCTCCTCCTCCGACCCTCTGACACATATAGATTCTCCACCTCCGACCCTCTGACACATATAGGTTCTCCTCCTCCTGACCTCTGACACATATAGGTTCTCCTCCTCCGATCCTCTGACACATTAAGGTTCTCCCCCTCCGACCCTCTGACACATATAGGTTCTCCTCCTCCGACCCTCTGACACATTAAGGTTCTCCCCCTCCGACCCTCTGACACATATAGGTTCTCCTCCTCCTGACCTCTGACACATATAGGTTCTCCCCTCCGATCCTCTGACACATATAGGTTCTCCCCCTCCGATCCTCTGACACATATAGGTTCTCCCCCTCCGACCCTCTGACACATATAGGTTCTCCTCCTCCGACCCTCTGACACATATAGGTTCTCCTCCTCCGACCCTCTGCCACATATAGGTTCTCCTCCTCCTGGCACTGGCCTGGACGGTGGAGTGAGTGACACAAAACCTGCATAGAGGGTCACCTGGCAAACAACCCAACTGGAAACACCCAGCAAATCTCACGCCCAGGAACACCCACAAACTGCCCACTTTGGTGGTTAACTTTACCAAACCTCCATTGCTGCCTCCATTGCTGAGATAATGCCATTTATGTCAATATGCAAGCAACAAGGGTATTGCCATTGCTCCAAAGAGGTAAGTGACAATGCCCTTGTTGCTCCATAGAGCTCATTTGCATATTAGTGAAAACAGCGAAATCTCGGCAACAGAGTCCGCCAAACTGTAAAAGAACGAGAAGCTCATCAGTGGCACAAATCTGTCTTGTTACAATGTAACTTTCCACTCATCTCTATGGGCCTGCCGTAGAACAGTTACAATGTATCAGTGCAGGTGACATGTACCAGTCACTGACAGCAAGCAGAGATCTTGAATGTGATCTTTAGGCTGGGGCCCCACCTTATGACAACACTGTATTTTACATTATCTGCAAAGTGGATGAGATTCTGGCAAATCCCATCAACACATTGCAGAAAAAAATCTGTAGCGGAAAAGCTGTAATGTGCAAAATCGCTCGTGTAAATGGCGGCATGTCAATTACATCTACGGAAATGGCGGCGTTTTCTCTATAGGAATAAAAGGGACATAAAGTCCGCAGAGGAAAACTCTGTGGACTTTCTGTGAAAAATGTCTGGGAAAAAACGCAATGCATTTCCGTCGCGGTCTTTTCCGAAGCGATTTTTTGCAGTGATTTGCTGCGTGGGGTCTTAGCCTTAAAGTGGCAGGACGTTTTATTATACAATGAGTAGGCTTCTTCACATGAACAGAGTTGTCTCCTTTGTCTCGGTCAGTTCTGGGCGGATTTGCCCGGCGGAGCTCAAGAGGGTTGATTCATTTTTCATTGTGGACGCCATAAATCCTTCTTGTGCGTCTTGTCCTTCACTTCTTAAACTGGGAGTGCGGGGGTGGGGGTCTCAATTTGCCTCCTCCTAAAGTTTTTGCAAGGAGGACAATAGAAAAATAAATTTGGAGGACGCTGCTTATATGGAGGCCTGACACCCAGGCTGAATAAAGAGCCCTCTGTAATTGGCCAACAATAGGGTGTCGCGGCTACAAAGGCCGATCCGCGCCGCGTACACACAGCGTACACGTGTTTACCAAGCGTGGACACTTGTACTCAATGAGGGCAGCCATGCTTTTGAGAGCCCCCTCAATGGCCGGACTGTTCCCCTACTGAATAATGTAGATTTATTCTGAAATGAATAGTGGTGCACAATGCAGGGAGCGCAGTCCCACGGTGACACCAGATCACAGCCTCCACCTACGGGGTCTTCATGGATGGGGGGCAGAGGTTTGTCTGACCCCACAACAAGTTATAATCATAATGCAAAACCCATAAAATATAGTCTGTGTGTGGGAGGGAAAAAAACAGGGAGCCCTAAACATAGCGTGTGTGTGTGTGGGGGGGGTCCTATACTGCGTGTGGGCGATAAAAAGGGATCATAGGCTGTGTGTGGGGCAATAAAGGGGGTCATATACTGGGGGGAATAAGAAAGGGGCATATAGTGGGGGCCATAGAAAGGGGTCATATACTGGGGGGGAATAAGAAAGGGGTACTGGGGGGGATATAGTGTGGTCATTAGTGTGGCGGCCATAAAAAGGGGACATGATCTGCCAATGGGGGGCATGTCCTAATTAGGGGGCCCCATCATGCATAGATGGCTGGGTAGGGTATCTTTTATTTTGGGGGGGGGGCCTTTCTAGAGTTTGCCTCAGGCAGCAGAGAGGCGAGGTTTACCCCTGAACAACTGCAATATCGATGGTCACCAAAATATCTCAGAACCTGATAAAACTAATATTGAAATTAATTTTTAACAAATTGAGAAAAGAGGACAAATGAAGGGTTAACTCAAAATCAGGAGTCAGGACTAAAATAGGATGAGTTAAACGGCCCCCAGTCCTGAGCTTATAATAGTGCTGAGATCAGTCACATATGATCATAGATCTATACCATAGACACACAAATGATACAAAGAATAAATACTTTATTGTATTATATATAAAAGATAAAACCATCATACTGTACATATGGAGGGATAAGCACATAATATAGTGATACAAGTAGGACAAGTCACCTGAGCATATTCCCATCTTGTATATATTGTATTTCCTTCTTTGGTTTGTTTGGTGCATTTATCACTTTATACTTCCGCTGCGTTACGCCTGGTATAGGAGCTTTCTTATCTGGATTAGTCGGTGATTCGTTCACCCTGTGGGATGTATCACTATATTATGTGGTTTTTATCTTTTATATATATTACAATATTCCTTCTTTGTATAATTTTTGTGTGTCTATGGTATCGATCTATGATTGAAGCTTCAGACAAGTGTTTTCTTATATATATGTAATGTTGTATCAGTCACCTTTGATGTAAATGTCTCTGCAGGTGAGATCAGTGCTGATATAAGGGGACGGCGATCAGGAGGAGGTCGGAGCACTGGAGATACAATGGCGGCTTCTACATCTCCCATCACCATAACATTGATGAATACTGTCAGTCTCTCCTGGTCTGAAATAGCTGATAACAGGGAGCAATAGATTCCAGTATTGCCCATTTATTCCACTTGCACTCTTCATGCCGGAGGATTCGGTGATGACACTTTCTATTGGTTTATTTCCTGTTTCTAACCTTTCTTTCACTTTATGTAAATGAAATGTCCAAGGAGAGGAAATGACAAGAAATATTCCTGAGTAACCCCCTCCCCCCACCACTGCGCCCCTCCCCCACCATTGCGCCCTCATATCCCAGGTCCTGTAGATTCTCTTTCATGTCCTGGGTGTCAGTGAGGTGCGGTCAGCAGGTGATTGCTCCAGGTTTACTGCGTTGCGCTACAGATCTTTAGTAAAACAAATATTTATCCCATTTTCCAGTGGATTATCAGGCAGATGTTGCCTGGAGGCTCCGAGCCAGACCCCAGCGGGAGAAGCCGCAGCCTGTTATACAAGATACAGGGCGATAATAGTGATCAAAGGCTATAAACACCCACGCCAGAGATCAAAGAGCCGCATGGGGCTGGGGTGCACAAGAGTAACATATAATAGGTTCACACAGGACTATTATACAAGTCAAAGGCCCAAACATAATCCGAAATTACACCCTGTACTGTACTCCAGAGCTGCGCTCACTATTCTGCTGGTGCAGTCACTGTGTACATACAGTACAGACCAAAAGTTTGGACACACCTTCTCATTTCAAGAGTTTTCTGTATTTGCATGACTATAAAAATTGTAGATTCACACTGAAGGCATCAAAACTATGAATTACCACATGTGGAATTATATACTTAACAAAAAAGTGTGAAACAACTGAAAATATGTCTTCTATTCTAGGTTCTTCAAAGTAGCCACCTTTTGCTTTGATTACTGCTTTGCACACTCTTGGCATTCTCTTGATGAGCTTCAAGAGGTAGTCACCTGAAATGGTCTTCCAACGGTCTTGAAGGAGTTCCCAGAGATGCTTAGCACTTGTTGGCCCTTTTGCCTTCACTCTGCAGTCCAGCTCACCCCAAACCATCTGGATTGGGTTCAGGTCTGGTGACTGTGGAGGCCAGGTCATCTGGCGTAGCACCCCATCACTCTCCTTCTTGGTCAGATAGCCCTTACACAGTCTGGAGGTGTGTTTGGGGTCATTGTCCTGTTGGTCCAACTAAACGCAAACCGGATGGAATAGCATGCCGCTGCAAGATGCTGTGGTAACCATGCTGGTTCAGAATAAATCCCCAACAGTGTCCCCAGCAAAGCCCCCCCACACCATCACACCTCCTCCTCCATGCGTCACGGTGGGAACCAGGCATGTAGAGTCCATTCCTTCACCTTTTCTTCGTCGCACAAAGACACGGTGGTTGGAACCAAAGATCTCAAATGCAGCTATTTTACCATGAAGGCCTGCTGCACACAGTCTCCTCTTAGCAGTTGTTGTAGTGATGTGTCTGCTGCTAGAACTCTGTGTGGCATTGACCTGCTCTCTAATCTGAGCTGCTGTTAACCTGCGATTTCTGAGGCTGGTGACTCGGATGAACTTATCCTCCGCAGCAGAGGTGACTCTTGGTCTTCCTTTCCTGGGGCGGTCCTCATGTGAGCCAGTTTCTTTGTAGCGCTTGATGGTTTTGGCCACTGCACTTGGGGATACTTTCAAAGTTTTCCTAATTTTGAGACTGACTGACTTTCATTTCTTAAAGTAATGATGGCCACTCGTTTTTCTTTACTTAGCTGCTTTTTTCTTGCCATAATACAAATTCTAACACTCCATTCAGTAGGACTATCAGCTGTGTATCCATCTGACTTCTGAACAACACAACTGATGGTCCCAACTCCATTTATAAGGCAAGAAATCCCACTTATTAAACCTGACAGGGCACACCTGTGACGTGAAAACCATTTCAGGTGACTACCTCTTGAAGCTCATCAAGAGAATGCCAAGAGTGTGCAAAGCAGTAATCAAAGCAAAAGGTGGCTACTTTGAAGAACCTAGAATAGAAGACATATTTTCAGTTGTTTCACACTTTTTTGTTAAGTATATAATTCCACATGTGGTAATTCATAGTTTTGATGCCTTCAGTGTGAATCTACAATTTTTATAGTCATGAAAATACAGAAAACTCTTGGAATGAGAAGGTGTGTCCAAACTTTTGGTCTGTACTGTACATTACATTACTTATCCTGTATTATACCCCAGAGCTGTGCTCACTATTCTGCTGGTACAGTCACTGTGTACATACATTACATTACTTATCCTGTACTGATCCTGAGTTACATCCTGTATTATACTCCAGAGCTGCGCTCACTATTCTGCTGGTACAGTCACTGTGTACATACATTACATTACTTATCCTGTACTGATCCTGAGTTACATCCTGTATTATACTCCAGAGCTGCGCTCGCTATTCTGCTGGTGCAGTCACTGTGTACATACATTACATTACTTATCCTGTACTGATCCTGAGTTACATCCTGTATTATACTCCAGAGCTGCACTCACTATTCTGCTGGTGCAGTCACTGTGTACATACATTACATTACTTATCCTGTACTGATCCTGAGTTACATCCTGTATTATACTCCAGAGCTGCGCTCACTATTCTGCTGGTGCAGTCACTGTGTACATACATTACATTACTTATCCTGTACTGATCCTGAGTTACATCCTGTATTATACTCCAGAGCTGCGCTCACTATTCTGCTGGTGCAGTCACTGTGTACATACATTACATTACTTATCCTGTATTATACTCCAGAGCTGCACTCACTATTCTGCTGGTGCAGTCACTGTGTACATACATTACATTACTTATCCTGTACTGATCCTGAGTTACATCCTGTATTATACTCCAGAGCTGCACTCACTATTCTGCTGGTGCAGTCACTGTGTACATACATTACATTACTTATCCTGTACTGATCCTGAGTTACATCCTGTATTATACTCCAGAGCTGCGCTCGCTATTCTGCTGGTGCAGTCACTGTGTACATACATTACATTACTTATCCTGTACTGATCCTGAGTTACATCCTGTATTATACTCCAGAGCTGCGCTCACTATTCTGCTGGTGCAGTCACTGTGTACATACATTACATTACTTATCCTGTACTGATCCTGAGTTACATCCTGTATTATACTCCAGAACTGCGCTCACTATTCTGCTGGTGCAGTCACTGTGTACATACATTACATTACTTATCCTGTACTGATCCTGAGTTACATCCTGTATTATACTCCAGACTGCGCTCACTCTCTGCCGTACAGTCACTGCGTACATACATTACATTACTTATCCTGTACTGATCCCGAGATACCCCCTGTTTTATACCCCAGGGCCGCCCCTCACTATTCTGCTGGTGCAGTCACTGTGTACATACATTACATTACTTATCCTGTACTGATCCTGAGTTACATCCTGTATTATACTCCAGAGCTGCGCTCACTATTCTGCTGGTACAGTCACTGTGTACATACATTACATTACTTATCCTGTACTGATCCTGAGTTATATCCTGTATTATACTCCAGAGCTGCGCTCGCTATTCTGCTGGTACAGTCACTGTGTACATACATTACATTACTTATCCTGTACTGATCCTGAGTTACATCCTGTATTATACTCCAGAGCTGCGCTCACTATTCTGCTGGTGTATATACATTACATATCTACATTCTGTAGCCTTATACCAATAACTGTCTAGACTATCACGAGGAACTTGAGGTAGACTGAACATTCTCTTAATCTGAGTGTAAGGGTCACTGGATTGCTACACTAGGTGCTCTTTGTCTTGAATTGCAGTCTCTGCAGTATTTCTGCCCCAGCGCTGGATGTTTGTTGCACTTACCATGATGGCGCCCACACATACTGTAGACTCCTGTCTCTTCTTGTGGCACAGTTTGCTCTGCCCAATTCTTCCTAGGCAGACTCTTGGCTAGCCTCTCTGATTTTCGGCTTCTGCGCCTGTGTAGGTGTATAGCATTTTTGGCTCTCACCAATCCCAGATACTTCTATTTGCACTCTCTTCATGGCTCTCTTATGACATACACTGTCTTTACACCTCCTGTACATCCCAAATCTTCTTCCCTACCTTTGCAGCTGAACAGTCTTATAGCTTGGTCTTAGGTTAACTGCACTTTCTAGAGGGAGAGTGACCCATTCCTTGGCAGCAGTTCCCCCACAGGTCACCCTTGATCAGTATATATGGTACTTACTGTAACACTGAATCAGAAATGAAATTCTTTCCTATGATGTGTAATACAGGAATCCACCACTAGAGAGCGCTGTGACACAACTGATCAGACCAGCACCAGATCCTGATCTCCAAAGGGAGACAATGGCACGAGGAAGCAAAAAGAGATAACATTAGGTGTTAAACTGAAAGATTCCTGTTTGGTGTGACTGGCACCAACGACGCACGTTCCAGGTGTTACCTCTATCCTCGGACGTGTCACAGCGGCATCCTGCAATAGCTGGACAATTTCTTCTACCGCTTCCTACTCCTTCCTGGCTCATCCAGACGTGCTATTATCTTCTGGTCTGACAAAGGTCTGCTATTGGCCGAAACGTTACTCGCTCGACTAACCTAATACTTGTCGGTGAATTAAACCACATTTTCACTGCAACAAATTAACGTCTATGAAGTCTTTATACTAAGTGGCACCAGTTCTATATAGTAGTTATCACTTACCCGCAGGATGTCCACAATACTGCATTATGTAAGTGACAACACAAGACACAAGAATCTTCAGCCACGTCTCTTATCCACTGTTAATGTGTTATATATTTGATTGTATTTGGCTCCTGGGGAAATTCTTATATCTCATTTATTCATGACATCCACCAACCAGTTACACTGACGTGACAGTCGCTTATTAGCAGCCAATGCTTGCCTGTCACAGGGATTACCAGTTACAATGACGTCACCGCCTCCGCCTAGTCTGGTAATATCTACAGTGGTCAAAAAAAAAGGATTCAGACCCCTTTACATTTTTCACTCTTTGTTTCATTGCAGCCATTTGCTAAAAGCAAAAAAGTTCCTTTTATTCCTCATTAATGTACACTCAGCTCCCCATCCTGACAGAAAAAAAACAGAAATGTAGATATTTTTGCAAATTTATTAAAAAAGAAAAACTGAAATCTCACATGGCCATAAGTATTCTGAGCCTTTGCTGAGACCCTCATATATAACTCACTGCTCTCCATTTCCTTCTGATCCTCCTTGAGATGGTTCTACTCCTTCATTGGAGTCCAGCTGTGTTTAATTAAACTGATTGGACTTGATTAGGAAAGGCGCGCACCTGTCTATATAAGACCTCACAGCTCACAGTGCATGTCAGAGCAAATGAGAATCAGGAGGTCAAAGGAACTGCCCAAGGAGCTCAGAGACAGAATTGTGGCAAGGCACAGATCTGGCCAAGGTTACAAAAGAATTTCTGCAGCACTCAAGGTTCCTAAGAGCACAGCGGCCTCCATAATCCTTACATGGAAGAAGTTTGGGATGACTAGAACTCTTCCTAGACCTGGCCGTCCAGCCAAACTGAGCAATGGTGGGAGAAGAGCCTTGGTGAGAGCGGTAAAGAAGAAGCCAAAGATCACTGTGGCCGAGCTCCAGAGATGCAGTAGGAAGATGGGAGAAAGTTCCACAAAGTCACTATCACTGCAGCCTCCACCAGTCGGGGCTTTATGGCAGAGGGGCCCGAAGGAAGCCTCTCCTCAGTGCAAGACATAGGAAAGCCAAAAACACATGAAGGACTCCCAGACTATGAGAAATAAGATTCTCTGCTCTGAGGAGACGAAGATTGAACTTTTTGGCGTTAATTCTAAGCGGTATGTGTGGAGAAAACCAGGCCCTGCTCATCACCTGCCCAATACAATCCCAACAGTGAGACATGGCGGCGGCAGCATCATGCTATGGGGGACAGGACGACTGGCTGCAATGGAAGGAAAGATGAATGCGGCCAAGTACAGAGATATCCTGGAAGAAAACCTCTGCCAGAGTGCTCTGGACCTCAGACTGGGCCGAAGGTTCATCTTCCAACAAGACAATGACCCTAAGCACACAGCTAAAATAACAAAGGAACAACTCTGTGACCATTCCTGACTGGCCCAGCCAGAGCCCGGACCTCAACCCAACTGAGCATCTCTGGAGAGACCTGAAAATGGCTCCACCAACGTTCACCATCCAACCTGACAGAACTGGAGAGGATCTGCAAGGAAGAATGGCCGAGGATCCCCAAATCCAGATGTGAGAAACTTGTTGTATCATTCCCAAGAAGACTCCTGGCTGTACGAGCTCAGAAGGAAGCGGCTTCTACTCAGTACTGAGCAAAGGCTCCGAATACTTATGGCCATGGGAGATTGCAGGTTTTCTTTTTTAATAAATTTGCAAAAATATCTACATTTCTGTTTTTTTCTGTCAAGATGGGGAGCTGAGTGTACATTAATGAGAAATAAAAGGAACTTTTTTGCTTTTAGCAAATGGCTGCAATGAAACAAAGAGTGAAAAATTTAATTGGGTTTGAATACTTTCCGTACCCGCTGTAGATATGTCCATGTTGGATGTTACGAACTTATTTACAGGAGCAACTCAATAAAATAGAATATCTGTGAAACGTTCCTTCATCTCAGTAATTCAGTAATACAATCCATAATCCGCGTCTTCCATGATTGTGTGTCCTACTGAACCAGACTGAGGGACCATTTAAAGGCTTAGGAAACCTTGGCAGGTGACACTGAATTTACAAGACTGAACTGAACTTACAATATTCTCATTTTCTTAGATTTGGGTTTTCATTCCCTGTAATCCATAATCAACATTTACAGAAATAAAACACTTGGAATAGAAGACTCTGTGTGTAAAGAATCTAGAAAATATAGGAGATCACTTTATTAATTAAATTAATGAAAGAAATAAACGTTCCACAGATATTCTAATTTATTGAGATGCTCCTGTATTGCCTCCCTGTAGCCATCTGTGAGCTGACACAATTGCCGATGCATAGATTTACGTGACCGGTGAGCTCTTGCTTTAGGCTTGGTCTACATGGCGCGTTTTTAATTGCAATAATTCTTAGCAAATATTATTCTGCATTTCCCCTGTATGCTAGCAAGAAGTAAGCCAAAAGATTCAATCTAATGGCCATTATCATACCAGCGACATCTGTAGTACCATGTGCTGGACATCACTGCAGTTCTTAAAGAAAAACACATTGTATAAATCCAGCCTAAGTCTACTGGTTCCTAGAAGGTTGCTGCTGGTTATAGTGTGCGCTATGTATATAATCCAGTAATTCTCTATATGGTGCTGGTTATAGTGTGTGCTATGTGTGTATAATCCAGTAATTCTCTATATGGTGCTGGTTATAGTGTGCGCTATGTGTGTATAATCCAGTAATTCTCTATATGGTGCTGGTTATAGTGTGTGCTATGTGTATATAATCCAGTAATTCTCTATATGGTGCTGGTTATAGTGTGTGCTATGTGTATATAATCCAGTAATTCTCTATATGGTGCTGGTTATAGTGTGTGCTATGTGTATATAATCCAGTAATTCTCTATATGGTGCTGGTTATAGTGTGTGCTATGTGTGTATAATCCAGTAATTCTCTATATGGTGCTGGTTATAGTGTGTGCTATGTGTGTATAATCCAGTAATTCTCTATATGGAGCTGGTTATAGTGTGTGCTATGTGTGTATAATCCAGTAATTCTCTATATGGTGCTGGTTATAGTGTGTGCTATGTGTATATAATCCAGTAATTCTCTATATGGAGCTGGTTATAGTGTGTGCTATGTGTATAATCCAGTAATTCTCTATATGGTGCTGGTTATAGTGTGTGCTATTGTGTATAATCCAGTAATTCTCTATATGGTGCTGGTTATAGTGTGTGCTATGTGTATATAATCCAGTAATTCTCTATATGGAGCTGGTTATAGTGTGTGCTATGTGTGTATAATCCAGTAATTCTCTATATGGAGCTGGTTATAGTGTGTGCTATGTGTATATAATCCAGTAATTCTCTATATGGTGCTGGTTATAGTGTGTGCTATGTGTGTATAATCCAGTAATTCTCTATATGGTGCTGGTTATAGTGTGTGCTATGTGTGTATAATCCAGTAATTCTCTATATGGTGCTGGTTATAGTGTGTGCTATGTGTTATAATCCAGTAATTCTCTATATGGTGCTGGTTATAGTGTGCGCTTATGTATATAATCCAGTAATTCTCTATATGGTGCTGGTTATAGTGTGTGCTATGTGTATATAATCCAGTAATTCTCTATATGGTGCTGGTTATAGTGTGTGCTATATGTGTATAATCCAGTAATTCTCTATATGGAGCTGGTTATAGTGTGTGCTATGTGTGTATAATCCAGTAATTCTCTATATGGTGCTGGTTATAGTGTGCGCTATGTGTGTATAATCCAGTAATTCTCTATATGGAGCTGGTTATAGTGTGTGCTATGTGTGTATAATCCAGTAATTCTCTATATGGTGCTGGTTATAGTGTGTGCTAGTGTGTATAATCCAGTAATTCTCTATATGGTGCTGGTTATAGTGTGTGCTATGTGTATAATCCAGTAATTCTCTATATGGTGCTGGTTATAGTGTGTGCTATATGTGTATAATCCAGTAATTCTCTATATGGTGCTGGTTATAGTGTGTGCTATGTGTGTATAATCCAGTAATTCTCTATATGGAGCTGGTTATAGTGTGTGCTATGTGTATATAATCCAGTAATTCTCTATATGGTGCTGGTTATAGTGTGCGCTATGTGTATATAATCCAGTAATTCTCTATATGGTGCTGGTTATAGTGTGTGCTATGTGTATATAATCCAGTAATTCTCTATATGGTGCTGGTTATAGTGTGCGCTATGTGTGTATAATCCAGTAATTCTCTATATGGTGCTGGTTATAGTGTGTGCTATGTGTATAATCCAGTAATTCTCTATATGGTGCTGGTTATAGTGTGTGCTATGTGTATATAATCCAGTAATTCTCTATATGGTGCTGGTTATAGTGTGCGCTATGTGTATATAATCCAGTAATTCTCTATATGGTGCTGGTTATAGTGTGTGCTATGTGTATATAATCCAGTAATTCTCTATATGGTGCTGGTTATAGTGTGTGCTATGTGTATATAATCCAGTAATTCTCTATATGGTGCTGGTTATAGTGTGTGCTATGTGTATAATCCAGTAATTCTCTATATGGTGCTGGTTATAGTGTGCGCTATGTGTATAATCCAGTAATTCTCTATATGGTGCTGGTTATAGTGTGTGCTATGTGTGTATAATCCAGTAATTCTCTATATGGTGCTGGTTATAGTGTGTGCTATGTGTATAATCCAGTAATTCTCTATATGGTGCTGGTTATAGTGTGTGCTATGTGTATAATCCAGTAATTCTCTATATGGTGCTGGTTATAGTGTGTGCTATGTGTATAATCCAGTAATTCTCTATATGGAGCTGGTTATAGTGTGTGCTATGTGTATATAATCCAGTAATTCTCTATATGGTGCTGGTTATAGTGTGTGCTATGTGTATAATCCAGTAATTCTCTATATGGAGCTGGTTATAGTGTGTGCTATGTGTATAATCCAGTAATTCTCTATATGGAGCTGGTTATAGTGTGTGCTATGTGTATAATCCAGTAATTCTCTATATGGTGCTGGTTATAGTGTGTGCTATTGTGTATAATCCAGTAATTCTCTATATGGTGCTGGTTATAGTGTGTGCTATGTGTATAATCCAGTAATTCTCTATATGGTGCTGGTTATAGTGTGCGCTATGTGTATATAATCCAGTAATTCTCTATATGGAGCTGGTTATAGTGTGTGCTATGTGTGTATAATCCAGTAATTCTCTATATGGTGCTGGTTATAGTGTGTGCTATGTGTGTATAATCCAGTAATTCTCTATATGGTGCTGGTTATAGTGTGTGCTATGTGTATAATCCAGTAATTCTCTATATGGTGCTGGTTATAGTGTGTGCTATGTGTGTATAATCCAGTAATTCTCTATATGGTGCTGGTTATAGTGTGTGCTATGTGTATATAATCCAGTAATTCTCTATATGGTGCTGGTTATAGTGTGTGCTATGTGTATATAATCCAGTAATTCTCTATATGGTGCTGGTTATAGTGTGTGCTATGTGTATTAATCCAGTAATTCTCTATATGGTGCTGGTTATAGTGTGTGCTATGTGTGTATAATCCAGTAATTCTCTATATGGTGCTGGTTATAGTGTGTGCTATGTGTGTATAATCCAGTAATTCTCTATATGGTGCTGGTTATAGTGTGTGCTATGTGTGTATAATCCAGTAATTCTCTATATGGTGCTGGTTATAGTGTGTGCTATTGTGTATAATCCAGTAATTCTCTATATGGTGCTGGTTATAGTGTGTGCTATGTGTGTATAATCCAGTAATTCTCTATATGGTGCTGGTTATAGTGTGTGCTATGTGTATAATCCAGTAATTCTCTATATGGTGCTGGTTATAGTGTGTGCTATGTGTGTATAATCCAGTAATTCTCTATATGGTGCTGGTTATAGTGTGTGCTATGTGTATATAATCCAGTAATTCTCTATATGGAGCTGGTTATAGTGTGTGCTATTGTGTATAATCCAGTAATTCTCTATATGGTGCTGGTTATAGTGTGCGCTATGTGTGTATAATCCAGTAATTCTCTATATGGTGCTGGTTATAGTGTGTGCTATGTGTATAATCCAGTAATTCTCTATATGGAGCTGGTTATAGTGTGTGCTATGTGTGTATAATCCAGTAATTCTCTATATGGTGCTGGTTATAGTGTGTGCTATGTGTATATAATCCAGTAATTCTCTATATGGTGCTGGTTATAGTGTGTGCTATGTGTGTATAATCCAGTAATTCTCTATATGGTGCTGGTTATAGTGTGTGCTATGTGTATATAATCCAGTAATTCTCTATATGGAGCTGGTTATAGTGTGCGCTATGTGTGTATAATCCAGTAATTCTCTATATGGAGCTGGTTATAGTGTGCGCTATGTGTGTATAATCCAGTAATTCTCTATATGGTGCTGGTTATAGTGTGCGCTATGTGTGTATAATCCAGTAATTCTCTATATGGTGCTGGTTATAGTGTGCGCTATGTGTGTATAATCCAGTAATTCTCTATATGGTGCTGGTTATAGTGTGTGCTATGTGTGTATAATCCAGTAATTCTCTATATGGTGCTGGTTATAGTGTGTGCTATGTGTGTATAATCCAGTAATTCTCTATATGGTGCTGGTTATAGTGTGTGCTATGTGTGTATAATCCAGTAATTCTCTATATGGTGCTGGTTATAGTGTGTGCTATGTGTGTATAATCCAGTAATTCTCATATGTGCTGGTTATAGTGTGTGCTATGTGTGTATAATCCAGTAATTCTCTATATGGTGCTGGTTATAGTGTGTGCTATTGTGTATAATCCAGTAATTCTCTATATGGTCTGGTTATAGTGTGTGCTATGTGTATAATCCAGTAATTCTCTATATTCTGTTATAGTGTGTGCTATGTGTTATATCCAGTAATTCTCATATGGTGCTGGTTATAGTGTGTGCTATTGTTATAATCCAGTAATTCTCTATATGGTGCTGGTTATAGTGTGTGCTATGTGTATAATCCAGTAATTCTCTATATGGTGCTGGTTATAGTGTGTGCTATGTGTTATAATCCAGTAATTCTCTATATGGGCTGGTTATAGTGTGTGCTAGTGTGTATAATCCAGTAATTCTCTATATGGTGCTGGTTATAGTGTGTGCTATGTGTATATAATCCAGTAATTCTCTATATGGTCTGGTTATAGTGTGTGCTATGTGTGTATAATCCAGTAATTCTCTATATGGTGCTGGTTATAGTGTGTGCTATGTGTATATAATCCAGTAATTCTCTATATGGAGCTGGTTATAGTGTGTGCTATGTGTGTATAATCCAGTAATTCTCTATATGGTGCTGGTTATAGTGTGTGCTATGTGTATAATCCAGTAATTCTCTATATGGTGCTGGTTATAGTGTGCGCTATGTGTGTATAATCCAGTAATTCTCTATATGGTGCTGGTTATAGTGTGTCTATGTGTGTATAATCCAGTAATTCTCTATATGGTGCTGGTTATAGTGTGTGCTATGTGTGTATAATCCAGTAATTCTCTATATGGTGCTGGTTATAGTGTGTGCTATGTGTATATAATCCAGTAATTCTCTATATGGTGCTGGTTATAGTGTGTGCTATGTGTATATAATCCAGTAATTCTCTATATGGTGCTGGTTATAGTGTGTGCTATGTGTGTATAATCCAGTAATTCTCTATATGGTGCTGGTTATAGTGTGTGCTATGTGTGTATAATCCAGTAATTCTCTATATGGTGCTGGTTATAGTGTGTGCTATGTGTGTATAATCCAGTAATTCTCTATATGGTGCTGGTTATAGTGTGTGCTATGTGTATAATCCAGTAATTCTCTATATGGTGCTGGTTATAGTGTGCGCTATGTGTGTATAATCCAGTAATTCTCTATATGGTGCTGGTTATAGTGTGTGCTATGTGTGTATAATCCAGTAATTCTCTATATGGTGCTGGTTATAGTGTGTGCTATGTGTATATAATCCAGTAATTCTCTATATGGTGCTGGTTATAGTGTGTGCTATGTGTATAATCCAGTAATTCTCTATATGGTGCTGGTTATAGTGTGCGCTATGTGTATATAATCCAGTAATTCTCTATATGGTGCTGGTTATAGTGTGTGCTATGTGTATATAATCCAGTAATTCTCTATATGGTGCTGGTTATAGTGTGTGCTATGTGTATATAATCCAGTAATTCTCTATATGGTGCTGGTTATAGTGTGTGCTATGTGTGTATAATCCAGTAATTCTCTATATGGTGCTGGTTATAGTGTGCGCTATGTGTATATAATCCAGTAATTCTCTATATGGTGCTGGTTATAGTGTGTGCTATGTGTGTATAATCCAGTAATTCTCTATATGGAGCTGGTTATAGTGTGTGCTATGTGTGTATAATCCAGTAATTCTCTATATGGTGCTGGTTATAGTGTGTGCTATGTGTGTATAATCCAGTAATTCTCTATATGGTGCTGGTTATAGTGTGTGCTATTGTGTATAATCCAGTAATTCTCTATATGGAGCTGGTTATAGTGTGTGCTATGTGTGTATAATCCAGTAATTCTCTATATGGTGCTGGTTATAGTGTGTGCTATGTGTGTATAATCCAGTAATTCTCTATATGGTGCTGGTTATAGTGTGTGCTATGTGTATATAATCCAGTAATTCTCTATATGGTGCTGGTTATAGTGTGTGCTATGTGTATATAATCCAGTAATTCTCTATATGGTGCTGGTTATAGTGTGTGCTATGTGTGTATAATCCAGTAATTCTCTATATGGTGCTGGTTATAGTGTGTGCTATGTGTGTATAATCCAGTAATTCTCTATATGGTGCTGGTTATAGTGTGTGCTATGTGTGTTATAATCCAGTAATTCTCTATATGGTGCTGGTTATAGTGTGTGCTATGTGTGTATAATCCAGTAATTCTCTATATGGTGCTGGTTATAGTGTGTGCTATGTGTATAATCCAGTAATTCTCATTGTTTTATATGTGTGCTATGTGTTATATAGTAATTCTCTATATGGCTTTATATGTGTGCTATTGTATATCCAGTAATCTTATATTCTGTTATATGTGTGCTATGTGTTATCCAGTAATTCTCTATATGTGCTGGTTATATGTGTGCTATGTGTTATAATCCAGTAATTCTCTATATGGTGCTGGTTATAGTGTGTGCTATGTGTTAATCCAGTAATTCTCTATATGGTGCTGGTTATAGTGTGTGCTATGTGTGTATAATCCAGTAATTCTCTATATGGTGCTGGTTATAGTGTGTGCTATGTGTTATAATCCAGTAATTCTCTATATGGAGCTGGTTATAGTGTGTGCTATGTGTGTATAATCCAGTAATTCTCTATATGGAGCTGGTTATAGTGTGCGCTATGTGTGTATAATCCAGTAATTCTCTATATGGAGCTGGTTATAGTGTGCGCTATGTGTGTATAATCCAGTAATTCTCTATATGGTGCTGGTTATAGTGTGCGCTATGTGTGTATAATCCAGTAATTCTCTATATGGAGCTGGTTATAGTGTGTGCTATGTGTGTATAATCCAGTAATTCTCTATATGGTGCTGGTTATAGTGTGCGCTATGTGTGTATAATCCAGTAATTCTCTATATGGTGCTGGTTATAGTGTGTGCTATGTGTGTATAATCCAGTAATTCTCTATATGGTGCTGGTTATAGTGTGTGCTATGTGTGTATAATCCAGTAATTCTCTATATGGTGCTGGTTATAGTGTGCGCTATGTGTTATAATCCAGTAATTCTCTATATGGGCTGGTTATAGTGTGGCTATGTGTGTATAATCCAGTAATCTCTATATGGGCTGTTATAGTGTGTGTATATCCAGTAATTCTCTATATGGTGCTGGTTATAGTGTGTGCTATGTGTGTATAATCCAGTAATTCTCTATATGGAGCTGGTTATAGTGTGTGCTATGTGTGTATAATCCAGTAATTCTCTATATGGTGCTGGTTATAGTGTGTGCTATGTGTATAATCCAGTAATTCTCTATATGGTGCTGGTTATAGTGTGCGCTATGTGTATATAATCCAGTAATTCTCTATATGGTGCTGGTTATAGTGTGTGCTATGTGTATATAATCCAGTAATTCTCTATATGGTGCTGGTTATAGTGTGTGCTATGTGTATATAATCCAGTAATTCTCTATATGGTGCTGGTTATAGTGTGTGCTATGTGTATATAATCCAGTAATTCTCTATATGGTGCTGGTTATAGTGTGTGCTATGTGTGTATAATCCAGTAATTCTCTATATGGTGCTGGTTATAGTGTGTGCTATGTGTGTATAATCCAGTAATTCTCTATATGGAGCTGGTTATAGTGTGTGCTATGTGTGTATAATCCAGTAATTCTCTATATGGTGCTGGTTATAGTGTGTGCTATGTGTATATAATCCAGTAATTCTCTATATGGTGCTGGTTATAGTGTGTGCTATGTGTGTATAATCCAGTAATTCTCTATATGGTGCTGGTTATAGTGTGCGCTATGTGTGTATAATCCAGTAATTCTCTATATGGTGCTGGTTATAGTGTGCGCTATGTGTATATAATCCAGTAATTCTCTATATGGTGCTGGTTATAGTGTGTGCTATGTGTATAATCCAGTAATTCTCTATATGGTGCTGGTTATAGTGTGTGCTATGTGTATATAATCCAGTAATTCTCTATATGGTGCTGGTTATAGTGTGTGCTATGTGTATATAATCCAGTAATTCTCTATATGGTGCTGGTTATAGTGTGTGCTATGTGTATATAATCCAGTAATTCTCTATATGGAGCTGGTTATAGTGTGTGCTATGTGTATATAATCCAGTAATTCTCTATATGGTGCTGGTTATAGTGTGTGCTATGTGTATATAATCCAGTAATTCTCTATATGGTGCTGGTTATAGTGTGTGCTATGTGTGTATAATCCAGTAATTCTCTATATGGAGCTGGTTATAGTGTGTGCTATGTGTATAATCCAGTAATTCTCTATATGGTGCTGGTTATAGTGTGCGCTATGTGTATATAATCCAGTAATTCTCTATATGGTGCTGGTTATAGTGTGTGCTATGTGTATATAATCCAGTAATTCTCTATATGGTGCTGGTTATAGTGTGTGCTATGTGTATATAATCCAGTAATTCTCTATATGGTGCTGGTTATAGTGTGTGCTATGTGTATAATCCAGTAATTCTCTATATGGTGCTGGTTATAGTGTGTGCTATGTGTGTATAATCCAGTAATTCTCTATATGGTGCTGGTTATAGTGTGTGCTATGTGTGTATAATCCAGTAATTCTCTATATGGTGCTGGTTATAGTGTGTGCTATGTGTGTATAATCCAGTAATTCTCTATATGGTGCTGGTTATAGTGTGTGCTATGTGTATATAATCCAGTAATTCTCTATATGGTGCTGGTTATAGTGTGTGCTATGTGTATATAATCCAGTAATTCTCTATATGGTGCTGGTTATAGTGTGTGCTATGTGTATTAATCCAGTAATTCTCTATATGGTGCTGGTTATAGTGTGTGCTATGTGTATAATCCAGTAATTCTCTATATGGTGCTGGTTATATGTGTGCTATGTGTATAATCCAGTAATTCTCTATATGTGCTGTTATAGTGTGTGCTATGTGTATAATCCAGTAATTCTCTATATGGTGCTGGTTATAGTGTGTGCTATGTGTGTATAATCCAGTAATTCTCTATATGGTGCTGGTTATAGTGTGTGCTATGTGTATAATCCAGTAATTCTCTATATGGTGCTGGTTATAGTGTGTGCTATGTGTATATAATCCAGTAATTCTCTATATGGGCTGGTTATAGTGTGTGCTATGTGTATAATCCAGTAATTCTCATATGGTGCTGTTATATGTGTGCTATTGTGTATAATCCAGTAATCTTATATTGCTGGTTAAGTTGTGCTTGTGTGTATAATCCAGTAATTCTCATATGGTGCTGGTTATAGTGTGTGCTATGTGTATAATCCAGTAATTCTCTATATGGTGCTGGTTATAGTGTGTGCTATGTGTATATAATCCAGTAATTCTCTATATGGAGCTGGTTATAGTGTGTGCTATGTGTATAATCCAGTAATTCTCTATATGGTGCTGGTTATAGTGTGCGCTATGTGTGTATAATCCAGTAATTCTCTATATGGTGCTGGTTATAGTGTGTGCTATGTGTATATAATCCAGTAATTCTCTATATGGTGCTGGTTATAGTGTGTGCTATGTGTATATAATCCAGTAATTCTCTATATGGTGCTGGTTATAGTGTGTGCTATGTGTGTATAATCCAGTAATTCTCTATATGGTGCTGGTTATAGTGTGTGCTATGTGTATATAATCCAGTAATTCTCATATGGAGCTGGTTATAGTGTGCGCTATGTGTGTATAATCCAGTAATTCTCTATATGGAGCTGGTTATAGTGTGCGCTATGTGTGTATAATCCAGTAATTCTCTATATGGAGCTGGTTATAGTGTGCGCTATGTGTGTATAATCCGCGGGGGGGGGGACCAGCCATATGGGCTGGTTATAGTGTGTGCTAGTGTGTATAATCCAGTAATCTCTATATGGGCTGGTTATAGTGTGTGCTATGTGTGTATAATCCAGTAATTCTCTATATGGTGCTGGTTATAGTGTGTGCTATGTGTGTATAATCCAGTAATTCTCTATATGGTGCTGGTTATAGTGTGTGCTATGTGTGTATAATCCAGTAATTCTCTATATGGTGCTGGTTATAGTGTGTGCTATGTGTATATAATCCAGTAATTCTCTATATGGTGCTGGTTATAGTGTGTGCTATGTGTATATAATCCAGTAATTCTCTATATGGTGCTGGTTATAGTGTGCGCTATGTGTGTATAATCCAGTAATTCTCTATATGGTGCTGGTTATAGTGTGCGCTATGTGTGTATAATCCAGTAATTCTCTATATGGTGCTGGTTATAGTGTGTGCTGTGTGTATAATCCAGTAATTCTCTATATGGTGCTGGTTATAGTGTGTGCTATGTGTATATAATCCAGTAATTCTCTATATGGTGCTGGTTATAGTGTGTGCTATGTGTATATAATCCAGTAATTCTCTATATGGAGCTGGTTATAGTGTGTGCTATGTGTATATAATCCAGTAATTCTCTATATGGTGCTGGTTATAGTGTGTGCTATGTGTGTATAATCCAGTAATTCTCTATATGGTGCTGGTTATAGTGTGTGCTATGTGTGTATAATCCAGTAATTCTCTATATGGTGCTGGTTATAGTGTGTGCTATTGTGTATAATCCAGTAATTCTCTATATGGTGCTGGTTATAGTGTGTGCTATGTGTGTATAATCCAGTAATTCTCTATATGGTGCTGGTTATAGTGTGTGCTATGTGTGTATAATCCAGTAATTCTCTATATGGTGCTGGTTATAGTGTGTGCTATGTGTGTATAATCCAGTAATTCTCTATATGGTGCTGGTTATAGTGTGTGCTATGTGTATATAATCCAGTAATTCTCTATATGGTGCTGGTTATAGTGTGTGCTATGTGTGTATAATCCAGTAATTCTCTATATGGTGCTGGTTATAGTGTGTGCTATGTGTGTATAATCCAGTAATTCTCTATATGGAGCTGGTTATAGTGTGTGCTATGTGTATATAATCCAGTAATTCTCTATATGGTGCTGGTTATAGTGTGTGCTATGTGTATATAATCCAGTAATTCTCTATATGGTGCTGGTTATAGTGTGTGCTATGTGTGTATAATCCAGTAATTCTCTATATGGTGCTGGTTATAGTGTGTGCTATGTGTATATAATCCAGTAATTCTCTATATGGTGCTGGTTATAGTGTGTGCTATGTGTATATAATCCAGTAATTCTCTATATGGTGCTGGTTATAGTGTGTGCTATGTGTGTATAATCCAGTAATTCTCTATATGGTGCTGGTTATAGTGTGTGCTATGTGTATATAATCCAGTAATTCTCTATATGGTGCTGGTTATAGTGTGTGCTGTGTTTTCCAGTAATTCTCATTGTCTTTTAGTGTGTGCTTTGTTAATCCAGTAATCTCTATTGGTTTTAGTGTGTTATTGTTTAATCCAGTAATATTTGTTATAGTGTTGCTATGTTATTAGTCATGGTCTTTATAGTGTGTCTATGTGTTATGTATTATATGGTCTTTATAGTGTGTGTTTTTTAGTAATCATTCTTTATAGTGTGTGCTTGTGTTTGTATTCCATTGGCTTTATATGTCTTGTATATCCATAATTCTATATGGTTTATTTGCTTGTTATAATCCAGTATTCTATATGTCTGTTAAGTGTGTGCTATGTGTATATCCAGTAATTCTCATTTCTGTTATATGTTGCTATGTTATATAGTAATTCTCATATTTTATAGTGTGTGCATGTGTTATCCAGTAATTCTCTATATGGTGCTGGTTATATGTGTGCTTGTGTATTCCAGTAATTCTCTATATGGTGCTGTTATAGTTTGCTATTGTTTCAGTAATTTCTTTGGTTATATGTGTCTTGTGTTATCAGTAATTTCATTGGTCTTTATAGTGTGTGCTATGTGTTATAATAGTAATTCTTATGGTCTGTTATAGTGTGTGCTTTGTGTTAATCCAGTAATTCTCATTGGTGCTGGTTATAGTGTGTGCTATGTGTTATAATCCAGTAATTCTATATGGGCTGGTTATAGTGTGTGCTATGTGTTATATCCAGTAATTCTCATATGGTGCTGGTTATAGTGTGTGCTATTGTGTTAATCCAGTAATTCTCATATGGTGCTGGTTATAGTGTGTGCTATGTGTTATAATCCAGTAATTCTCTATATGGTGCTGGTTATAGTGTGTGCTTGTATAATCCAGTAATTCTCTATATGGGCTGGTTATAGTGTGTGCTATGTGTATAATCCAGTAATTCTCTATATGGAGCTGGTTATATGTGTGCTATGTGTGTATAATCCAGTAATTCTCTATATGGTGCTGGTTATAGTGTGTGCTATGTGTGTATAATCCAGTAATTCTCTATATGGAGCTGGTTATAGTGTGTGCTATGTGTATAATCCAGTAATTCTCTATATGGTGCTGGTTATAGTGTGTGCTATGTGTGTATAATCCAGTAATTCTCTATATGGTGCTGGTTATAGTGTGTGCTATGTGTGTATAATCCAGTAATTCTCTATATGGTGCTGGTTATAGTGTGTGCTATGTGTATATAATCCAGTAATTCTCATATGGTGCTGGTTATAGTGTGTGCTATGTGTTATAATCCAGTAATTCTCTATATGGTGCTGGTTATAGTGTGTGCTATGTGTGTATAATCCAGTAATTCTCTATATGGAGCTGTTATAGTGTGTGCTATGTTATATAATCCAGTAATTCTCATATGGTCTGGTTATAGTGTGTGCTATGTGTATAATCCAGTAATTCTCTATATGGTGCTGGTTATAGTGTGTGCTAGTGTGTATAATCCAGTAATTCTCTATATGGAGCTGGTTATAGTGTGTGCTATGTGTATATAATCCAGTAATTCTCTATATGGTGCTGGTTATAGTGTGTGCTATGTGTTATAATCCAGTAATTCTCATATGGTGCTGGTTATAGTGTGTGCTATGTGTATAATCCAGTAATTCTCTATATGGTGCTGGTTATAGTGTGTGCTATGTGTATATAATCCAGTAATTCTCTATATGGTGCTGGTTATAGTGTGTGCTATGTGTTATAATCCAGTAATTCTCTATATGGTGCTGGTTATAGTGTGTGCTATGTGTGTATAATCCAGTAATTCTCTATATGGAGCTGGTTATATGTGTGCTATGTGTGTATAATCCAGTAATTCTCTATATGGTGCTGGTTATAGTGTGCGCTATGTGTGTATAATCCAGTAATTCTCTATATGGTGCTGGTTATAGTGTGTGCTATGTGTGTATAATCCAGTAATTCTCTATATGGTGCTGGTTATAGTGTGTGCTATGTGTGTATAATCCAGTAATTCTCTATATGGTGCTGGTTATAGTGTGTGCTATGTGTTATAATCCAGTAATTCTCTATATGGTGCTGGTTATAGTGTGCGCTATGTGTTATAATCCAGTAATTCTCTATATGGTGCTGGTTATAGTGTGTGCTATGTGTATATAATCCAGTAATTCTCTATATGGTGCTGGTTATAGTGTGTGCTATGTGTATAATCCAGTAATTCTCTATATGGTGCTGGTTATAGTGTGTGCTATGTGTATAATCCAGTAATTCTCTATATGGTGCTGGTTATAGTGTGTGCTATGTGTGTATAATCCAGTAATTCTCTATATGGTGCTGGTTATAGTGTGTGCTATGTGTTATAATCCAGTAATTCTCTATATGGTGCTGGTTATAGTGTGTGCTATGTGTGTATAATCCAGTAATTCTCTATATGGAGCTGGTTATAGTGTGTGCTATGTGTTATAATCCAGTAATTCTCTATATGGTGCTGGTTATAGTGTGTGCTATGTGTGTATAATCCAGTAATTCTCTATATGGTGCTGGTTATAGTGTGTGCTATGTGTGTATAATCCAGTAATTCTCTATATGGTGCTGGTTATAGTGTGTGCTAGTGTATATAATCCAGTAATTCTCTATATGGTGCTGGTTATAGTGTGTGCTATGTGTGTATAATCCAGTAATTCTCTATATGGTGCTGGTTATAGTGTGTGCTATGTGTATATAATCCAGTAATTCTCTATATGGTGCTGGTTATAGTGTGCGCTAGTTTCAGTACTATATTTTATATTTTTTGTTATATTGTTATATTTTTTTTCAGTAATTTCATATGCTGTTATAGTGTGTCTTGTGTTTAATCCAGTAATTCTATATGGTCTGTTATAGTGTGTGCTTTGTATATAGTTCTTTCTTTTATTGTATCCATAATCTATTCTTTATAGTTTGCTATTGTTATATCCAGTACTATATGGTGCTTTATAGTGTTGTATTTTATCAGTAATTCTCATATGGTCTTTATAGTGTGTCTATGTGTATAATCCATAATTCTTGGTCTTTAGTGTTGTTGTGTATATCAGTAATTCTCTATATGGTCTGGTTATAGTGTGTGCTATTTATAATCCAGTAATTCTATATGGACTGGTTATAGTGTGTCTATGTGTATAATCCAGTAATTCTCTATATGGAGCTGTTATAGTGTGTGCTTGTGTTATCCAGTAATTCTCTATATGTGCTGGTTATAGTGTGCCTAGTGTGTTATCCAGTAATTCTCTATTGGGCTGGTTATAGTGTGCGCTATGTGTATAATCCAGTAATTCTCTATATGGTGCTGGTTATAGTGTGCGCTATGTGTGTATAATCCAGTAATTCTCTATATGGTGCTGGTTATAGTGTGTGCTATGTGTATATAATCCAGTAATTCTCTATATGGTGCTTTATAGTGTGTGCTATGTGTTATAATCCAGTAATTCTCTATATGGTGCTGGTTATAGTGTGTGCTATGTGTATATAATCCAGTAATTCTCTATATGGTGCTGGTTATAGTGTGTGCTATGTGTATAATCCAGTAATCTCATATGGTGCTGGTTATAGTGTGTGCTATGTGTTTAGTAACTCTATGGGCTGTTATAGTGTTGTTGTGTATAATCAGTAACTCAGGTAAGAGGGAAGGGAGGCGGTTATCAGTAACTCTTGGGCTAGTGTCTTGTTATAATCCAGTAACTCTATTGTGCTGTTATAGTGTGTGCTATGTGTATAATCCAGTAATTCTCTATATGGTGCTGGTTATAGTGTGTGCTATGTGTTATAATCCAGTAATTCTCTATATGGTGCTGGTTATAGTGTGTGCTATGTGTGTATAATCCAGTAATCTCTATATGTGCTGGTTATAGTGTGTGCTATGTGTTATAATCCAGTAATTCTCTATATGGTGCTGGTTATAGTGTGTGCTATGTGTTATAATCCAGTAATTCTCTATATGGTGCTGGTTATAGTGTGTGCTATGTGTTATAATCCAGTAATTCTCATATGGAGCTGGTTATAGTGTGTGCTATGTGTTAATCCAGTAATTCTCTATATGGTGCTGGTTATAGTGTGTGCTATTGTATATAATCCAGTAATTCTCTATATGGTGCTGGTTATAGTGTGTGCTATGTGTGTATAATCAGTAATTCTCTATATGGTGCTGGTTATAGTGTGTGCTATGTGTATAATCCAGTAATTCTCTATATGGTGCTGGTTATAGTGTGTGCTATGTGTATATAATCCAGTAATTCTCTATATGGTGCTGGTTATAGTGTGTGCTATGTGTGTATAATCCAGTAATTCTCTATATGGTGCTGGTTATAGTGTGTGCTATGTGTATATAATCCAGTAATTCTCTATATGGTGCTGGTTATAGTGTGTGCTATGTGTTATAATCCAGTAATTCTCTATATGGTGCTGGTTATAGTGTGTGCTATGTGTGTATAATCCAGTAATTCTCTATATGGTGCTGGTTATAGTGTGTGCTATGTGTGTATAATCCAGTAATTCTCTATATGGTGCTGGTTATAGTGTGTGCTATGTGTGTATAATCCAGTAATTCTCTATATGGTGCTGGTTATAGTGTGTGCTATGTGTTATAATCCAGTAATTCTCTATATGGAGCTGGTTATAGTGTGTGCTATGTGTGTATAATCCAGTAATTCTCTATATGGAGCTGGTTATAGTGTGTGCTATGTGTGTATAATCCAGTAATTCTCTATATGGAGCTGGTTATAGTGTGCGCTATGTGTGTATAATCCAGTAATTCTCTATATGGTGCTGGTTATAGTGTGTGCTATGTGTGTATAATCCAGTAATTCTCTATATGGTGCTGGTTATAGTGTGTGCTATGTGTGTATAATCCAGTAATTCTCTATATGGTGCTGGTTATAGTGTGCGCTATGTGTGTATAATCCAGTAATTCTCTATATGGTGCTGGTTATAGTGTGTGCTATGTGTGTATAATCCAGTAATTCTCTATATGGTGCTGGTTATAGTGTGTGCTATGTGTGTATAATCCAGTAATTCTCTATATGGTGCTGGTTATAGTGTGTGCTATGTGTATATAATCCAGTAATTCTCTATATGGTGCTGGTTATAGTGTGTGCTATGTGTGTATAATCCAGTAATTCTCTATATGGTGCTGGTTATAGTGTGTGCTATGTGTGTATAATCCAGTAATTCTCTATATGGTGCTGGTTATAGTGTGTGCTATGTGTGTATAATCCAGTAATTCTCTATATGGTGCTGGTTATAGTGTGTGCTATGTGTGTATAATCCAGTAATTCTCTATATGGTGCTGGTTATAGTGTGGCCCCCGTGCGGTATGTGTGTATAATCCAGTAATTCTCTATATGGTGCTGGTTATAGTGTGTGCTATGTGTGTATAATCCAGTAATTCTCTATATGGTGCTGGTTATAGTGTGTGCTATGTGTATATAATCCAGTAATTCTCTATATGGTGCTGGTTATAGTGTGTGCTATGTGTATATAATCCAGTAATTCTCTATATGGTGCTGGTTATAGTGTGTGCTATGTGTATATAATCCAGTAATTCTCTATATGGTGCTGGTTATAGTGTGTGCTATGTGTATATAATCCAGTAATTCTCTATATGGTGCTGGTTATAGTGTGTGCTATGTGTATATAATCCAGTAATTCTCTATATGGTGCTGGTTATAGTGTGTGCTATGTGTGTATAATCCAGTAATTCTCTATATGGTGCTGGTTATAGTGTGTGCTATGTGTATATAATCCAGTAATTCTCTATATGGTGCTGGTTATAGTGTGTGCTTGTTATAATCCAGTAATTCTCTATATGTGCTGGTTATAGTGTGTGCTATTGTGTATAATCCAGTAATTCTCTATATGGTGCTGGTTATAGTGTGTGCTATGTGTGTATAATCCAGTAATTCTCTATATGGTGCTGGTTATAGTGTGCGCTATGTGTATAATCCAGTAATCTCATATGGTGCTGTTATGTGTGTGCTAGTGTGTATAATCCAGTAATTCTCTATATGGTGCTGGTTATAGTGTGTGCTATGTGTATATAATCCAGTAATTCTCTATATGGTGCTGGTTATAGTGTGTGCTATGTGTATAATCCAGTAATTCTCTATATGGTGCTGGTTATAGTGTGTGCTATGTGTATATAATCCAGTAATTCTCTATATGGTGCTGGTTATAGTGTGTGCTATGTGTATATAATCCAGTAATTCTCTATATGGAGCTGGTTATAGTGTGTGCTATGTGTATATAATCCAGTAATTCTCTATATGGTGCTGGTTATAGTGTGTGCTATGTGTATATAATCCAGTAATTCTCTATATGGAGCTGGTTATAGTGTGTGCTATGTGTTATAATCCAGTAATTCTCTATATGGTGCTGGTTATAGTGTGTGCTATGTGTATAATCCAGTAATTCTCTATATGGTGCTGGTTATAGTGTGTGCTATGTGTATAATCCAGTAATTCTCTATATGGTGCTGGTTATAGTGTGTGCTATGTGTATATAATCCAGTAATTCTCTATATGGTGCTGGTTATAGTGTGTGCTATGTGTGTATAATCCAGTAATTCTCTATATGGTGCTGGTTATAGTGTGTGCTATGTGTATATAATCCAGTAATTCTCTATATGGTGCTGGTTATAGTGTGGGCTATGTGTGTATAATCCAGTAATTCTCTATATGGTGCTGGTTATAGTGTGTGCTATGTGTATATAATCCAGTAATTCTCTATATGGTGCTGGTTATAGTGTGCGCTATGTGTGTATAATCCAGTAATTCTCTATATGGAGCTGGTTATAGTGTGTGCTATGTGTGTATAATCCAGTAATTCTCTATATGGTGCTGGTTATAGTGTGTGCTATGTGTATATAATCCAGTAATTCTCTATATGGAGCTGGTTATAGTGTGTGCTATGTGTATATAATCCAGTAATTCTCTATATGGTGCTGGTTATAGTGTGTGCTATGTGTGTATAATCCAGTACTCTATATGGGCTGTTATAGTGTGTGTATAATCCAGTAATTCTCTATATGGTGCTGGTTATAGTGTGTGCTATGTGTGTATAATCCAGTAATCTCTATATGGTGCTGGTTATAGTGTGTGCTATGTGTATAATCCAGTAATTCTCTATATGGTGCTGGTTATAGTGTGTGCTATGTGTATATAATCCAGTAATTCTCTATATGGTGCTGGTTATAGTGTGCGCTATGTGTGTATAATCCAGTAATTCTCTATATGGTGCTGGTTATAGTGGTGTGTGTATAATCCAGTAATTCTCTATATGGTGCTGGTTATAGTGTGTGCTATGTGTGTATAATCCAGTAATTCTCTATATGGTGCTGGTTATAGTGTGCGCTATGTGTGTATAATCCAGTAATTCTCTATATGGTGCTGGTTATAGTGTGTGCTATGTGTGTATAATCCAGTAATTCTCTATATGGTGCTGGTTATAGTGTGTGCTATGTGTGTATAATCCAGTAATTCTCTATATGGTGCTGGTTATAGTGTGTGCTATTGTGTATAATCCAGTAATTCTCTATATGGTGCTGGTTATAGTGTGTGCTATGTGTATATAATCCAGTAATTCTCTATATGGTGCTGGTTATAGTGTGTGCTATGTGTATATAATCCAGTAATTCTCTATATGGTGCTGGTTATAGTGTGTGCTATGTGTGTATAATCCAGTAATTCTCTATATGGTGCTGGTTATAGTGTGTGCTATGTGTGTATAATCCAGTAATTCTCTATATGGTGCTGGTTATAGTGTGCGCTATGTGTGTATAATCCAGTAATTCTCTATATGGAGCTGGTTATAGTGTGCGCTATGTGTGTATAATCCAGTAATTCTCTATATGGTGCTGGTTATAGTGTGCGCTATGTGTGTATAATCCAGTAATTCTCTATATGGTGCTGGTTATAGTGTGTGCTATGTGTGTATAATCCAGTAATTCTCTATATGGTGCTGGTTATAGTGTGTGCTATGTGTGTATAATCCAGTAATTCTCATATGGTGCTGGTTATAGTGTGTGCTATGTGTATATAATCCAGTAATTCTCTATATGGTGCTGGTTATAGTGTGTGCTATGTGTATATAATCCAGTAATTCTCTATATGGTGCTGGTTATAGTGTGTGCTATGTGTTATAATCCAGTAATTCTCTATATGGTGCTGTTATAGTGTGTGCTATGTGTTATAATCCAGTAATCTCTATATGGTCTGGTTATAGTGTGTGCTATGTGTATATAATCCAGTAATTCTCTATATGGTGCTGGTTATAGTGTGTGCTATGTGTGTATAATCCAGTAATTCTCTATATGGAGCTGGTTATAGTGTGTGCTATGTGTATATAATCCAGTAATTCTCTATATGGTGCTGGTTATAGTGTGTGCTATGTGTTATAATCCAGTAATTCTCTATATGGTGCTGGTTATAGTGTGTGCTATGTGTGTATAATCCAGTAATTCTCTATATGGTGCTGGTTATAGTGTGCGCTATGTGTGTATAATCCAGTAATTCTCTATATGGAGCTGGTTATAGTGTGCGCTATGTGTGTATAATCCAGTAATTCTCTATATGGTGCTGGTTATAGTGTGCGCTATGTGTATATAATCCAGTAATTCTCTATATGGTGCTGGTTATAGTGTGTGCTATGTGTGTATAATCCAGTAATTCTCTATATGGTGCTGGTTATAGTGTGTGCTATGTATATAATCCAGTAATTCTCTATATGGTGCTGGTTATAGTGTGTGCTATGTGTATATAATCCAGTAATTCTCTATATGGAGCTGGTTATAGTGTGTGCTATGTGTATATAATCCAGTAATTCTCTATATGGTGCTGGTTATAGTGTGTGCTATGTGTGTATAATCCAGTAATTCTCTATATGGAGCTGGTTATAGTGTGTGCTATGTGTATATAATCCAGTAATTCTCTATATGGTGCTGGTTATAGTGTGCGCTATGTGTATATAATCCAGTAATTCTCTATATGGTGCTGGTTATAGTGTGTGCTATGTGTATATAATCCAGTAATTCTCTATATGGTGCTGGTTATAGTGTGTGCTATGTGTATATAATCCAGTAATTCTCTATATGGAGCTGGTTATAGTGTGTGCTATGTGTATATAATCCAGTAATTCTCTATATGGTGCTGGTTATAGTGTGTGCTATGTGTATATAATCCAGTAATTCTCTATATGGAGCTGGTTATAGTGTGTGCTATGTGTATATAATCCAGTAATTCTCTATATGGTGCTGGTTATAGTGTGTGCTATGTGTGTATAATCCAGTAATTCTCTATATGGAGCTGGTTATAGTGTGTGCTATGTGTATAATCCAGTAATTCTCTATATGGTGCTGGTTATAGTGTGTGCTATGTGTATATAATCCAGTAATTCTCTATATGGTGCTGGTTATAGTGTGTGCTATGTGTATATAATCCAGTAATTCTCTATATGGTGCTGGTTATAGTGTGTGCTATGTGTGTATAATCCAGTAATTCTCTATATGGTGCTGGTTATAGTGTGTGCTATGTGTATAATCCAGTAATTCTCTATATGGTGCTGGTTATAGTGTGTGCTATGTGTATATAATCCAGTAATTCTCTATATGGTGCTGGTTATAGTGTGTGCTATTGTGTATAATCCAGTAATTCTCTATATGGTGCTGGTTATAGTGTGTGCTATGTGTATATAATCCAGTAATTCTCTATATGGTGCTGGTTATAGTGTGTGCTATGTGTGTATAATCCAGTAATTCTCTATATGGAGCTGGTTATAGTGTGTGCTATGTGTGTATAATCCAGTAATTCTCTATATGGTGCTGGTTATAGTGTGCGCTATGTGTATATAATCCAGTAATTCTCTATATGGTGCTGGTTATAGTGTGTGCTATGTGTATATAATCCAGTAATTCTCTATATGTGCTGGTTATAGTGTGTGCTATGTGTATATAATCCAGTAATTCTCTATATGGTGCTGGTTATAGTGTGCGCTATGTGTGTATAATCCAGTAATCTCTATATGGTGCTGGTTATAGTGTGTGTGTGTATAATCCAGTAATTCTCTATATGGTGCTGGTTATAGTGTGTGCTATGTGTATATAATCCAGTAATTCTCTATATGGTGCTGGTTATAGTGTGTGCTATGTGTATATATCCAGTAATTCTCTATATGGTGCTGGTTATAGTGTGTGCTATGTGTATATAATCCAGTAATTCTCTATATGGAGCTGGTTATAGTGTGTGCTATGTGTGTATAATCCAGTAATTCTCTATATGGTGCTGGTTATAGTGTGTGCTATGTGTGTATAATCCAGTAATTCTCTATATGGTGCTGGTTATAGTGTGTGCTATGTGTGTATAATCCAGTAATTCTCTATATGGAGCTGGTTATAGTGTGTGCTATGTGTGTATAATCCAGTAATTCTCTATATGGTGCTGGTTATAGTGTGCGCTATGTGTGTATAATCCAGTAATTCTCTATATGGAGCTGGTTATAGTGTGCGCTATGTGTGTATAATCCAGTAATTCTCTATATGGTGCTGGTTATAGTGTGTGCTATGTGTATATAATCCAGTAATTCTCTATATGGTGCTGGTTATAGTGTGTGCTATGTGTATAATCCAGTAATTCTCTATATGGTGCTGGTTATAGTGTGTGCTATGTGTGTATAATCCAGTAATTCTCTATATGGAGCTGGTTATAGTGTGTGCTATGTGTGTATAATCCAGTAATTCTCTATATGGTGCTGGTTATAGTGTGTGCTATGTGTGTATAATCCAGTAATTCTCTATATGGTGCTGGTTATAGTGTGTGCTATGTGTGTATAATCCAGTAATTCTCTATATGGTGCTGGTTATAGTGTGCGCTATTGTATATAATCCAGTAATTCTCTATATGGTGCTGGTTATAGTGTGTGCTATGTGTGTATAATCCAGTAATTCTCTATATGGTGCTGGTTATAGTGTGTGCTATGTGTGTATAATCCAGTAATTCTCTATATGGTGCTGGTTATAGTGTGCGCTATGTGTGTATAATCCAGTAATTCTCTATATGGAGCTGGTTATAGTGTGCGCTATGTGTGTATAATCCAGTAATTCTCTATATGGTGCTGGTTATAGTGTGTGCTATGTGTGTATAATCCAGTAATTCTCTATATGGAGCTGGTTATAGTGTGTGCTATGTGTATATAATCCAGTAATTCTCTATATGGTGCTGGTTATAGTGTGTGCTATGTGTATATAATCCAGTAATTCTCTATATGGTGCTGGTTATAGTGTGTGCTATGTGTGTATAATCCAGTAATTCTCTATATGGTGCTGGTTATAGTGTGTGCTATTGTGTATAATCCAGTAATTCTCTATATGGTGCTGGTTATAGTGTGTGCTATGTGTGTATAATCCAGTAATTCTCTATATGGTGCTGGTTATAGTGTGTGCTATGTGTGTATAATCCAGTAATTCTCTATATGGTGCTGGTTATAGTGTGTGCTATGTGTGTATAATCCAGTAATTCTCTATATGGAGCTGGTTATAGTGTGTGCTATGTGTGTATAATCCAGTAATTCTCTATATGGTGCTGGTTATAGTGTGCGCTATGTGTATATAATCCAGTAATTCTCTATATGGTGCTGGTTATAGTGTGTGCTATGTGTGTATAATCCAGTAATTCTCTATATGGTGCTGGTTATAGTGTGTGCTATGTGTGTATAATCCAGTAATTCTCTATATGGTGCTGGTTATAGTGTGCGCTATGTGTGTATAATCCAGTAATTCTCTATATGGTGCTGGTTATAGTGTGTGCTATGTGTATATAATCCAGTAATTCTCTATATGGTGCTGGTTATAGTGTGTGCTATGTGTGTATAATCCAGTAATTCTCTATATGGTGCTGGTTATAGTGTGTGCTATGTGTATAATCCAGTAATTCTCTATATGGTGCTGGTTATAGTGTGTGCTATGTGTATATAATCCAGTAATTCTCTATATGGTGCTGGTTATAGTGTGTGCTATGTGTGTATAATCCAGTAATTCTCTATATGGTGCTGGTTATATGTGTGCTATTGTGTATAATCCAGTAATTCTCTATATGGTGCTGGTTATAGTGTGTGCTATGTGTATATAATCCAGTAATTCTCTATATGGTGCTGGTTATAGTGTGTGCTATGTGTATAATCCAGTAATTCTCTATATGGTGCTGGTTATAGTGTGTGCTTGTGTATAATCCAGTAATTCTCTATATGGTGCTGGTTATAGTGTGTGCTATGTGTTATAATCCAGTAATTCTCTATATGGTGCTGGTTATAGTGTGTGCTATGTGTATAATCCAGTAATTCTCTATATGGAGCTGGTTATAGTGTGTGCTATGTGTGTATAATCCAGTAATTCTCTATATGGTGCTGGTTATAGTGTGTGCTATGTGTATAATCCAGTAATTCTCTATATGGTGCTGGTTATAGTGTGTGCTATGTGTATATAATCCAGTAATTCTCTATATGGAGCTGGTTATAGTGTGTGCTATTGTGTATAATCCAGTAATTCTCTATATGGAGCTGGTTATAGTGTGTGCTATGTGTGTATAATCCAGTAATTCTCTATATGGTGCTGGTTATAGTGTGTGCTATGTGTGTATAATCCAGTAATTCTCTATATGGTGCTGGTTATAGTGTGTGCTATGTGTGTATAATCCAGTAATTCTCTATATGGAGCTGGTTATAGTGTGTGCTATGTGTGTATAATCCAGTAATTCTCTATATGGTGCTGGTTATAGTGTGCGCTATGTGTGTATAATCCAGTAATTCTCTATATGGAGCTGGTTATAGTGTGTGCTATGTGTGTATAATCCAGTAATTCTCTATATGGTGCTGGTTATAGTGTGTGCTATGTGTGTATAATCCAGTAATTCTCTATATGGTGCTGGTTATAGTGTGTGCTATGTGTATATAATCCAGTAATTCTCTATATGGTGCTGGTTATAGTGTGTGCTATGTGTATAATCCAGTAATTCTCTATATGGAGCTGGTTATAGTGTGCGCTATGTGTGTATAATCCAGTAATTCTCTATATGGTGCTGGTTATAGTGTGTGCTATGTGTGTATAATCCAGTAATTCTCTATATGGTGCTGGTTATAGTGTGTGCTATGTGTGTATAATCCAGTAATTCTCTATATGGTGCTGGTTATAGTGTGTGCTATGTGTATAATCCAGTAATTCTCTATATGGAGCTGGTTATAGTGTGCGCTATGTGTATATAATCCAGTAATTCTCTATATGGTGCTGGTTATAGTGTGTGCTATGTGTGTATAATCCAGTAATTCTCTATATGGTGCTGGTTATAGTGTGTGCTATGTGTATATAATCCAGTAATTCTCTATATGGTGCTGGGTATAGTGTGTGCTATGTGTATATAATCCAGTAATTCTCTATATGGTGCTGGTTATAGTGTGTGCTATGTGTATATAATCCAGTAATTCTCTATATGGTGCTGGTTATAGTGTGTGCTATGTGTGTATAATCCAGTAATTCTCTATATGGTGCTGGTTATAGTGTGTGCTATGTGTATATAATCCAGTAATTCTCTATATGGTGCTGGTTATAGTGTGTGCTATGTGTATATAATCCAGTAATTCTCTATATGGTGCTGGTTATAGTGTGTGCTATGTGTGTATAATCCAGTAATTCTCTATATGGTGCTGGTTATAGTGTGCGCTATGTGTGTATAATCCAGTAATTCTCTATATGGAGCTGGTTATAGTGTGCGCTATGTGTGTATAATCCAGTAATTCTCTATATGGTGCTGGTTATAGTGTGCGCTATGTGTGTATAATCCAGTAATTCTCTATATGGTGCTGGTTATAGTGTGCGCTATGTGTATATAATCCAGTAATTCTCTATATGGTGCTGGTTATAGTGTGTGCTATGTGTGTATAATCCAGTAATTCTCTATATGGTGCTGGTTATAGTGTGCGCTATGTGTATATAATCCAGTAATTCTCTATATGGTGCTGGTTATAGTGTGTGCTATGTGTATATAATCCAGTAATTCTCTATATGGTGCTTTATAGTGTGTGCTATGTGTTATAATCCAGTAATTCTCTATATGGTGCTGGTTATAGTGTGTGCTATGTGTTATAATCCAGTAATTCTCTATATGGAGCTGGTTATAGTGTGTGCTATGTGTATATAATCCAGTAATTCTCTATATGGTGCTGGTTATAGTGTGTGCTATTGTGTATAATCCAGTAATTCTCTATATGGTGCTGGTTATAGTGTGTGCTATTGTGTATAATCCAGTAATTCTCTATATGGTGCTGGTTATAGTGTGTGCTATGTGTTATAATCCAGTAATTCTCTATATGGTGCTGGTTATAGTGTGTGCTATGTGTATATAATCCAGTAATTCTCTATATGGTGCTGGTTATAGTGTGGCTATGTGTATATAATCCAGTAATTCTCTATATGGTGCTGGTTATAGTGTGTGCTATGTGTTATAATCCAGTAATTCTCTATATGGTGCTGGTTATAGTGTGCGCTATGTGTGTATAATCCAGTAATTCTCTATATGGAGCTGGTTATAGTGTGTGCTATGTGTATAATCCAGTAATTCTCTATATGGTGCTGGTTATAGTGTGTGCTAGTGTTATAATCCAGTAATTCTCTATATGGAGCTGGTTATAGTGTGTGCTCTGTGTATATAATCCAGTAATTCTCTATATGGTGCTGGTTATAGTGTGTGCTATGTGTATAATCCAGTAATTCTCTATATGGTGCTGTTATAGTGTGGCTGTGTGTATAATCCAGTAATTCTCTATATGGTGCTGGTTATAGTGTGTGCTATGTGTGTATAATCCAGTAATTCTCTATATGGTGCTGGTTATAGTGTGTGCTATGTGTGTATAATCCAGTAATTCTCTATATGGTGCTGGTTATAGTTGTGCTCTGTGTATATAATCCAGTAATTCTCTATATGGTGCTGGTTATAGTGTGCGCTATGTGTGTATAATCCAGTAATTCTCTATATGGTGCTGGTTATAGTGTGTGTATAATCCAGTAATTCTCTATATGGTGCTGGTTATAGTGTGTGCTATGTGTGTATAATCCAGTAATTCTCTATATGGTGCTGGTTATAGTGTGCGCTATGTGTGTATAATCCAGTAATTCTCTATATGGTGCTGGTTATAGTGTGTGCTATGTGTGTATAATCCAGTAATTCTCTATATGGTGCTGGTTATAGTGTGTGCTATGTGTGTATAATCCAGTAATTCTCTATATGGTGCTGGTTATAGTGTGTGCTAGTGTGTATAATCCAGTAATTCTCTATATGGTGCTGGTTATAGTGTGCGCTATGTGTTATAATCCAGTAATTCTCTATATGGTGCTGGTTATAGTGTGTGCTATGTGTATATAATCCAGTAATTCTCTATATGGTGCTGGTTATAGTGTGTGCTATGTGTATATAATCCAGTAATTCTCTATATGGTGCTGGTTATAGTGTGTGCTATGTGTATATAATCCAGTAATTCTCTATATGGTGCTGGTTATAGTGTGTGCTATGTGTGTATAATCCAGTAATTCTCTATATGGTGCTGGTTATAGTGTGTGCTATGTGTGTATAATCCAGTAATTCTCTATATGGTGCTGGTTATAGTGTGTGCTATGTGTGTATAATCCAGTAATTCTCTATATGGTGCTGGTTATAGTGTGTGCTATGTGTGTATAATCCAGTAATTCTCTATATGGTGCTGGTTATAGTGTGTGCTATGTGTGTATAATCCAGTAATTCTCTATATGGTGCTGGTTATAGTGTGTGCTATGTGTGTATAATCCAGTAATTCTCTATATGGTGCTGGTTATAGTGTGCGCTATGTGTATATAATCCAGTAATTCTCTATATGGTGCTGGTTATAGTGTGTGCTATGTGTATATAATCCAGTAATTCTCTATATGGTGCTGGTTATAGTGTGTGCTATGTGTGTATAATCCAGTAATTCTCTATATGGTGCTGGTTATAGTGTGTGCTATGTGTATATAATCCAGTAATTCTCTATATGGTGCTGGTTATAGTGTGTGCTATGTGTATATAATCCAGTAATTCTCTATATGGTGCTGGTTATAGTGTGTGCTATGTGTGTATAATCCAGTAATTCTCTATATGGAGCTGGTTATAGTGTGTGCTATGTGTATATAATCCAGTAATTCTCTATATGGTGCTGGTTATAGTGTGTGCTATGTGTATATAATCCAGTAATTCTCTATATGGTGCTGGTTATAGTGTGTGCTATGTGTGTATAATCCAGTAATTCTCTATATGGTGCTGGTTATAGTGTGTGCTATGTGTGTATAATCCAGTAATTCTCATATCTGGTTATAGTGTGCGCTTGTGTTATCCAGTAATCCATATTGTTATATGTCGCTTGTGTATATATCCAGTAATTCTCATTGGTCTGGTTATAGTGTGTGCTATGTTATATCCAGTAATTCTCTATATGTGCTGGTTATAGTGTGTGCTATGTTATAATCCAGTAATTCTCTATATGGTGCTGTTATAGTGTGTGCTATGTGTTATAATAGTAATTCTCATATGGTGCTGTTATAGTGTGTGCTATGTGTGTATAATCCAGTAATTCTCTATATGTGCTGGTTATAGTGTGTGCTATGTGTTTATCAGTAATTCTCTATATGGAGCTTTATAGTGTGTGCTATGTGTTTAATCCAGTAATTCTCATATGGTGCTGGTTATAGTGTGTGCTATGTGTATATAATCCAGTAATTCTCTATATGGTGCTGTTATAGTGTTGCTATGTTATAATCCAGTAACTCATATGCTGGTTATAGTGTGTGCTATGTGTTATAATCCAGTAATTCTCATATGGCTGGTTATAGTGTGTGCTATTGTTAATCCAGTAATTCTTTGTTGTTATGTGTTGCTATGTGTTATAATCCAGTAATTCTCTATATGGGCTGGTTATAGTGTGTGCTATGTGTATAATCCAGTAATTCTCTATATGGTGCTGGTTATAGTGTGTGCTATGTGTGTATAATCCAGTAATTCTCATATGGCTGGTTATAGTGTTGCTATGTGTATAATCAGTAATTCTCATATGGTGCTGGTTATAGTGTGTGCTATGTGTATAATCCAGTAATTCTCATATGGTGCTGGTTATAGTGTGTGCTATGTGTGTATAATCAGTAATTCTCTATATGGTGCTGGTTATAGTGTGTGCTATTGTGTATAATCCAGTAATTCTCTATATGGTGCTGGTTATAGTGTGTGCTATGTGTATAATCCAGTAATTCTCTATATGGTGCTGGTTATAGTGTGTGCTATGTGTATAATCCAGTAATCTCTATATGGTGCTGGTTATAGTGTGCGCTATGTGTGTATAATCCAGTAATTCTCTATATGGAGCTGGTTATAGTGTGTGCTATGTGTGTATAATCCAGTAATTCTCTATATGGTGCTGTTATAGTGTGTGCTATGTGTGTATAATCCAGTAATTCTCTATATGGAGCTGGTTATAGTGTGGCTGTGTGTATAATCCAGTAATTCTCTATATGGTGCTGGTTATAGTGTGCGCTATGTGTATATAATCCAGTAATTCTCTATATGGAGCTGGTTATAGTGTGTGCTATGTGTATATAATCCAGTAATTCTCTATATGGTGCTGGTTATAGTGTGTGCTATGTGTATATAATCCAGTAATTCTCTATATGGTGCTGGTTATAGTGTGTGCTATGTGTGTATAATCCAGTAATTCTCTATATGGTGCTGGTTATAGTGTCTATGTGTGTATAATCCAGTAATTCTCTATATGGTGCTGGTTATAGTGTGCGCTATGTGTATATAATCCAGTAATTCTCTATATGGTGCTGGTTATAGTGTGTGCTATGTGTATATAATCCAGTAATTCTCTATATGGTGCTGGTTATAGTGTGTGCTATGTGTATATAATCCAGTAATTCTCTATATGGTGCTGGTTATAGTGTGTGCTATGTGTATATAATCCAGTAATTCTCTATATGGTGCTGGTTATAGTGTGTGCTATGTGTATATAATCCAGTAATTCTCTATATGGTGCTGGTTATAGTGTGTGCTATGTGTGTATAATCCAGTAATTCTCTATATGGAGCTGGTTATAGTGTGTGCTATGTGTGTATAATCCAGTAATTCTCTATATGGTGCTGGTTATAGTGTGCGCTATGTGTGTATAATCCAGTAATTCTCTATATGGTGCTGGTTATAGTGTGCGCTATGTGTGTATAATCCAGTAATTCTCTATATGGTGCTGGTTATAGTGTGTGCTATGTGTATATAATCCAGTAATTCTCTATATGGTGCTGGTTATAGTGTGTGCTATGTGTATAATCCAGTAATTCTCTATATGGTGCTGGTTATAGTGTGTGCTATGTGTGTATAATCCAGTAATTCTCTATATGGAGCTGGTTATAGTGTGTGCTATGTGTATAATCCAGTAATTCTCTATATGGTGCTGGTTATAGTGTGTGCTATGTGTGTATAATCCAGTAATTCTCTATATGGTGCTGGTTATAGTGTGTGCTATTGTGTATAATCCAGTAATTCTCTATATGGTGCTGGTTATAGTGTGCGCTATGTGTATATAATCCAGTAATTCTCTATATGGTGCTGGTTATAGTGTGTGCTATGTGTGTATAATCCAGTAATTCTCTATATGGTGCTGGTTATAGTGTGCGCTATGTGTATATAATCCAGTAATTCTCTATATGGTGCTGGTTATAGTGTGTGCTATGTGTATAATCCAGTAATTCTCTATATGGAGCTGGTTATAGTGTGTCTATGTTTATAATCCAGTAATTCTCTATATGGTGCTGGTTATAGTGTGTGCTATGTGTATTCCAGTAATCTCATATGGCTGGTTATAGTGTTCTATGTGTTATAATCCAGTAACTCTATATGGCTGGTTATAGTTTCTATTGAACGACAGGAAGTGTATTGTGTATAATCCAGTAATTCTCTATATGGTGCTGGTTATAGTGTGTGCTATGTGTATAATCCAGTAATTCTCTATATGGTGCTGGTTATAGTGTGTGCTATGTGTGTATAATCCAGTAATTCTCATATGGTGCTGGTTATAGTGTGTGCTATGTGTATAATCCAGTAATTCTCTATATGGTGCTGGTTATAGTGTGTGCTATGTGTTATAATCCAGTAATTCTCTATATGGAGCTGGTTATAGTGTGTGCTATGTGTATATAATCCAGTAATTCTCTATATGGTGCTGGTTATAGTGTGCGCTATGTGTATAATCCAGTAATTCTCTATATGGTGCTGGTTATAGTGTGCGCTATGTGTATATAATCCAGTAATTCTCTATATGGAGCTGGTTATAGTGTGTGCTATGTGTGTATAATCCAGTAATTCTCTATATGGTGCTGGTTATAGTGTGTGCTATGTGTGTATAATCCAGTAATTCTCTATATGGTGCTGGTTATAGTGTGTGCTATGTGTGTATAATCCAGTAATTCTCTATATGGTGCTGGTTATAGTGTGTGCTATGTGTGTATAATCCAGTAATTCTCTATATGGTGCTGGTTATAGTGTGTGCTATGTGTGTATAATCCAGTAATTCTCTATATGGTGCTGGTTATAGTGTGTGCTATGTGTATATAATCCAGTAATTCTCTATATGGTGCTGGTTATAGTGTGTGCTATGTGTGTATAATCCAGTAATTCTCTATATGGAGCTGGTTATAGTGTGTGCTATGTGTGTATAATCCAGTAATTCTCTATATGGAGCTGGTTATAGTGTGTGCTATGTGTGTATAATCCAGTAATTCTCTATATGGTGCTGGTTATAGTGTGTGCTCTGTGTGTATAATCCAGTAATTCTCTATATGGTGCTGGTTATAGTGTGTGCTATGTGTGTATAATCCAGTAATTCTCTATATGGTGCTGGTTATAGTGTGCGCTATGTGTATATAATCCAGTAATTCTCTATATGGTGCTGGTTATAGTGTGTGCTATGTGTATATAATCCAGTAATTCTCTATATGGTGCTGGTTATAGTGTGTGCTATGTGTGTATAATCCAGTAATTCTCTATATGGTGCTGGTTATAGTGTGTGCTATGTGTTATAATCCAGTAATTCTCTATATGGAGCTGGTTATAGTGTGTGCTATGTGTGTATAATCCAGTAATTCTCTATATGGTGCTGGTTATAGTGTGTGCTATGTGTATATAATCCAGTAATTCTCTATATGGAGCTGGTTATAGTGTGTGCTATGTGTATAATCCAGTAATTCTCTATATGGTGCTGGTTATAGTGTGTGCTATTGTGTATATAATCCAGTAATTCTCTATATGGTGCTGGTTATAGTGTGTGCTATGTGTGTATAATCCAGTAATTCTCTATATGGAGCTGGTTATAGTGTGCGCTATGTGTGTATAATCCAGTAATTCTCTATATGGAGCTGGTTATAGTGTGCGCTATGTGTGTATAATCCAGTAATTCTCTATATGGTGCTGGTTATAGTGTGCGCTATGTGTGTATAATCCAGTAATTCTCTATATGGTGCTGGTTATAGTGTGCGCTATGTGTGTATAATCCAGTAATTCTCTATATGGTGCTGGTTATAGTGTGTGCTATGTGTGTATAATCCAGTAATTCTCTATATGGTGCTGGTTATAGTGTGTGCTATGTGTGTATAATCCAGTAATTCTCTATATGGTGCTGGTTATAGTGTGTGCTATGTGTGTATAATCCAGTAATTCTCTATATGGAGCTGGTTATAGTGTGCGCTATGTGTGTATAATCCAGTAATTCTCTATATGGTGCTGGTTATAGTGTGTGCTATGTGTGTATAATCCAGTAATTCTCTATATGGTGCTGGTTATAGTGTGTGCTATGTGTGTATAATCCAGTAATTCTCTATATGGTGCTGGTTATAGTGTGTGCTATGTGTGTATAATCCAGTAATTCTCTATATGGTGCTGGTTATAGTGTGCGCTATGTGTATATAATCCAGTAATTCTCTATATGGTGCTGGTTATAGTGTGTGCTATGTGTATATAATCCAGTAATTCTCTATATGGTGCTGGTTATAGTGTGTGCTATGTGTATATAATCCAGTAATTCTCTATATGGTGCTGGTTATAGTGTGTGCTATGTGTATATAATCCAGTAATTCTCTATATGGTGCTGGTTATAGTGTGCGCTATGTGTGTATATAATCCAGTAATTCTCTATATGGTGCTGGTTATAGTGTGTGCTATGTGTGTATAATCCAGTAATTCTCTATATGGAGCTGGTTATAGTGTGTGCTATGTGTGTATAATCCAGTAATTCTCTATATGGTGCTGGTTATAGTGTGTGCTATGTGTGTATAATCCAGTAATTCTCTATATGGAGCTGGTTATAGTGTGTGCTAGTGTATATAATCCAGTAATTCTCTATATGGATGGTTATAGTGTTCTATGTGTATAATCCAGTAATCTCATATGGTGCTTTATAGTGTGTGCTATGTGTATAATCCAGTAATTCTCTATATGGACTGTTATAGTGTTGCTATTATAATCAGCTCATATGGTGCTGTTATAGTGTGTCTATGTTATATAATCCAGTAATTCTCTATATGGAGCTGGTTATAGTGTGTGCTATGTGTGTATAATCCAGTAATTATATGGTGCTGGTTATAGTGTGTGCTATGTGTGTATAATCCAGTAATTCTCTATATGTGCTGGTTATAGTGTGTGCTATGTTATAATCCAGTAATTCTCTATATGGTGCTGGTTATAGTGTGTCTATGTGATAACCGTACTCTAGGGCTTATGTGTGTATAATAGTACTCTATGGCTTTTAGTGTGTGCTATGTGTATAATCCAGTAATTCTCTATATGGTGCTGGTTATAGTGTGTTTGTGTATAATCCAGTAATTCTATATGGTGCTGGTTATAGTGTGTGCTATTGTGTATAATCCAGTAATTCTCTATATGGTGCTGGTTATAGTGTGTGCTATGTGTGTATAATCCAGTAATTCTCTATATGGTGCTGGTTATAGTGTGTGCTATGTGTATAATCCAGTAATTCTCTATATGGTGCTGTTATAGTGTGTGCTATTGTGTATAATCCAGTAATTCTCTATATGGTGCTGGTTATAGTGTGTGCTATGTGTATATAATCCAGTAATTCTCTATATGGTGCTGGTTATAGTGTGTGCTATGTGTATATAATCCAGTAATTCTCTATATGGTGCTGGTTATAGTGTGTCTATGTGTGTATAATCCAGTAATTCTCTATATGGTGCTGGTTATAGTGTGTGCTATGTGTGTATAATCCAGTAATTCTCTATATGGTGCTGGTTATAGTGTGCTATGTGTGTATAATCCAGTAATCTCATATGGAGCTGGTTATAGTGTGTGCTATGTGTGTATAATCCAGTAATCTCTATATGGTGCTGTTATAGTGTGCGCTATGTGTGTATAATCCAGTAACTCTAAGGGCTTAAGTGTGTGCTGTGTGTATAACCAGCCATATGGTGCTGGTTATAGTGTGTGCTATGTGTATAATCCAGTAATTCTCTATATGGTGCTGGTTATAGTGTGTGCTATGTGTGTATAATCCAGTAATTCTCTATATGGTGCTGGTTATAGTGTGTGCTATGTGTATATAATCCAGTAATTCTCTATATGGTGCTGGTTATAGTGTGTGCTATGTGTATATAATCCAGTAATTCTCTATATGGTGCTGGTTATAGTGTGTGCTATGTGTATATAATCCAGTAATTCTCTATATGGTGCTGGTTATAGTGTGTGCTATGTGTATATAATCCAGTAATTCTCTATATGGTGCTGGTTATAGTGTGTGCTATGTGTGTATAATCCAGTAATTCTCTATATGGAGCTGGTTATAGTGTGTGCTATGTGTATATAATCCAGTAATTCTCTATATGGTGCTGGTTATAGTGTGTGCTATGTGTTATAATCCAGTAATTCTCTATATGGTGCTGGTTATAGTGTGTGCTATGTGTTATAATCCAGTAATTCTCTATATGGTGCTGGTTATAGTGTGTGCTATGTGTGTATAATCCAGTAATTCTCTATATGGTGCTGGTTATAGTGTGTGCTATGTGTATATAATCCAGTAATTCTATATGGTGCTGGTTATAGTGTGCGCTATGTTATAATCCAGTAATTCTCTATATGGTGCTGGTTATAGTGTGTGCTATGTGTGTATAATCCAGTAATTCTCTATATGGTGCTGGTTATAGTGTGTGCTATGTGTATAATCCAGTAATTCTCTATATGGTGCTGGTTATAGTGTGCGCTATGTGTATATAATCCAGTAATTCTCTATATGGTGCTGGTTATAGTGTGTGCTATGTGTGTATAATCCAGTAATTCTCTATATGGAGCTGGTTATAGTGTGTGCTATGTGTGTATAATCCAGTAATTCTCTATATGGTGCTGGTTATAGTGTGTGCTATGTGTGTATAATCCAGTAATTCTCTATATGGAGCTGGTTATAGTGTGTGCTATGTGTATAATCCAGTAATTCTCTATATGGAGCTGGTTATAGTGTGTGCTATGTGTATATAATCCAGTAATTCTCTATATGGTGCTGGTTATAGTGTGTGCTATGTGTGTATAATCCAGTAATTCTCTATATGGAGCTGGTTATAGTGTGTGCTATGTGTATTAATCCAGTAATTCTCTATATGGTGCTGGTTATAGTGTGTGCTATGTGTGTATAATCCAGTAATTCTCTATATGGTGCTGGTTATAGTGTGTGCTATGTGTGTATAATCCAGTAATTCTCTATATGGTGCTGGTTATAGTGTGTGCTATGTGTGTATAATCCAGTAATTCTCTATATGGTGCTGGTTATAGTGTGTGCTATGTGTGTTATAATCCAGTAATTCTCTATATGGTGCTGGTTATAGTGTGTTTGTGTATATGCGTTTCACCTTTCTTTTTTGTGCTATGTGTATAATCCAGTAATTCTCATATTGCTGGTTATATGTGTGCTTGTGTATAATCCAGTAATTCTCATTGTGCTGGTTATAGTGTGTGCTATGTGTGTATAATCCAGTAATTCTCTATATGGAGCTGGTTATAGTGTGTGCTATTGTGTATAATCCAGTAATTCTCTATATGGTGCTGGTTATAGTGTGTGCTATGTGTATAATCCAGTAATTCTCTATATGGTGCTGGTTATAGTGTGCGCTATGTGTTATAATCCAGTAATTCTCTATATGGTGCTGGTTATAGTGTGTGCTATGTGTTATAATCCAGTAATTCTCTATATGGTGCTGGTTATAGTGTGTGCTATGTGTGTATAATCCAGTAATTCTCTATATGGTGCTGGTTATAGTGTGTGCTATGTGTTATAATCCAGTAATTCTCTATATGGTGCTGGTTATAGTGTGTGCTATGTGTGTATAATCCAGTAATTCTCTATATGGTGCTGGTTATAGTGTGCGCTATGTGTGTATAATCCAGTAATTCTCTATATGGAGCTGGTTATAGTGTGCGCTATGTGTGTATAATCCAGTAATTCTCTATATGGTGCTGGTTATAGTGTGCGCTATGTGTGTATAATCCAGTAATTCTCTATATGGTGCTGGTTATAGTGTGTGCTATGTGTGTATAATCCAGTAATTCTCTATATGGTGCTGGTTATAGTGTGTGCTATTGTGTATAATCCAGTAATTCTCTATATGGTGCTGGTTATAGTGTGCGCTATGTGTTATAATCCAGTAATTCTCTATATGGTGCTGGTTATAGTGTGTGCTATGTGTTATAATCCAGTAATTCTCTATATGGTGCTGGTTATAGTGTGTGCTATGTGTGTATAATCCAGTAATTCTCATATGGTGCTGGTTATAGTGTGTCTATGTGTATAATCCAGTAATTCTCTATATGGTGCTGGTTATAGTGTGTGCTATGTGTGTATAATCCAGTAATTCTCTATATGGTGCTGGTTATAGTGTGTGCTATGTGTGTATAATCCAGTAATTCTCTATATGGAGCTGGTTATAGTGTGTGCTATGTGTTATAATCCAGTAATTCTCTATATGGTGCTGGTTATAGTGTGTGCTATGTGTATATAATCCAGTAATTCTCTATATGGTGCTGGTTATAGTGTGTGCTATGTGTGTATAATCCAGTAATTCTCTATATGGAGCTGGTTATAGTGTGTGCTATGTGTGTATAATCCAGTAATTCTCTATATGGTGCTGGTTATAGTGTGTGCTATGTGTGTATAATCCAGTAATTCTCTATATGGTGCTGGTTATAGTGTGCGCTATGTGTATATAATCCAGTAATTCTCTATATGGTGCTGGTTATAGTGTGTGCTATGTGTATAATCCAGTAATTCTCTATATGGTGCTGGTTATAGTGTGTGCTATGTGTATATAATCCAGTAATTCTCTATATGGTGCTGGTTATAGTGTGTGCTATGTGTGTATAATCCAGTAATTCTCTATATGGAGCTGGTTATAGTGTGTGCTATGTGTTATAATCCAGTAATTCTCTATATGGTGCTGGTTATAGTGTGTGCTATGTGTTATAATCCAGTAATTCTCTATATGGAGCTGGTTATAGTGTGTGCTATGTGTATATAATCCAGTAATTCTCTATATGTGCTGGTTATAGTGTGCGCTATGTGTATATATCCAGTAATTTCTATATGGTGCTGGTTATAGTGTGTGCTATGTGTGTATAATCCAGTAATTCTCTATATGGTGCTGGTTATAGTGTGTGCTATGTGTATATAATCCAGTAATTCTCTATATGGAGCTGGTTATAGTGTGTGCTATGTGTGTATAATCCAGTAATTCTCTATATGGTGCTGGTTATAGTGTGTGCTATGTGTTATAATCCAGTAATTCTCTATATGGAGCTGGTTATAGTGTGTGCTATGTGTATATAATCCAGTAATTCTCTATATGGTGCTGGTTATAGTGTGTGCTATGTGTGTATAATCCAGTAATCTCTATATGGTGCTGGTTATAGTGTGTGCTATGTGTGTATAATCCAGTAATTCTCTATATGGTGCTGGTTATAGTGTGTGCTATGTATATAATCCAGTAATTCTCTATATGGTGCTGGTTATAGTGTGTGCTATGTGTGTATAATCCAGTAATTCTCTATATGGTGCTGGTTATAGTGTGTGCTATGTGTATAATCCAGTAATTCTCTATATGGTGCTGGTTATAGTGTGTGCTATGTGTTATAATCCAGTAATTCTCTATATGGTGCTGGTTATAGTGTGCGCTATGTGTATATAATCCAGTAATTCTCTATATGGAGCTGGTTATAGTGTGTGCTATGTGTATATAATCCAGTAATTCTCTATATGGTGCTGGTTATAGTGTGTGCTATGTGTATAATCCAGTAATTCTCTATATGGAGCTGGTTATAGTGTGTGCTATGTGTATAATCCAGTAATTCTCTATATGGTGCTGGTTATAGTGTGTGCTATGTGTATAATCCAGTAATTCTCTATATGGAGCTGGTTATAGTGTGTGCTATGTGTATATAATCCAGTAATTCTCTATATGGTGCTGGTTATAGTGTGTGCTATGTGTATATAATCCAGTAATTCTCTATATGGTGCTGGTTATAGTGTGTGCTATGTGTGTATAATCCAGTAATTCTCTATATGGTGCTGGTTATAGTGTGCTGTGTATAATCCAGTAATTCTCTATATGGTGCTGGTTATAGTGTGCGCTATGTGTATATAATCCAGTAATTCTCTATATGGTGCTGGTTATAGTGTGTGCTATGTGTGTATAATCCAGTAATTCTCTATATGGTGCTGGTTATAGTGTGTGCTATGTGTATATAATCCAGTAATTCTCTATATGGAGCTGGTTATAGTGTGTGCTATGTGTATATAATCCAGTAATTCTCTATATGGAGCTGGTTATAGTGTGTGCTATGTGTGTATAATCCAGTAATTCTCTATATGGTGCTGGTTATAGTGTGTGCTATGTGTATATAATCCAGTAATTCTCTATATGGTGCTGGTTATAGTGTGTGCTATGTGTATAATCCAGTAATTCTCTATATGGTGCTGGTTATAGTGTGCGCTATGTGTGTATAATCCAGTAATTCTCTATATGGTGCTGGTTATAGTGTGCGCTATGTGTGTATAATCCAGTAATTCTCTATATGGAGCTGGTTATAGTGTGTGCTATGTGTGTATAATCCAGTAATTCTCTATATGGTGCTGGTTATAGTGTGTGCTATGTGTATATAATCCAGTA